>QMIH01000732.1:156764-202869 GCA_003987875.1 Clarias batrachus
ATGGATTTCTGTTTACTTAAAATGATAAATAATGATTAAAAAGTTAAACAACAATAATATCCATTTTGTGCAAAACTAGTTTTATAATATTATCCAACATACAGCATTACATTTGTGTTATTGACAACTTGCTTATTTAATATACTGTACACCACTGACACTGTCTGTCTGGAAGAAATATTTATTTCAATACTTGTGTTTGCTGTTCATCTGAGCTGTTTTATCTTTGGTGTGTGCTTTCCTGCTTTTAGGAAATTAATACGTACAAACACACACATACCTGACTTACTCATCCCTGAGTGTTTGTGTGTGTGTGTGTGTGTGTGTGTGTGTGTGTGAACGTATGTTTTGTCATGCGCACATTCCGTTTTCCCAAATACGACTTTTTGATTTGATTTAAAGATATGAGGAGCAGAACCCTGCACAGATTGAGCATTGCTACTACAAGTCACATTTGTACCCTGCAATTTGTTAAATGAATAAATGAACCTAAATGATCTAACAGTATACTGGCCTTCATAATAAATTATGATTAATGGTGCAAATTAGGCTCATATTATTATACATAATTAGACGAGTAGCTCAGATTGATAATGAGTTTAGTCTTATTTATTTAATAAAGGTGTTTTGCATTTAGATTGATCTAAACAGCAGTGTATGCACTATAATTTAAATGCTAAAAAATACAAATGCCAAATACAAATGCATATTTTAACATAATTCTTTGTTCTGTGTATATATTAATGTGTGTGGGCTTGAAAATCTTCACTCAATAGGTAAACATGCCAGAATTGGCACTGCTGCGGTTCGTCGTTCTGGATGACGACTACATCGGTGATGACTTTATTGGCCAGTACACCATCGCTTTCGAATGCCTCCAGCCTGGCTACAGGAATGTGCCGTTGCTGGGGCTGGCGGGAGAGCCTTTACCGCACGCCAGCCTGTTCGTACACGTGGCTATCACAAACCGTCGTGGTGGAGGAAAGGCTCATCGGCGAGGCCTATCTGTGAAGCGAGGAGTGCGCCGAGGAAGGGAATACGTGACTCTTCGCAACACGGCCATCAAAGTGTTAGATGACACTTTTCGCTCTGCCGGCCCTCCCCTCAGAGAGGCCACTGACCTGCGAGAGAACGCACTGGTAAGAGTGACTGTAACTGTAATTCAAGTAACTTTGATTTTTTTTTTTTTAGAGAATATATTAAATAATCTGTGCTAACCTTTTCCATACACGTAATATAATTTACACTGCCATGTATATGTAAAAATGTATTGTGTCTGACACCATGTAATATCTCTTAGTGGTTAGCACTATCACCTCAAAGCCCAAAAGGTTGGGGGTATAAATATCATCCTTGGTTTGTTTGCGTCTTATCCGTCTGCTTCAGGTTTTTTCTCCTACAGTACAACGAGATTGATGTTTCCAAGTTGCCAGTAGTGTACGAGTGTGTGTGTGTGTGTTTGTGTGTGTGTGTGTGTATGTATGTACTGTAGAATAAATAAGGTTGGCCAAACTAATTTCCCCTTATAGCACTAATCAATGGCATGAAATCATCATTCATTAAAGTTCATTAGGTCTACATGGACGGTCTTTTTTTATTCCATTTTATTCCATTTTTTAAATTCATTTCTTATTGAAGGTTCCAACTTACCTGTTTATATGGACGCTGATGTAATTAGAGGCGTATTTACTGTACATGATCAAAGCATTTTACTCCAACTTTGAGGTTAGATTAGGCTTACCGTGCCATGTTGTCTGATAAATCCTGCCTTCAAAGAATCAAGTCTCATCTATTGGTTTCGATTGGTTAGATGCTTTAGAAAAGGAACGTTTCCTTCACGGAAACACATAATGCTACAGTACCTACACATGGGGTAAACATGCACAGAAAGAATATATGTACTCCAGCAAAAGAGAAACGATCAGCTTAAGTGTTTACATGGCTAATATTTACTTATTGAAGAGATTATCCAAGGGTTAGACCACCCAATCATTAATAATTTGTTCCGTTTGGGCTGGATCGGGTCGGACTGTTCCGACTGAGGTATTGACTTATTTTTTTCCTATTGGGCTGTTATTCCTATTATTAGTGGAAATTTAGTGTTCATGTAAATGCACCTAATAACCGCTTAAATGGATGGAATCCAGTATGGAAAAATAAATGTGAGGGCCAGAATAAGGTGGTGGAAAAATAATATCTGCAGTCCGTTCTGATTTAGCGAATAAAAAAAAAAAAATCTGTGAACCAAGAAGCAAGAGCCAAGATGATGTGAGAAACCTGTTACTAACTGTATGTTGTATATACCACTTATTAAATACGAACTTATACAGTACATGAATACCAGCTCCAAGCAGGTCTCAAGCATTTGCGTCTTTTGATTTATTCCTTTGTTGAGCAGACAGGAATTGCCTTCCTGAGTCACTCACGTGGTGTGTGTGGTATTTGGTAGAATTATATGTTACCTCTCTGTACCGAGAAAGCAGGCAGACGACTACTTGTTCCGGATGTACGAATATCTTTCAAAGAACTTTTTATGACTCATACACACACACACACACACGCACACACGCACACATGGAGGAATAATAATAATAATAATGCAGTTATTAGCACACAGTAATAATGACATAAGGTACATTTCTGCCAGGTAGAAATCTCCACGAGCAAAGAAGTGATACATGCTTATTCAATTCACTCAGCAAAACTAAAGAGACTAATACTGTAAAAGCTGCACATTTGTCAGTACCCAGTTATTAATTAGATTGGTGACCAGACTGTTTCTCTGTTATTCCTTGCTGTCAACCAGCTGGTGTAGAACTGTGTTGGCTGGGAAACTGTAGGGTAAGAAGGAAATGCAGAATGAAGAAAAACAAAACTAGACTTGCTGAGATAACCGAACTCCCAGAACATACGCAGTCGTCCAGGCTTACATTCTTTACTCGTTTTCTGTATTTGATGAAAATTAAATATTTTAAAAAAAAGCATAATAAGCAGTGGCTTTATGGATCAGGAGTCCCCTGCTTTTTTCATAAGATTCCTACTGCCTCATAAAATGACAACAGAGGGCAAAATCATTAAATTATAAGCTTATTTAACTAGATACAATTACTGGAGAAATTGTGAATTAGGTGTCCCCTTTTTTCCTGGGCAAAACAGTAAATATGGCTCCTTCCTGAAAATCAGCCACAGTGCAAAAATGAATATATTCCAATGGAAAAAATCAGTTTTTTATCAGGTCTCAAAAACAGACCTTCATAACTCCCAAATGGTCCTGGCTCTCTGGTTTGATATACTGTAAGTTGTGTGGGTGCTTGTGCAAAGTTGAGTCAGCATCGGGGTGAGCGAGACAGAGGTAGTTTTTTGGTGATTTATTGGCACTCCACTGTAAAAAACACTTCATTATCTATGGAGTAAGTTTAGAGCAAGTTGATCACCATGCCTTTTTCCAAAAGTAGTACAGATTTTCAAGCTTTTTGACATGACTTGTCTCTAGCAGGTCCAAAATAAGCCTGGTTGCCAGGCTCAGTTTGCAAAGGGGTTCAGCATGGGTCCCAAACAAATCCTGATAACTCAAAGATATGGTGCATTTTGTGCCAGGCTTGCGTAGTGCCTGTGAGATCCGGCTGAATATTTTGATATATACGTTTTTAAGGGAAATATGGCCTGAATCTGAAAAAAGTGGAATTTTGGGAAAACCGTTGGTCGGATTTTTGAGGGTGTTAATTATAACCAGCTATTTAACAGAAAGGGTCAAACGACTGGTCATGACACTGACACTGTGTATATGGAAAAATAACTGGAAATAGATTGAAAACAGGAATATAATGCTTCATAGCATTGAGGTGTTTCTTTGAGCAGTTTTGAATCACACAGTAATAACAATAATTATCCATTTATAATTTCTCCTTTTCTTTAGAGTGCTGTGGTGGCATTCAAAGAGCAATGTGGGCTCCCCCCAGTGTCCACACTGAAACAGTGCATGCAGAGTCTGTCCACAAGGCTGCAGGGCCCTGACGGACCCCCAGGAGCCAGCCTCATCCTGAAGGACGGTTATCCCTGCCTGGAGCCACTCGCAAACCTGAACGACACCACACGCAAGCTCCTTAATGCCTACGACACGGTGATTAACTCACATGCCCAACAATTCATTAAAAAAAAAAAACACCTCAAAGAATTCATCTGCAACTACAGTATGTGTCTGATTGACTCAGCAGGGACAGATGGGTTATGCTTATGTTTAGTGGTTACCTTGAAGCTGTTTCCTAAGAAGCGCACAGACACAACACTTTTAAAGCGAAACGTAGCCTGATCCATGACTGGAGACAGATTACACACATGCAATAACACTATCCGTATTGATGTTATACCCGAGTGCTCGACTGCATGACAGTAAAAGAATGACTTTTTATCTTTTTATTCGTGTCTCTCCGGATCCCCAGGCTTGTTACAAATCTCTAGTCTCACCCGGATGCCCTTTGTACCTTTCTGCCAAGAAGAAAACTGTGCCTCCTGTTTGTTTCTGTTCTTTCAGATTAACGTATTTGTATTCAGTAAGATCCCTAATATATTCTTGATCGTGCCTTCAGGTAGAGGAGGCCTGTAGATAAAAAGAGGCTTAACTTCTCAAGTTGTGCCTTTGAATTTTATATTTACATAAACACCCAGTGGGGAATATTAAGTGCTTCCTGAAGAGTAAATATCAATCAGCTGTGCGAGGCTGGATAAAACATGCTGGCCTGAAACATCAAATTAAGATGCTGCTTTTGTTTGACAGAAAGTCTCCGCCCTGAATCCCACGTTGTTTAGAGTGGGATTACTACAGTATATTGAAAATGCCTGAAATATGATAATGAGAAGTAATAATGAAAATATAATAAGACTAATGAGATATTTCATGAATAGTTTTATTATTTAACATCAATTGTTTTAATTAATTATTACAGAAGTACATGGCATGCTTACGTTAAATGATGTAGGAAACATAGAGGAAACCTAATGTAAAGTGTGTTACCAAATATACAGAGCCATTATCACGGGTGTTTCCTGTTACTGAGCTGATGAAGGCTGTCCTGTTTGCCCCGCCAAACCTTACAGTACTGAGGCCGTGAGATATTTAGGGGGGTAACTTCAATGCTCGGCTTCACATGGCCAACCACCTGAAGTTATCTGGCTGATCTGCCCAGTGCTGTATTTCTCTCTGTTTACTGCATGAGTCTGTGTGTGGACAGGTTCAACCACAGCAGGACGTCTCAGCATAACACCACATAGCAGCCTCATGAGTTCATATGAGGACATCACATTTTCCCACAACTACATTGTTTGTATATCTTTGCAAGTTCCTCATATGAGAACTGTTACTTATTACTCATATGCTAAACATATTCCGTTTTGATCAAGTCCAATAGTTATCAGGTGCTGGGAAAAGCAACCAGTGAGCAGAAATCACACAAGAAAAGGATCACAGCACCGGGTCTGAGAAGGTTAAACCTGTTTCCTTTTTATAGTCATGGGTTTTGTCTTTTTTGTTTCCGACGAAATTCGCTGAGTCATTCACCGTGGAGCACTCTGATTAGGATCCAGTTGAGATGTGATTACATCTGGCATAGAAATGGTCATTGGTGCTTGTAGCTCGCATCCATCACGTGTCCTCTTCCTGCAGGACTGTTGACTCAGGTTCATGCGGTGCGTCTGAAACAAGCAGGAGTTTGGCCTGGCTGTCTGGCCGGGGCTGCATGTTATAAATATCTGCTCTGTGGGAGAGGGCACACGGGGTCTCTGCTCCGTCTGAGCCGAGTCTACGATGTGTGTTAGTGAGTGCGTGTCCTTGTAAAACTGATGTCGCCTGTGTTTGCGCTTACAGATGATATCAGCTAATAAACAGCTAATAGAGAATGCAGATGCTGTGCAGGAGAGGATCGCTCAGGTGCAGAAGGAGGGTGAGTTCACTTTATCTAATCTCTTTTCTCCTTTAATACACATGCATATATTGCATGACGTTTATCCTTCATCTAGTTAGGTTTCTTTTTTTAATTTTTGTGTTCAAATGAAGTAAAAAAAATAAAATAAAATAAAGCTGCCAGCTAGAGGGAGGTGCAGTAGTGGTGCTCATGTCCTTATGAGGATGAAACACTGTAATGGAACAGGACGATCGCCACACTGCTGGTCTGGTATGAGAGAGGCATGAGGGCTGCATTGAGAAGAGACAAAAACCAGAGGGGATTTCTTCAAAAGCTATATCATGTTTTACAAGCAAAAATAGACAGAGGCCACTACTGGGCAACTTTATCCCTGGTCCATAACTGATGTATCTCTGTTAGAATATGATCATTATGTGCATGCATTACTGTATCTTATACTCCCTTCTAAGGCATGGTGTTTCATGAGGATTTGGCCAAGCTGGGGGAGAAGGAGAACCTGAAGGAGCGAAAGCTGAGCAAAGCTGTGGAGAGCTTCATCTGGAACATCACTGTACTAAAGGTAATTTCATTGCATGTTTTTCCTACATTCCCTCATTCTCCTAAACTACTCAGATCAAATCCCACTGGGACATTTAGTGTAGCATTGCACTATTCTTATCCTTCGAAGAGCTTTTAATTCTTGTTGTTGTTGCCTCAGTTGAATGACGTTGAGTAGACAGTATTTATCACTCAGGAAAACAAATGAAACCTGTCCTTTCCTATGCCAGGGTCAGTGTGATCTGCTGCGCAGTGCTAAAATGGATGCCCTGGATGCTCTGCGGCAGCTGGTGTTGGCTTGCGAAGCCTCCGGATTGACCTTGACCTCTGAACTCCAGTACACACCGCACAGCCTAACCTCGAGAAGGGGCAGCAGCCATGGCAATGGTCGCATCTGAGAACGCGTTGCTGAATCTTCGGGGAATGCGCACACATAAATGGTGCAATAAATAAGAGATGAGAGCCTCTTATATGAGAAGAGAGCTTCTCTTGAGGAGTGTAGCCAGGTTTAGAGATTCAGCCATGTGACCATAAAAGTGTGATAGAACTGAGGGACAACGTAAACACCTAATGGCAGGTTCTTGTTTGTGATGACCACAAGTATTCGACTCTATTGACGTATGTACATTCTTTACATCTCCACCTTCTAAAATGTACGGGATTTTTTTCCCCCTGTGAAGAGTGAACATGAGTTGCAGTGTGTGTTGCTCATTTACACTAATTGAGCTCTCTGATCAAACCCTTTAAAGAGTGAACAGCTCTACTCACAACATAATATGGGTATTTTATCTACAACCTAGCCAACCTCTAGAATAACCACAGTTACCGGTTTAGGAGAAAGAAGGAACAGGGACTACTCGTTCATGGTAAAAGTTGGAAAGTTGTGCTACAAGTCATCTGTAGAAAGTCTTAACAACTCAAGACTCCTTGTGTCCTTGAGGTCTTGGGATTGTCTTTTCAAAAATAAGTCATTAGTAATTACTCAGTGAATACACCCTTGCTTAACAAGATCCCCAGTGGTGATTTAACACACTCAGAGTCCAACTGGATGTACTGTATATAAACACTGTAAGGTGAATTCAAACCTCCGGGTGTTAATTCAACACTGTGGATTTCACTGCGTAAAGACGGCTTGAGGACTTGAACCAATTGGTCCTGAAGACGTCTGGGGTGTTAAGATTTTTAGGGTTTTAACAAGGCCTAGGTTTTATTGTCCTGAAGATGTCCAGCAGTCTTATCTATGCGCACTGGGGAGCATTGACCAACCTCATGGCTAACGTTATGGCTTACACTGTTTAACACTTATTAACAGTGTTAATAATACAGATACAGAGAAAATAAGCTTTCTAAAGTATTTTCTCAAGTGCTTTAAAGCAGAAAGCGGACTTTCAGTTTTCATGCTATAATTTGCGTTAACATAGAAATATAGAAATGCCAATATGTGACTTTTGACTGTGTATGTATCTCGTTCTTTTTTGTATTGATGACAGGTAGGTAATGTATAGAAGTAGTCAGTATTCTTGTGAATACACCAATATCTGTAGCTAGGTACGTAAATCTGTATGTGTGTTAATTATTAGGGATAAAAATGTCATGAATGTAAAGAATGTTTCTGATGGATGGTTCCATTTAAAATGATTACGTATGGTTGAGAATTCTCATTTCATATTGTCTGTTTTTATCTGACTGAAAAGAGCCACTTTGGATTGATCATCCAGAGACCAAGCAGGCATCTTAAAATAGTCTTAACATCTTAACATCTTAACATCTTACTTAGCCTGATTGTGTGCATTTCTAATCATTCCTTTCTGCCTCTACAAATATTTAAGTCTTATCTTTTTTTTACTTAAATATCAGCAGCACAGTCCACATTCAAAAGTTTTCTCCTCCCTGTTTTCCCCTCTGATTTTCCCTCGCCTGTCTCTTTCTATAAACAAAGGATTTTATTTACACTGGTGTCCTGGAGAAGAATGTCTACAGGTGAAGTAGTGTGGCCTTGCTTGTGCATCCACATGTGCATTATGTTACACTGAGCTGTAGCAGTTAGTCCTAGACCATATGAACACAGGTGTTTTATAAAAACGAGGGTTTTTTTCCTATGTGTTTTGACCTTTCATCCACATGCATGAATCCGTTTTTAGATCACTGCAAACTTTGAATGGGAATCACCAGGGACTGCCTGATAAGATATCATCATGATACCTAGGTACTGATTTGATTTTAATTGCGATTGTGTAAGTATAAATGTCCTGGTTGGATATTGCTTGGCTTTTCAGATTTTGTTGCAATTCTAAACAAACTCCTACCACACAGGACGCTGTGCTAAGTGAATAGTTTAGAGTGCACCACCTGCAGGACCATAGCGGAACAGCGGAGTCAGTGCGGCGATACATGAATTTCCACACAAAGGAATCGCAATGTATAATATAACATGTTTTTCCCATCTCGATTGAAAACTTACCTTTTTCGAAAATTCTGTCCATGGTGAAGGTACTCTGAAACTGTTTCATGTGTTAACATGTCGACAGGAACAACAGGCTGTTTGGGTTGTATGTCCAGTATTTAACATCAGTTCTCAGTTCTTATATCTTTTATAAGATGTTATATCTTTATTTCAGGCTTCTGATTGGCCAGCATACCTGTTGGTTTGGCATGTTAGAACGTTCGTTTTAAAATGAGTATTAATACAACACTGGGGATTTCCGACTTGAGGAGTTCAGTAAATTGGTTCAAAACAAGTCTCGTGTTTGTATGCTCCAGCAGCCTTATCTATGCGTTGAGCAACCTCATGGCTAATGTTATGACTTACATTAGTCCTACAATGTTTTTTAAAATACCCGTGTACATGTGTACTAGACCTAACCAGTTGATGAGATTCCTGCAAACCTAATCACTCAAACATGCACATCCACTTCTTAGGGCAGAAGACCAAGACATTCCTTAATGACCTGTATGCCTGATCCAACAATGGACTGAGAATGTGTCTCAGTAGGATCCTCTTACTTGGAGCTGGGCTAAATAATGAATGCCAGTGTTAGCTTTGGGTTTCGAGTTTTTCTCTTTCTATCTTTTTCTTTCTGAATTGTTATCTCTGGGACCTGCAGTGTAGGATTGCAGCAGGTTAGTTCCACAGAGTGATGTTCATGTCCTTGAGTTTAAACAACTACTACATACTGTAGACAGCTTTGGCTTTTTGAAATGAAACAATACCATCCAGTGAAGGACTTGTATGCAGTGTGCTAGTAAACAGAGTCTGTCGGCATACCTATAGCTTTTTATCTCTAGCTTGTGGTCTATTTACATGTAGATGAAATTGTACTGTATGAGTCTGGACTAGCCAGATAAGCCCTGCGGTATTAAGTAGCCTGAAGGTGAACACTTCAGATGGTGCTTTGGTATTGCATTGTTTATTTACCTGAATGACCTCTCTGAACCTGCAACTGTAGTCCAGTTTGTCTTCAAGTGCTTTCCTGTGTGACTGCTGTCCTCTGCACTTTGCTCTGCTTCTGTTGTGCCTGCCTTTTCCTCTGCCCTTTAAAAAACAACCCTGCTTTTGCTAGACTTCCTTTCGGAGTTGTCATTGTATAAACAGAGTATTTATTAAAAGTGATGTGTGTTTTAAAGAAAATTAACTTTAAAGTGATTTTGCTTTTATTTTGAAAAGCCATTTTGTATTCTTAAAGATTAACATACGGTAATATAATTCAGATGTGGCACAGACTAAATAAATCTTTTACTGACTATCACTGTCTCTGTCATTTTTGTATTTTCAAATTTACTCTCAGATTTCTTGTCTTAATGCAAGTCTTTATTTGAGAAGTTCTAAATGATCTCTTATTATTATGCTATCTCTCATTTTCCCCACTAGATGGCAATGTTTAGTAGATAAACCTCAGAGACAGTAGATTTGTATTCAGCTTAGTTCAATGCACTGACACTGGATACATTCAATCTACATCAAACAAACTGGCTTATGGACATATTTGCCTCACACCTTCATGCCTAGGGGATTAAATTTTGTCTCAGTTCTGTGTTAGTGGAGTTTGCATGCTCTCCCCATACTTGTCGGGTTTCCTTTGTGTACTCCTGGTTCCCTACTGTCCATGACATGCATTGTAGGCTGATCGGCATTTCGGAATTGGCTGTAGGTTATAATTAAGGGTGTGATTTTGTGTGTCTGTGGCTTACCACAGATTTGGGTCCTCAGTAACAACTTTACCTACAACACATTCAACACCATTAAAGTCATTGGTCATTGTGGTGAACCATCACTTAGCAATGATGAACTGAATAGATAGATGCATGGACAAACAAACTAATAGTTCCTGATTTTGTTTCTTTGGTACATTCAAATTAAATTATATTATAATTGATTATAATTATTAAATCAACTGTTCCTGATTTTAGAATTACTGTAAATAATTAATTAAACCACAACTATTCCTGTGGGACCAAAGGTTAGACTGTCTGGTCCAATCCCACAGCAAAGCCAATAAAGCACCACTCGTAATAATAATTATTATTACTATAGATCATAGTTAATTATTACATAATTAACTATAATCTATAGTAATAAATCTATAGTATGCTGGAAATGATAGAAAGGTACAAGAATACCTATTGCACCACAGAACACAGCAGACAGGGCCCAGCAGGCAAATAGCCCAAGACTGCTGACCATGGTATCCAAGGAAATGTCAGCATACCACCAAGAAGGACGGACCACATCCAACAGGAGTAACTATGGACGCAAGAGGAAGCTGTCTGAATGGGATGTCCGGCTGCTAACCCGAATTGTATCCTAAACACATCAAACCACCAAAGCACACATGGCCGGGCTGCTATAGCCAAACCTTTGGTTACTCGTGCCAATGCCAAACACGTTTCAATGGTGCAGCGAAAATCTTGGGCTGTGGACAATGTGAAACATGTATTGTTCTCTGATGAGTCCACCTTCACTGTCTTTCCCACATCCGGGAGAGTTACAGTGAGGAGAAGCCCAAAAGAAGCGTACCAGTCCGTTGCATGCCCAGAGTGAGGAATAGATGGGCGCGTCTCTGCCAAGGACTACCGAACCACTCTGGAGGACCATGTGCACCCAGTGGTTCAAACATGCTGTTTGTATCAGGATGATAATTCACCAATACACACAGCAAGAGTGAAGACAGAGTGGTTTGATGAAAGTGAAGTTGAACATCTCCCATGGCCTGCACAGTCACCAGATCGAAAATATTATTGAGCCACTTTGAGGTGTTTTGGAGGAGCGAGTCAGGAAACATTTTCCTCCACCAGCATCACGTAGTGACCTGGCCACTTTTCTGCAAGAAGAAAGGCTCAAAATCTCTCTGGCCACTGTGCAGAACTTGTATCTGTCATTCCCCAAATGAAATGATGCTGTATTGGCCCCAGAAGGAGGTCCTTCACCATACTAATGAATTATTGTGGTCTAAAACCAGGCATTTCAATTTCATTGTCCTATACCCCTGTATATATATCGAAACCGGGATGCTCACTATCATTCTGGATTACAGAAATATTATCAGGAAGGGGTGTTTGCACTGTAGTGTGCACCTGGTCCTGTAAAATTGCTTCATGTTGTTGGTTACATGACCCTGCATAGCAATCAGTGGACCTAATGCTTTCCACAAGATGGTTACTCAGACTATTATGGATCCCCCACACTAGTTAACATCTGGCAACAAGCATCCTATGTCTTCCTTTGTCCAGATGTAAACAACATGGCAAAAGTTGACTCATCAGACTGTTAATTTTTCCACTGCTCAGGAGTCCAGGTTTTTGCAGCATCTAGTACCTATCCTGTATAGTGTGAGTCTATCCTTGTCATTGAGGCTTGAATTGTGACCACTTTTCCATATATTACTTTTGGGTCTGTTGATCACGAAGCTTTAAATTATTTTCTATTTTTGTGTGACTTGTGTACAGAAGAGCACTGCTGCCATGCAAGTATTACACTCTCACTCACTCACTCACTCACTCACTCACTCACTCACTCACTCACTCACTCACTCACTCACTCACTCACTCACTCATCTATAGTGCTTAATCCTGTATTCAGTCAGGTTCACGGGGGCCTTTAAGCCTATCCCAGGAGACTTAGGGCACATGGCAGGGTACACCCTGGACAGGGTGCCAATCCATCGCAGGGCACAGACACACACACATACACTCACTCATTCACACACTACGGGCAATTTGGGAACACCAATTAGCCTAACCTACATGTCTTTGGACTGTGGGAGGAAACCGGAGTACCCGGACGGGGAGAACATGTAAACTCCATGCACACAGAGACGAGAATCGAGCCTGGCCGGGGATCGAAACCGGGATGCTAACAACTACACCACCATGCTGCCTGCAAGTATTACAAGATCTCATATTCTAAGAAAACAGATCCTCATTATGAGAAAGTGTAACCATTTACTGCAACAAAACTTATGAATGCTGGGATTTGAGGTTTCACTGCTCAGTGAAATTAAAAACGAATTGTAGCTTAAACCCAACATGAAGCAATATTTAAGAGACACTATCAGCAGCGCCAGTTGTCAGAACAACATAATCATTTAATACATCCCAATTATGTCATTTTTTAATTACATTCATCTTATAATAACAAGGTGGATTTAAAAAAAAAAAAAAAACTTTACTTCCTAACATGCTTGCATTTAAAATATGACAATAATAATAATAATAATATAATAATATTAATAATAATAATAATAATAACAGAAACAGAATAATCATCATTGTTAATACACTGACCTTTAAACTGTTTTTGTTCATGAGGTAATGTTTATGTAGATGATGAATCTATGACAAATGACAGATACGCATTTTGCATGTCTCCACTGCAAAACATTCACTCACATTAACATATGTTAAACAGTTTTTTGACTCATCATCACAATTTAAAAACTGTAAAATAATATTAATAATAATAATAATAATAATAATAATAATAATAATAATATACCCTTGTGCCCTTGTCCCTCGGGATAGGCTCCTAGTCTTCAGTGACCCTGTATAATAAAATGAGTACGTGAGTAGCTTGTCCATGCCCTGTATGTTTGATTGTGAATTTATCCCAGGTAAAATACTAATCAATCACATTACATTTCATCTTTATTACCAGAGATTGAAAGTATGGCATAAGCACCTCTAGGTGGAGACATTGTCACAAAATTATTCAGTGAAGACAGATATTTCCTCAAATCTCATACAGTGATTTCAGGCTCACTTTAGATACAATTTTCTTATTTTGAACAGAAAATATTAATTATTTAAATAAATTGAATAAGATGCATTTCCCTTGTTTACTTGACATTCCAGCGCCAGTGTGCAAACCTATACAGATCCTGAATTGTAGTTAATATAGTGAAAGCAACTTTCTTTTTTTCTCCTGCCAGCACACACTATTGTTAGGACTTGTACAGTATCTCACAGGGACTGATCGAGCAGATGTAAGCAGATGGGACACTACGATAACTACACAGGTGACATGACAGGACATCAGCTCCTAATGTAGGCAACATCTGGCTGCTGTTGTCTGTGTCAACACGCATTCATCTACATTATGATTTTGCTTGAGGCCAAGCCACTTTTATGGATCTCCGGGAGCTCTGCTTCTTCAGCTACATTATTGTCGTATAGAATAAGGAGTTACATGTACAACTGTCCAAATCTACAGTAAATATAGTAGTAGTATAATATTCTAATTTGTTAAAGGACATCTTCATGAACCATGTTTATTTCAGTGTGTAAATAATCGTGTCAGCAAGGAAGTCATCTAGCTTGTAAACAAACAAAAAATCAACAAATCACAAATGTCTTCCAGGTATTTTTTTAATCACATGTTTATTATTATTTTTATTTTTTTTATTTGTTGCTGAAATCAGTCTCAGGGTAGGGTTACATTTAATCCAGACATCATCAAGGTTCTAATCAAACATATAGACATTCTCTATACCGGAGCCTATCCTAGGGAATCAAGGCAGGATACACTCTGTGCCAGTCCATCACAGGGCACAAGCACACAGACACACACTCATTTACAATGTTAATTACCCTACCCTGCATGTGTTTGAGCTGTTGGAGGAGACCGGTGTACCTGGAAGACACCCACCAAATAGGGGGAGAACATGCAAACTCCACACACACAAATCCAAAGGCACGACTTGATCTCATGACCCTGGCCACTGATCACAACCACTACACCACCATGCTGCCCTCTCGCATATACCATATATAAGCTTAATCATTTGTTGACATCTGCCCATCACATCCATATTGGTTGCTGAGCGTTATATATTCCAGATGAGAACACACTTCTGAGAATGCTTTCCACAAATATTTTTTAGAATGTGCTCATCCAGCTACAGTACAAAAGCATTAGTGAGGTAGGTATTAATATGAGGTGAGAATGTCTGATGCTCAGTTGGCATTCCAGTTGATCCCAAATGTGTTCACTGGGGTTGAGGTCAGGGCTTTCTCCTGGTCCCTCAAGTTCTTTTAACATAAGCTTATCATAACATGTCTTTGTGCACATGCCATGTGATGTCATGCTGGAACATGCTCAGCCCTTTCCAGTGAAATGAACTTATGATGCTACGAAATACAAAAGCATCATAAACAATTGTGTGCTAACAATTTTGTGGTGACAGGTTGGGGCAGAACCACATGATCAATCACAGGTTCACAAACTTTTGGCTGCATAGTGAAATATATATATAGATCCTCCTTATCTGCATTTGAGTACAGAATATAATAGTTGGTCTCATCATTTGTTTATATCTGGCGTGCACATTGGTTCAGCAGTACTTGTTCAGGAAATTACAAAAGCTGTGGCAATAAGTAAAAGCTTGTCCCTAAAGATCTGACTACAAGATGCATGGTGCAGAGACATGATCATTTCTATATCTAAAGTATCGAGCATGACATGACTAGTCCTCATAGATCACTCATAAAATCAGGTCCCTCACAGGAAGAAATACTGGTTGTGACTTCTGAATGCTTGCCATAATAATAATAGACAAATAAATACATTTCTAAGGAAATTTAGATAAATGCTTAGCAATAAATTACAAGAATATTACGTTGTAAAAATGTTTAATTTTTCCAGAAATCACATAACTTTAAAACGTTCAGCAGAAAATGCATTTAAAATAAATATCTCAATTGAGAGACTATGTGACATTTGCATGAAAAAAAAAGAAAAAAAAGAAAAGAAAAAAAACCCCCCAGAAGCGGTATGCCTGGAGACCTTTTAAAAAGTCATTAAAAAAACAGGTACTTCGGCTAATGCTGAGAATGTTAAAGTAGGTAACCCCATTGATAATCCTTAAGCAAGGCAGTTATTTGGCACTCAGAAAGTTAAAAGTGACACGCGTCATTATCAGCTTGTAGGCCTACTTATCAACAGCGAGAGAGCAATCAGTAGCTGAACGCAGCTAGCGCTAAAACAGCCGAGCATTAGCAGCTGGAGCCCCTCTGTGGTTAGTTAGCCTCCCAAAAGCAGTTACGTTACGACGACGCTTAGCCGCCAGCGCTAGCACGGTGCACTTCCGCCTTAATAGGGCCTTTTTAATTTAAGCCTGCCGCGCGGCTCCGAAGAGAGCCACTTTGGGGTTTAATTACAGTCTTACTCGAGCGGCAATTTGACCGTGATTGAGGAGGAGAGGAAGGGAAAAAAGAGCAAGAAAAGATCACCTCTTAAAAGTGTCTAAATTGCATCTTATTTTCCCCTCTTTTTAACCACAACAAAAGGGATGGTGACAATAGCGCGGCATGTTTCCTCCTAAGCAGAAGTGTGTTGTGACCAATTACCAGTGCCATTATCTGGGCTCTATTAAAAGTGGCACAGGAGGACTGATGTGCCATGATTGAAAAGTTTGTCAGGCAAAGTTTTCCGTAGCAGCCTTGTACTTCCACTTAGCTACACCTCATGATTTAAAAGCTATTATTTCAGCTCATTTCAAATTCTTAATATATCCCTGAGACAAGTGAGCTGCCCTGAATGGTTCTCGAGAGTGGGGATATTTCTTTCCTTCAGCTCTAGCACAAGTCTTCTCAAGTCCTGTCATCACTGCAGATTAGACACTACCCTCGACTGAAACAAGGGTCAAGTTTCTGATGAATCACATGGGCCCACTAAAAGCCAAGTAAGTATATGTTATAAAGGGGACACGCAGCCACTCTTAAGCTAATTCATCTCAAGTCTAAAAGTTGATCACTGATTGAGAGCCTAAGGGACAACCTCTTTACGGCACAGCGGTGGCACCTAAGTAGTCTGTAAATGAGGATGTAGACTCGAAATGAGGAAGGCAGGACTCGGTGGTTCTTTATGTCAATCTTAAATCATTGCCCATTGTTTAAGTGTGGGGTAGAGTTAAGGAGAAAGTTGTTTGGGAGAGGGAGTGTAATTGTCTCACTGTATCAATGTGGCTGAGAGTTAGCCCCCTCCTCTGGCCCTGTGGACTGAGCGTTACCTCCTACTGATGAGAGGATACCTGTGCAATCAGACTTCACACCAAGAACTATTGTATCATAATCACTCCAATTCACACACTTCAGCTTTTACATGCCGGGATTCATTATCCTCCATTTCACAAGCCATTTAGCCAGGATTCCTTTTTTTTAACCCCCTCATTTAGACCCTGCATTGCGTTTTGTAGTTCTCTGTTACTGTGTTGTACTTATTTGTCCTCAGTTCAGGTCTCTTCTCTTCTCTTCTCTTCTCTCCTCTCCTCTCCTCTCCTCTCCTCTCCTCTCCTCTTCTCATTACTTCTCTTCTCATTACTTTTGTTGCTTTCTCCAATTCCTTTCAACAACACTTACTGCTCTAACGCTGAGGACCATGTCATTAGCACGCTCTGTCTTTCTGCTATTTATCTTTGCTCATTATGACAAATCTTCCTTCCATTTTTTTTTGCGCTCTCTCCATCACTGTAGTGCCATACAGCCAGGCAGGAGTTGTTAATGGCCCACGTTGCTTTAATTGGTTTCTAACCGTTTATGAGTGAGAATCCAACTGTGAGCTTAATGAACAGGTATGACTGGGTAATTACTGCAATCTTACCCCCACCACCACCGTCACCACCACCACTGTACGCACATACACACGCGCACAGACTGACCTGGACCACACAAAGCCTAAAAGGAACCTGGGCCCTGCAGGAGTCTGCAGAAGCAGGAGGATGAGGCCAGAGAGAGAAAAAGAAACGGCAGAGGAAAACAAAGGAGACTGAAGAGAGAGAGAGAGATTTAAATATAATAACTGGCTATTATTGGCCATTTAGTGCAGGGATGGCATATGGAGCCCAAGCGTGTGTTTACAACAGAGATAAAACATGTAAGGCATATGTTTCTTCAGAACATAAGCTATAGTTTTGTTTAATGGTATATTGAGGAGACAATCATTGTAATGATGAATGATTATTTTTAAAATGATAAGGGCATCTTCATCTTTAACGTGACATCTCACACTTTCTTCTTTCTTAAAGTTTCTTAGGCTCTTAATTACACACATTTTTAATTAAATAACAACAATGTCAATCAAAAAAAAATTTTTTTTTTCATGAAATTGCGTTAATTGCATAAACATTAAAATGATCATTCGACAAATTCAAGCTGAATGTTTTCAGGAAGCATGTGCCAGATTTGCACATACTGTATCTACATCTACATTTAGGCATTTGACTTACATTTTTTATTTTTTAAAATCTCATTATACATCAGAGCAGTTGGGGTTAAGGGCCTTGTTCAAGGGCCCAACAGGGACAACTTGGTGGTCGTGGGACTTGAACCTGTAGTCCAATGCCTTAACCACTGAGCTGAACATTATAATGCCCAGTATTGTGTAAACATCCCTTGAGCCACTGGGGCAGCTCTGACTCTTTGGGCATGACCTCACAAGGCATCTGAAGCACCAGGACATTCGCAGAAGATCCTTTGGATGCTGTGGGTTGCAGGGTGCAGCCTCCATGGATCGGACTTGATTGTCTGGAGCATCCCATGGGTCCACAATTAGATTGGGATCTGGGAAGTTTAGAGGCAGAGTCAGCTGTCTTGGGCTCCTTTATCTTTTTTTCTCCAAAGGCACTTCTGGAGCTAGTTGCGAGCCAATGCCCAATTTCGAACCAGGTCTTTGTTTTCATACAGCCAAAGCACCGGCCCTCAAATAAGAAAACATGGCGGAACCAACAAAAAGTTTGTGATTGCCATCTTTAAACGGGAGTAATGTAGTCACATGTAGTGCAGGGATAAAGAATGAGTAATGACGCAGAGGCTTGCAAAGTTTGCCTTTAGCATTTTTTTTTGCTACCATTGCTTGGAAAGTATAGGCATACACGCACATACTGTACTGTATACAGTGAGGTAATGATGTCACTCTGTAGTCCATGGGAAATCAAAGTCAGTTCTTAGGAGGTTTGCTATTGAACCAGCTCTGAACCGACAATAGCAACAGATATGAACTAGCACCAGGTTCACTTTGGTGGAAAAGGGGTTATCGTCTCCTAGGCCCCATGTGCAACGGGCTGTGCTGTACTGGATGTTCTGAACCCTGCTCCTTGTCCCATTGACTTTTTTTTCAGTCAGTTGTGTTACATTGGCTTTTCAGTGGGATTGGACCAAACAGTCTGGTTTTTAGTCCCCATAGGAATGCGTGGGCCTTGGGTGCTCATGATCCTGTCACCAGTTAATGTGTTAATGGTATAGCCGATTGGTGTGTACTGTACATGGACCTGTATTTAACTGTCAGTAATTTGATACCTGATTTTGATATGGTACCAAGTTAGACTCCATTCAGAGAAGAGAATAAGAACCTCTCATAATCCACTAGATGTGTTCTGATCTCATCACCCCAATACTGTCAGTGGAGGTCTAAAATGACATCCAATCTCTTTACCATACATACAATCAGCATTCAAGTACACTTTTATAAAGTATACATAAAAAGTCATTAGAGAAGCAGAACACAGTCAGGTAGGTCAAGGTCAAAAAGTGTGTAGGTGGCAGAACAACAAATACCGAACAACTTAAAAGGACCAAAAGAAAAAAAAAAGAGGGAAAAAAAGAATGTCGGTTGAAAAGCAGAGCCTGTGTTGAGACTCAGTGGAGCCCAATGCTTGTATACATATTTTTGCCATTTGTTTAAACATATGCCAATTTCTGAAAAATGGAAGCAACCACACAGGCAGAATGAGACAAGCAGAGTGGGAGAGAAGGAGAAAGAAGAGAGGAGAGAAGAAGGAGTGTGGAGGGGTGAGAGGAGGTGAGCCCTTTACCAGATGCCCCTTCCTGAATGATTGTGGATCCACAGAGGGGCGTTGGGCATCTTGCCCTGCGTGCTCCCCCAGGACGCAATCATCATATGCCACTGTGTGCAAAGAGGAAAAGACGGAGCGGGGGAGTCCGTGGGCCTTTCTGCTCTCTATGAACCTCTGGTTTGACATGGCCAGGCAGCTGGTTAATTCATTAAACCAGAGCTCTAATATAAACAGCCATTCATTTCACTCTTTGACAGTGTGCCGTCTGGACAATGTGAAGCGTCCAAATATAACTGACGTACTCATGTTTATGTGTGTGTGTGTGCGCACGGATGCTTTACATAAGGGAAATATGAAATGTTTGTGTGTGTGTGTGTGTGTGTGTGTGTATATGTGTGTGTATGATTTTTCATGGGGTCTTTTGGGTAAATCAACAAGCGAGAGGCAAGCCAGTGCTTTTCACTCTAAACACTGAGGGTTTTAAGAGAAGCAGGAATACACTTGGCTAATTGGCAGGGCTTTACTGCACGGCTTTGGCATTTCTTTGAGCAATTAGGAAGTGAAAGAGCATTGTAGTAACCCTATCAGTATGAAGGTAAATGAGGGACTTGATATCACCTCATTAGTATGTTTTTTTTACGAACAAGCATGATATTATAATACTGTACGAGCCAGAGACGAACCTTTCTTTCTTTTTTCTTTTTTCCAGCAGCCATAATTCGAAAGCCCTGTGTATGACGTATTAGACATTCTGATAATCTTATAAGCCTAAATATGAAATACGGTGATGCGAATGACATTTTAGCAGACGTTTTAGAAGAATCAGTGCACTGGTGGTGTGTGTCATTAAACATCTCTCTTTCTGAAAGTTGACAGACTTTAAAGACTTAAATTATAAGTTGCATCTTATTCCAGTAAGAGCTGCAGTTGCGAACGTACAGAGCTGCACACACAGAAAGTGAGTGACATTTGCCTCCTGCTGTTTTGCGACTGTGGGGAATTGCTCAGATCATTTATTCCTTGCAGAGTCTTTAGATCCATGTCTCTACTAAAGAGACAGAGGGAAATACAGAGACAGCATAAAGCAACTGAGAGAGGGAGAGAGAAGCAGAGAAAAGACAATGGCTTAAGAACACCAATATGAAAGTAATAGCAGAGAGTGAGAGTCGAAAGATAAAAAAACAACAAAAAAAACATGCAAAGGACTGATGGAAACAAATGCTCTTCATGTAAAGTATGCACAACGTGAAGAATAAGCAGTTTCCCCCCACATGCATTGCGGTTTCCGTATGATGGATGGACGGGGATCCTTTGTGCTTTGGATCAATTGACACGTTAACGGTGGTGTGATAAACGATATCCAGTATACAGACAGTCAGATCAAATACTCAGCATAAATTTGGCCAACGAGGCCTGGTGGACAGCGCTGCGCACAGTAAGCCTCACTGGCGACCTGATTGCCACACACTCTCGTGTCTACATGCTGTACAGTGTGACCCCACATGCTCTGGTCATTGGGAGACGGGGCGTCTGGGGACGAGGAGCGCTGGCCTGTGCGGTCAGCTTGGTAAACACTGGTTTCTTTCTGCCCTGTTATTACTCCTCTCCGCCATCTCTCTCTCCTTCCCTCTCTGCCCGCTGCCTAGCCCTGCATTCCTTTGACAAAATAAGCGCTGGCTTGAACAAACACAACACCAGCAATTAATGGTTGCAGTCCGCAGTCCGTGCAGAGAGGAGAGCAGAGATGAGCGGGTTGGTCCTGACCACCGTCCCTCTGACCTCCTCCCCTATATGCCTCGCATCTTTCTTTTTCGCTTTGTTTTGCTCTCCGTCGCTCGGTTGCCTCGTCACACCCCTTCACTTTTATGTTGTTGTAATGCACATTCTTAAACTCCAGGTCAGGCGGTGCGCAGTGAGAGTTTTTTTTTTTTTGTTTTTTTTGCACCACGTGTTTCTCTGCAAGAACGCTTCTCTTTTTGATGGTGGATGTTTGTGAACTGGTAGTCATGCAGAGATATGTTTCATGCTGCAGACGCTATAGAGCAACTATAGGACCACCAACAGAGTCAGACTCTGGGTCTTGCCACGAAACCTCAGTCAGCATCATAAACATTCAGCTTAGTCAGGGGCCTTGGTATTCAATCTTCAACTGTGTGTGTGTGTGTGTGTGTGTGTGTGTGTGTGTGCATGTGCGTGGGTGCGTGCGTGTGCGCGCGCTCCTGCATGGGGTCGGCAGGTCACAGTGCAGCGTCACTCTGATACCTTTTGACACTAGCCTCCTTCCTCGCAGCTCACTCCTGTAGCACTAAATGGAGGATGAAAGCTGTGCCCTCTCTTCTCCTCCCTCGTTGGCTCGCTCCCTCCCCCCAGCCAGCTCTGTCTCCGATGTGTTTATCTTATCATCAAGCCTCTTTATTGGTAAATAAGGCTCGGCGGCCCGGCCGGGCTCCGCCGCTCTCTGGGGAAACTAACCAGTGCTGATGGGCCGGTGTAACCATAGTGCTCTGTGTTTAGGCTATTAGAACAGCCTATTTACAATCTGGAGTTTCCTATTGATTATGTCTGCCTCGAATTCTGTTTACCGGAGAAATAAATAACATATGCGTCTCTTCCTCCCTCCCTTATTGTCTCTCCTGCTTTGCTTCTTGCATCCATCCTTTTGACCTTTAATGTTTTTTTTGTTTTCACTTCTTCCTTTAGATGTTATTTAGCCTTACTTGATTTCCTTCCTCTGTCTTTTCACTTCTCTGTATGTTGCTCGTTATCTCACTTCTTTATCCTTATTTCTGTCTCCTGTTTATTAATAATTAATGCAACTCAACACTGCATATACCTAACCGGCTTATGTGAACCTCAGTACCCAATAGTTTTCTTATAAGTTTATTTGTTAAAAGCAATTTTGCTTCTGGGGAGCAGCCAAATGTCTCCACAAGGTCAACACACACCATGGATCTAATGTACTGACAAACTTCTTCATTCAGCCACTTAGTGGCAAGGCGATGGCCAAACACAGACAGGCATTCTAATAGAAAGAGACAGAGAGTAATGTTACCACTTGGTGAAATCTCTCTTTCTCTCTCCTCGTCTCTCACACACACACATAAACTTTTAAACTTGCCATTCCGTGTTTCCTCTCATTGGTAACAGAACCCGGTGTTAGACAACCGAGCGGGGTATGTGTCATTCGTTCCGTCCCTCTCTCCCTCCCTTCTTCCTTCTACCTCACTCCCTGATGCTGATCACACAGATAAAGCTGCAGATAAGGCTCCTGCTCCTGGTCTGATGTTTGGAGAGGAGAGCATGCCGTGCTGCCGCAATCAGTCCACAGCCACAGTCCTGCTCGTTCACAAGGACTTAACCCTTTACCTATGATGCACATATCGACAATGCTTTACTCATTCAATACGACCGACGTTTTCAGTCTTTTGGATTTCATTTTTTTGTAAACTGTGACCATAGTTATTTTTTTGCATGTTTGGTAATCATCCAGCATTTTGCCAGTAAATCATCAGCTGTCATTATAAATGCAATGGGATACAATGAAAATGAGCAAATTACATATTAATCCCACTGTACATGGAATCAGAGTGATGCACAGGAATAGCCCAGATTCTTAGATTACCCAGATACTTCCACAGTAGTGATGTAACCAAATACAAATTCAGATTGTACAGATAATACTCGATGTCCTAAATGAATACAAATACAAATAGGACCAAAAAAAAAGTGCAGTGAGTAGAAGGTTTTCGCTTTCGCATGTGAGGAACAAATAAAGACCATGAACATTAACGTGATGTGATTATTATCATGTGAATTATGTTAATAAAATTATTATGGTGCATTTTGACAAATGTAACCAAAGATTTTTTTTTTTCAGAAACTATTATGGTTAGGTACAAGCAGAATTAACCAGTGTATGTCCATGGGTTTATACAATTTAGATAGCATTAGATAAGAGTGTTTACATTTTTTTGCACCCTTTTCACTGCGTCGTCTTGTGTTTCCAGGGGCAAAAAAATATATATACTTCAATTACAAATTCAGATACACATATGAATTCCTAGGGCATTAAACAGACACAGGAACACTTTATCTGTGTAAGCTTTAAAATATAAATCATAAAATAAACTATCAATGTCTTAAACTCATTGTTTTTGGCTTATTATAGAAATAGTACTCTACTAGTACTATACTGTATGGAATAACAAACTGTGCCTTTACTTGAACAATCCTTCAGCTTATAAAGCAGTCAGTTATGACCAGCACTGTTACATTGTCTGGTAAAAATTATTAGTGCATGTATGCTACCCATGCCTGTAATAGAGATTAAATTAGACTGATTAAAGGTGATCTCACTTCACTGGAACTAACATCAGGCTAATAAACCTAACCTGATTTGAGTCGCCGTGACAGGCAGGGAGTGGACCGACAACACCGAGCTGATCCAAATGCAAGCAAACAATTGGCACAATCTGTTGCTGTGTCGTCATAAATGGAACTAATTTGTCGGGGTATTATTAAATTCTTATGGCTACATACAGTATGTTTACATTTCTGTATACAATTACAGTCCTAGAGCATACAGCTGAATCAGTACACATCTCGAAGCCGGCCTGCCTGTATAGAAACCCGATCCTGCTCAGTCAAAGCAAAGCCTTTCCGCAAAGCAAACACAATTTGAACAATGCACTTGTCCGCTTCAAACGCTCTGGTTTATACACACCTGAGCTGGAACAATGGGGGTTATTTATATGAGGTGTAGAGTAGTTTGGTGCTGGGCTGCTGGGTGGAGAAGGACTGTTATAGTCTGTGAACTAAACAGACTGCACCACTCTCCAAACACCAAACCTAATAGAGACTGTTTTTGAGGTTATCTTGAAATTGAGAAGCAACTCTTGTGCTCTTGCAGAGACTTGTTGGAAGTTGGGGTTTTGTTACAGACCTCTAGAGGGAGCAAGAGGCTTAGTAACAGGTACAGAGCCTTTGATGCTGTCCAGTTTGTTCTATTGAAGTGTCAAAAATATGGCTGCTCTACATTCCTCACCGTGTTTATTGGTGTCGGAAATTGTGCTTTTGGATTTTATGTTAAACAGAATGTAAAAAAAGTGAGTTCTGCTAAAAGTTATCTATATTTGTTGTGCTTTGACCTATTAAAAATAATAATACAATCAGTGAGAGTTGGTTGGCTCTGGCTTGAGTATGTGTGTGTTTTGATTGGCAGACCCTGAGGTGTTGTGCTGTGAAGGATCTATCAACAGTACTGTGCTGTACACAGGAAAATGTTCGGCCCTGACAGACACACACCACTGATAGAACATAAACAGTGTGCATATATGTGTGTGTGTGTGTGTGTGTGTGTGTGTGTGTGTGTGTGTGTGTATGTGTGTGTGTGTGTGTGTGTGTGTGTGTGTGTGTAGGATTTACTTTATTCGTCACCATCCAAACTTCCAGCCTAATTACTGATTGAGGTGGAAATGGGGAAATAGTTGTCAGGACCTGATTTTTTCCATTCCTGAATGGCAATAAAGATACATGTACATTAAAAAAACTAAATATAGAACCCCTAAATTGTTCTGCTTTGGCTCTCCGAGGGAACACTTGAAAGTTCTGTGTAAAACCGTATAACATGATGTTTTCCTATCGGAAAGAATTCAGATTAAAAAATGTTTATAGGAAAAAAAACCATAGAGAAGCGATTTTTGTATTCAGGGATTGTGTATCTTAGAGTCCATTTTATAATACATTGTTGAGTTATGCATATAAAAGCATATTATAATGATTCAGTTTTATTAAAAATTATTATTATTATTATTATTATTATTATTATTATTATTATACATTATTATTATACATTATTTTGAAATTAATGTGATTATTGGACCAGTAATGCTTGTTATGAGAGTAAGTCTGGGAGTTTAAGAGTTAAGTCCCTTGGAACAGAGGTCCACAAAGGATGTGCACTTTTTGGTCAATTATCTCTTAATTCTTTCCACATTTTTATCTGATAATACATTTTCAGTACAGGCCGTGTCACATATATGTCAATCTAACACCACCCTGCTGTTATGTCATGTCTCTTTCAATCTCCATGATGTAAGACAAATGCAAGAAAAGAAATGTAGCTTCTCTAGCATAACATTGTCATTTGCGTTCCCTGAAAACGACCATCCCAGTGAGCTCACTTAAGCACAGCTGAGATTTCGACCTGGGATGTAGCACTCATCCACTGCGCGCTCCTCACGTAAGTAACCATTAGGTAAGACCATGCTGGTGCCGTTGTTTTCCATTGATGTCTCGTGTCCTTTTCACAGCCACACAGACATGACAGGAAACAAAATTACAGACTAATCAAAATATATAACCCTATAAAATAGTACCAGTAATTACCACCCTAAGTATAGGAAAGCTTTTTGGGCTCTGTTTTTATGAGTGTGTTGAGAAGGCGTGTTGCATGTGTATGTTAGGAGAGAAAGTGGGATGGGTGACACTTTGTGTCCAGAACAGGAACGCCTCAAAAAAAGCCAAACTGACCTTCCCTAAACTTTAACCTGATTCTCTGACCTCTATTCAGTTCCAATTCAGAGACCATAATGTCCAGGCCCAGACTGCTTTGGAAACGACTGACCTGAGGTCTGTTGTGTCTGCGTGGTGGTACTCCCTTTAATTCGTCAGTCTCTCTGATCTCCAGACTGACTTTTCCAGTTATACTCTATTGCAGAGGTGGGCAATCATACAAAAGGTTCATCCAAGAACCTCCATCTCCACATAAACACTATAATCCCTATGAATTACTGCTCAATTCAGAAAGGACTAGAGAGAGCTGGGCTGTTCAGGGCTGTGAAACAAGCGTGTATAAGGACTATTTCTGACAAAATAAAAAATAAAACCAATGCCTGGCCAACTTCTCATGCGTGTAATATATATAGCAATAGCAAAAGTGTGACACATCATCAATGCACATTCAAAAAATTCAAAATATTTAAAGGAATGAATAAAATACTGCCTGAGGAAAAAAAAAAAAAAACAATGACAAGAATGTGTTTGAGAGCGTGAGAGATGGCATAAATAAGCAATGAAGGCGAGTCCTGTCTGCCCAAATATGCACCCAACCCATGCAGCGCAATCTCCTCAGTCGGGCGAGAGTGTCCAGTGGCCCCTGATTGTCTGTGCAGTGCGGTTGCCCGAAGTCACCGCACTGGGCCATCGCCCCTGGCGCCTGCTCTCAAGGCCAGCCTGGGTCGTAACTGCAGGCCGGAGCAGGACCGGAGCCAGAGAGCGACCCGCATGCTGCCCAAGCTGACCACATAAAGATGGAGTCGGTTTCTCTTAGTGCCCACATGGAAATGGGCTCACAACAGCCGCAGACACGAGCAGCAGCAGCTCACATGGGTCTGGCTTGGCACTGCTTCTTTTCACCACGTTTTCTTTTTTAATGTGTGACTGACTATTCACTGTCCACTGGTTAATTACAAAAGACAATTTTGGCAGCCGCAGTGTGTAACTGACCTGAAATCTTTTTAGAAATTACTTAATATTATTGTCCTACTGTATGTTTAATATGAATAAATATTTAATAAAATTTCTCAAAAGGACAATTTATGTCACCCTATATAATATTTTCTTATAGGTTAATATGTCAACATAAATGGTCCTAAAGGTTAAACAGTGACTGTTGAATGGATTTAATTGCCTTGAATATGCTCTACACTAGTATAGTGATCTTGCTTTATAGAACTTTGGTTTATTATTTATTTTATTAGATATTTATTTGACCTAATGAACTTTTGTGTTATATTCATCTCAACTGATAATGCATTTCTTGTTACAAGGGAAACAGAATTCCTTCTTCTCCAGATAAAACCGGGCAATATTGCATTAAGAGAAGAATGAAAGACAATTCAGCGACACAAGTTTCAGACCAAGATGTCGAATAGGCTTCTTAGAGGGGCATTCAGGCAGTTAGGGGATGTGTAACATCGTGGTGGCCCATGGGTAATTGTAGCAGCTGGAGGCACCATGTTTCTTATATCAAAGCTGCAATAAATGTAATGTTATAAATGTGTGAAGCATCTATGGTGCTGTAATATGCAGTTTCTGCCACATACACCTTTAATGTTTGGGAATGTGTCCTTCTGCGCCTGAGCAGTTCTCATGTGAAGCAAAGAGTCTCTCTGATCTTGTGTTGCCATAATGACTGATACGGCATGCAACTTTTATATGTCCAGTACCCAATTCCAGGCCCTGAAGTGGAAGTGGGTCAACAACATTAGCGGCATAGTCAGTGGCCCCTGGAAAGCTACAAAAGGGTATGTAAATTAATGAAAGATATAAACCTGAGAGAGAAGAACACGAGGTGAGTGCTGCATGTTTGTAGATATATCTAGCAAACAGTACTGTCAGTGATGGCTAATAATAAAATGTTAAATATGCAAAGACAACTCCAGCAGGCACAGAACTAATAAAGAACAAACCAAAAAAAAAAAAAAAGGAGGCTATTCCCTGGATAGCTACTAAGTCTTACAGTGTTGAGTGTGCATGTGATCTAACATAAAGAAAGAGAAAAAATGACATACCTGTAGCAAATAAAAGTACTTTATGTTGAATACAGGTAAATTCCCATTTATAAGATTTTTTAAATATAAAATGAAGCCTCCTACTAAATTTCCTTAATCTCAATTATTATTTTTTCTTTCGCATTTTTTTCTATTGTCAGATAACTTTGCTGACAATATTTATTTATTCATATTAAATTTTATTTCTTGGAGGAACCTAACTTATTTCCCAATAAAATGTGTGAGCTTGGAAATAGTAAATGGGCTTATATATTTTTTACATTAGTTTTATATCCCATAGTGAGATAATATTTCATTTATTTAAGCTAAAGTTGATTTGCTACAATATATTGTATCAAGGATATATTTATTGTAAAATATCCATTGTTCAAACATTACTTGGTAAGTTTGCCGGAAGGTAACTGTACCTTACATGACAAGCTGGCATTATTTGCAGTTTCTCCTTTAGTTTAGCCAATTTAGTCTTCTGGTACTAAATCTCCGTCTCCTCTCATTTCAAGTGATTTGTCTTTGCTGGCCTGGATTGCTGCCATCGAGGACTCTTCCACCTCTGGCTGTGGAGTGGTGTGGTGTTACAGAGAGTTACACAGTGTGATGCGGAACACGTCAACAAGCTGGAGCTGAAGGTGGTTTACTTTGTCATAATTTAAGTACTGTAATGTCAACATAAATGTTAAAGTGTCTTAAAACCGAATGTCATGTGCATATTGTGTGTGTGACATGCATGTGTGCATATTGGTGTGTGTGTGATGTGTGTGCATGCGTATGTGTGTATGTGTCTGTGTTTAGCAATATGTCTAGTGAATAAGCTGCAAAATGGTGCATTTGTGTGCCCGTATTTGAGATGTGCAGGGGCAGGGCTACCTGCAGCACCAGTCTTAATGTGCATGATGGGAAGTGGGAGGATATCAGGTGATCTGCCGTGTGTCCATAGATACGATGCTTGGCTCCTCCCTCAATAATCAGCCTGGTTAAAGTGCATTTTAGGGGAAGTATAGTGATGAACGTCATTTTGTGAGTTGTGAAGAGGAAGTGTATGTGTGTGTGTGTGTGTGTGTGTGTGGTACATTTTTGGCAAAGGGACCTTTATGACACTGTTGTAAATACCAGATCTGATCGTTTAAGATAAGCAGGTGCGGGAGGATGATGAGGAGTAGAAGGTGATGTAGATAACCATCTCTGACAAGCCATTAATGATTCTGACCTTTGTGAATCATCTTATATGAGGTTTTTGGGTGTGTTCTTCAGTGACTGATGAATAGTTATCTGGAAGTTTTATCTAAACTTGATGCCCAGACCTGATAACTTTTGAGTTTACTTTTCTGTATACTTTCACTGACTCACGTATTCCGTTGAAAACAGACAGTTACAAAGCTCCTTTACATTCCCAAATGATGATAAATTATTTCAGATCGATTAATTAATTCCTTATGAAATGAAAATTTGATCACTGATATTGATTTCTTATTTATGTGGATTTCTGATGGATTTTGTCGCATGCTCATCATCTTAAATGCCCTCAACAGATTAATGTCGTTAACACCCTGCTTCCTGATTCCTTTTGAACACACCGGCCAATCACTGACTGTACGGACACATCAGACAGTACTCTTACTGCTTGCTTCTCATACTCTGCAATATGAGTGGTGGACGGAAGGAGCGCCACGACAAGCAAATACATTTGAAATAGGAATTTCATAATTATTAAGGCAAGGCTTCTTATAACCTCAGTGTTTGACTGTGATTCCTAATAAAAAGAGATCTCCATAGAATTGCTCAGTACCATTGTGCATTTATCCATGCCCTGTCTCTGTTAAATTGATTGCATTGCTGATTGTCTTATCAATTCCTTTACTGTCAAACCATTAAGATGAAGGCTGTAGGGCAAAAGGGACAGTCAGATGTACATTGTTAATGTTTACTAAGATATTTGTACGATGCAGATGGGTTAAATGTGACTTTGTCTAATTACTATCTCTCATGTTGGCCGTGAATAGCATGTCCTTGATCGCTTAATGACCTTTTTTCAATGCATAACTCATCAACAGCTTTTTGACAGCCCTAGCGTGAGAATGAGCTTTTTATAAATGCCATCTTGGCTCAAAAAGGACATCCATAAGATATTCTGCTCACCTTTATCATTACTTTTTAGTGGCTGTTTAAAAACAATAATGCTGTAAAGTGCACGTTTATTTTTACGATTGCAGTAAAAATAAAAAGCAGCCGTTAAGTAGTGTTAAATGACTTGGCTCTGTCTTTGGCTTAATGACTCGCTTTTGTTTTATAGTGGGAAGGCATATGACTGTCATCAATAGAGTGGTAGGACAGTCCACATGATGCTTTCCCACACATTATGACTTTAATAGGGAATTAAACGACAGGCAGACAGTGCAGCAGGCAAACAGACACGCCATGTTATCACAGCCAATGACCTCATCGATTCTCATTGCCTGCCTCCTCCATTGACTTCCATTCTAAAATGAACGGCTAATGAAAGCTCATGAAGGAGGCCTGGTCACTGCTGATCTAATTACATGTGCACAGTGTAATAACAGCTAACATGGTATGTCTTAATAATGCACTTAACGATTACGATGCATCGTTAACCATTTCCATGTAGCGAGACTAAAATAGCTGCGTGCTTCATGCGCTACGGTTTGTATTAAAGCTCGTTTCGAGAATGTATATCCAGGACGGCCTATTTATTTATTTATTTATTTATTTATTTGCTGATGCGCACCGCCATGCAGTCGCTCCATGGTTTCTTTACAGCTTTTACACTGTATAGGCAGTTTTCATCGATCGAATCACGCGGCAGCAGCTTAACATAGAAAATCATCCAGACGAAGGTCAAGAGTTTTAGTTCAATGCTCACTTTGAACATCGGGATAAGTTGTGATCTCACTGACTTTGACTGCGGTATGGTTGTTGGTGCCAGATGGGCTGGTTTGAGTATTTCAGAGACGGATGATCTCCTGGGAGTTTCACACACACAAATGTCTACAGAGTTTACACTGAATTGTGTGAAGCACTAAAGACATGCACTGAGCTGTGATTTTTGTGGGTGGTCAGAGCACCTGACAGTAATTAAGAAAAACTGTGGTAGATAGAAAAAGTAGCTCAGACTGCACCTCGCATAGAGCCACTGAAACTGCAGACGGGCTACGACAGCACTGTTATTATGAATTCATTTGAATCCTTGATATGATAATAATCTCGTGTTACATTAAGTGACATGAAAAATGCACTAAACGCTAATGCTGGACGTGCCTGTGTCTGTTTGCTCATAAATAAACACACACACAAAAGCACTGGAGTGCTGTCGGAGCCTCTAGGTTGGTAATAATTATCTCTCCGCTGATCTGTCATGGGACAGTGGCTGAGAGAGACGTGTATATAACCGCATTATGATGCATCTTTGAAAAGGCTGTATCTTTGAAGTGGCAGGGATCAAAATGCCAGTTAGTGACACAATGAGTAATGCCTACTAAGGTCCCATAAAGCAGGGCATCTATTAAGTGAAGTGGCCTTCAGCACTGTGCTCCTCATATGGTAATAAAACATAAAACAGACTGACTTAGCACCTATTACAAACTAAAGGAAACCTTGAAAAGCTCATAAACAGAGGCTTTAAACACATGGGGTCAGGAGGACCATTTTTACAAGTTTTTTTTTTCCCCCTCAATGGCTAATAAAATTGCCGTATTGCCATACTGTGTCCTCATTTAGTCTTAACTGAAACTGGGAGGGACAGCAAGTTCAACATTAGATCTGATCATTAACTCTGGTATACCAGGATATTGTACTTGCACTATAAAGCGCGGGGACAGTATCATAATAAGCCTTTATTTGCATTTTAAGGACAGGGCAATTCAGTTGTTCACAGTGTTACCTATATGAATAATGTCAGAATGGATGAGTCAGTCAAATACATCAGAATTATCACTTCATGTTAACAATATAATGGTTCAGTGGTACAGTGCAGGTCCTTACAATGAATGTGAACAATGCACAGTGCGGAATGAAAACGTGTTGATCCTGAAGAGCGATTTGTAGTAATCCTTGTAGAAGTTATACAGAGCTTGTGCCACTGTGGCTCCACTCAGCTGGCTTCTGTCACTCCCTCGGCATGAAGCGCAGAGAGAAGTTCACGTTCGATCCACGGCATGCATCTGGCTACTGTCAATAGAGCAGCCAGGGCTTTGGTTGTGATGCTTTCCATGAACAGTGATGCCTTTCAGGTGCAACATCCCTGCAAAGATTCAACTTGTCATCTCTCTTCCTCTTTCTCTGGCCAATTTAATAACATATAAGATCACATTAATTTACTGTATAAATAAGGGCCATGACCTATTGGCATCTGAAATCACATTACTGGCTAATCCATTTCACTGCTATGCTGCCCTCCATTTGTACATATTATTTCTGTCTGAGGGTTGGATGCTGTCAGTTTGAATAAAATGCTCTTAAGGACGCCATGTATATTTTTGAGGTCTGTTTCAAACAAATCTAAGCAAAACAAAATCTTCCCACATGAGCACTAAGTTATACTTAAGTAAACTCGGAATAAAAAAAGCTCACATTCATACATTGCCAATATTGAGGTTGCATGATATATTGCGCGCAGGATTCATAAGGTCATGCAGGATTCTAGATGTCAGTGTGTATTCTTCCTCGTTGTAAAGATTATATAACACTGATTATAATTACAGCAGGTGTGTCCTCGTCAGGAGCGCCGCACATCAGTTCAGGATCTTCGAGAGGTTTCAACGGTTCCAGAAATCCCATTAAAAAAAAACAAAAAAACAAGGAGGGTATTATTGTATTACCAACTACCTATCATCATTGGTGTGACTGCTAATTAGTGACCACATCATGAACTTCATACCACTCACAGCTGTTCATTACATAGAGCCACTTTAAATTAATGGGAAGCAATCAGTAGGTTTTCTCCTACTGGAGTATAATACACTGCAGTAAAACAAAACAAAACCGCAGAGCATCAAAATACACAACAACAATGGCAATTAACATCTTTTTGTGCTTTGGAACGATACTTTTTAGCCTTTCTTTTGAAAAACTCTAGCAACCCATTTACAATTTATTATAAAACAAAAAATGCTCTGGCACTTACTGTAACCAGGTCTACATGTTGGACTGAAATAAAAGTTATTGCAGTGGAGGACATTCATTTTTGGACATGATTTTTTTTTTTTGGGGTGATTTTTCCCCGGTTTTCTCCCTAATTTAGTCGTGTCCAATTCCTCCTCGTCACTAGGGGGCTCCCACATTAAGGCTACTACTACCACTCAGCCGGGAGGGCCGAAGACTATCACGTGTTTCCTCCGAACCACGTGACGCCAGCCGACCGCATCTTAACGTAACTCCATGATATCAGTAAAATCAAAAGAAGCGCTTGTAGAATGACCATGTTGAGCAAAAAGGTCTTCAGTGTGAGGAACCGGGGATCCTGGCATGGAGGCCATCCACACTGATTGCCTGCCTGCTTGAGTTAACGATCCAATAAATGTGAAATCCAGCACTCACTCCAATAATGGAATGTGTGATGGGAGCAGATGCTGAACTAATGACAACCTGGTGACACTCTACCCGCACGCCCTCACCCTCTCATACACTACGAATGTGCCAGGCTGCAGGACCCTCCACATGCACTGTTCTGCAGTTCAGGCATCACGGCTCTCGGCCTGGTTGAGGATGATGCTGTAAACGTTTATGAGGCCAGCAGATGAAGGAAGGTGAACAACACCTGCTTGCATGTGCAAACACCAAACCTCAAAGCTTTACCATGTTAAGAAGGTGGATGGAAATAGACAGACGGTGTGATGGAGCAAGAATGAAAGAGATCATACTTATTCAGGTCATCCTAACTAGTGTTATTGAATTAATGCAGCAGCCTATGTTGCCTCCTCACGCTTTTCATTTTTAAAACCAATGAAGCTTAGTAGGGTGACAGCAGAGGTTGCTGATAGTGCAGCTTGCCAGCAGATGTGCAGGTCCATGCCCCACTGCCCTGTGCCAGCCCCAGCCACATGCAGTGCTTCCCATAGCTTCCTGTAAACACACTGCCAGGTCACATTCAATTCACTTTCACTCCTGGTGCTGCATCTAGCTTCACTATCGTCACAGATGGAGGGTCTTATACTGGTGCCATTACTGACAAAAAGTCAGCGGTTCATTTCAGTCCCGACTGCCCAAATGTTGACCAGCGACTATCTGAACATTTCTGCTGGACAAGTGCAGCACAGCATGACAGTGTAAGGAATCTCATTGGCATTTTGTCACTGCCAAATCACCTCTAGTGTGACTAAGTACCCATGCTGAAATTGTTAACCCTTGTCTCCAGAATACTAAAAAGGGATGAGTTGGGAAGAGAGATGATTGATTAGTCGCACAAAATAGACCTAGACTTTTTTTACTCAAATAAAAATATGCTAATTCTGATAATATCATTCTTTTTCTGACAGACTTTACCGTCACTTTTATCAATTACGCTATGCAATGAAACAAAACACGTGGCAAAGGGACAAATAGTTCTGGTTTCAGTCTGGCAACAAATCCTGTGCTTCTTTTATAATGCACTGTAGGATCGAGGTGGAGCTATATGTACAGTAGAAAAACATAGTAACGCGCACCGAGCCATTGACCGTATATTGTCATGTCAAGAATATGCGACGTGGATCAGCGCAGGCGTTTTCCTCTGTTCTTTGTTAAGCGAAAGTGTCACGCAAAGGATGGAAAAAAAAGACAAAATCGTGCTGAGCTACAGTATAGCTGGTCCCTAGGGAGTGAAGATATCCTGTATAGCATGTGGTGTGTGGGAGTTCAGTCTGAGCATCAGTATTTTAAACAACACATAATTGATAAATTGTGTGGCATTAGGGATTGCAGTGGTATAGTACTGCTGCTGGGTGAATATAGAGTTACCATTTCACTCCCACATATTGCCCTTTATTTCTTAATGGCTTGGCAGGTCCATCACTCAGGAAGATGTGTTAACATTGGATTAATGATTACCATGATGTAGAAGGATTCCCAAAATACTTAATGAAGCAAAGTAAAAGGAAACAAGCGGAAATGTCTTGAAATGTTGAACGCGAATATGAAATATATTTTTGGCCTGAATGACTGGATTCACTTTGACCATCCAGACAGGAAAAGGTCTGAACATGCATTTTCTTTCTACAGAATAATTCATTGTTTATTTCTTTGGCATTTACTTGTTTTCCCGTAATTCACCCAGCAGTCATGAGGTGCATCTGGGTGTAGGAAAAACAACGATGAAATACAAGAGGACAGCAGTGACACATCTGGAAAGTAACATGTGGTCATACCTGAGTGGAGAAATCTCCTTTTTGACTGATCACACAGACATGGTACAGTATACTGTATATAGACAGCTATCACTGACTAAAGCAAGGAGTTATTTACATAAAGATTCCATCATTTACTGTAATACCTTGTCTAGGAAGAGAAAGTTTCGTTCTCTCCTCCCAGCCAGTGATGGGCTACTCATTTAATGGAGTGTCCTTTATTTGTAGCTGTCAGCAAGGGGAAGGGGTTCGGGGCGGCGATATTTGGCAGCCTGTCGCCTCACCTCGGCCCTGATCAGCCTCACAGGGCCTGTACGCAGAGTGCAAAAGCATGTCGCCCCAACACCGTGCTGTTTACAGACCAGCCCAGCAGCAGCCTCGCTAACGGGCCTCACGTCTAATAAATAATATAACACAACAGACGGGCTGGTGAGACGGCCAGTGTGTTTCACTGTTTGTGTGTCTATGTATGTGTGTGTGTGTGTGTGTGTGTATGTGTTTTTTTTTTTCAATACTAGAAGTAGGTCTGAAATTCTGAGGATAAATCAAACCATTCTCATCTTTTCATAAATGCAATATTCATAAAAACATTATTAAATAGATGGAATTTAACTTTTGTTTTTTATTTTGCTGTCAAATAAACATATTTGGGCTTTTTTATTTAGTATCGCTAAATGTAAAGTGTTATACACTTGCAATATCCTGTATACATCTAAAAACGGGACATGCGATAGCCAGAGAGGACAAAGAGTTAACCGAGCGCATTAGGGAGGAGAGGTGGATGGAAAAACTCTCAGCGATCTGCTTTATTGTTGGGTTTAATTAAATTTTCAGCTCTAATTACAATTAAGCCACTTAGTACGTATAATAATGTTTGCATCGCAGAGCAGCACAGATGCAGTCCATCAGCGAAATCAAATATTAAAGCTGCCGAGGCCTGAATTAATAGCGCCGTGGCGTGAAGCCCTGCTGCTTGTGGAGTCCCTGCACAGCTTCGCCAAGCTCCTCCATATGACCTATATTCACCATGAACCATGCACCATGGGAAAAAAGGAAAAACATTACTTAATGGAAAAAAATTACACCAGGCTAAACAGCCCATGAGAGCTGGAAAGTATTCCTTGGCTGTGAATCGTTAGTCTAATGCAAAATTAGTGTTGTGTTGCCAAATTATTCATGACCTGAGAATGAGTGCTTTTTAAACCAAGTGATGAATTACTGGATTCACCTTCCTCCTCGTCTCCTCTTTATGTTACATTCTGATGTTCTTTGCTCAATCCTTCAACTTTGAAAGAAACCCCTTTGCATTATTAAAGTCACCTGGAAACATCACTAATACAGGACTGTATTTGCTTGGCTGTATGGGGTGAATTTTCCTTTCAGCCCTATTCATATTTAAGTAACACAATCTACCAGCAGACTCGAGAATTTGTGTTAGCTGTTGTGAAGGTTAGCTGTGTATGAGAATGGCAATACTGGGCATCTGAAATGTCTCTTTTTTCATTGAAGTTGATTATGTTTACTGTAGATGACACAATTCAGCTGATCAAACAACATTACCGTGTAATAAACCAGATGCTTTTCAGATCAAGCTCTGCATGTTATGCTAGAAGGATTGCACACCACTGTGCGACTCTGTTTTTGGGAGTCGGTGGATCTCTCGGCCAGACTGAGTCCTCCATTATGGGCAGAGAGGAATGTGGCGGGGCGCAGGTTCTCTGAACACTAGAGTCAGGCCTTCAGTGCGGCGGCATCAAGGCATGCCTGGGTAAATATAGCAGCCATAGAATAAGCCTAAATAGAAGGCTCCTCTTAGAGTAATAATTGGGTGTTGCTGCCCGACGTTACAATCACACATGATCAGCTAAATATTTCTGCACAGAAACACACAAACAAAGCATAAACCCAAAATATGGTAAGCAAGAAAAAACAAGAAAGAGAGAGAGAGAGATTAGACCTTGTGGGGACGTTTGGCTGGTCCCCACAAGCAAAACCACAGCTTTTATTGAAAAAGAAACAAACTAAAGAAACAAAAATGAAGTCCTTTTGGTTAGTGGGGTTGGGGTTGGAGTTAGATTTACAGTAGGTGCATGCACAGAATTCATTTCAGCATTAATAATTATGTCAGGGGAAGGTCCTCACAAGGATAGTAGGACAAGTGTGTGTGTGTGTGTGTGTGTGTGTGTGTGTGTGTGTGTGTGTGTGTAGGTTAAGTAGGTGAGCATGTTAAAGCAGTTTTGTAACAAGAATTCTGGGGACAACAAGCTTGCCTGTGAACCACTTGGGCTAAAAAAAAGTTGTCATGCTAAGAATGAGTCTTACTGCCCATGTGACAGCTTCTTATTTTAGTTAAAAGTTGGGATGAATTTAGTGCACAACAAGACATTTTAATGAAACTAGCTTTTGGCAGCATGCAGTTATATAGTAATTGTTCAAATTGTGACATGTATAATCTAGAACGTAGTAGTTTAAGAAACAATTCCATTCAAGATTGTTTGTCCACCCCAATGTGGATGAGGATTAGAGCTGTCAGTGATGTCTTGATAAACTCAGTAAGTTGTGCTTTGATCATTCAACTGTGGAGTTTGTGCACTTTGCCAGATTCCGCATGAAAACTGCAAAAAAAGTGAAGAAAATGTCTTAATCATCCATTAGCAATAATATCCACTGCACCAGTATGATACTGTTATGATGCTTTTGTGGATACTGTTATGGTCCAAACTTACAAGCTAGATTTGCCATTCATTGCAGGGTGACGTTTTATATAACTCATCTTTTAAAACTACACTGTAAACCCTAATGCTCMAAGTAATTAAACACATTGAGTACTATGAACATAAATAATTGCAATTAGTTAAAATTAATAGACCTTGTTGAGTATTCAGAACCTTTTGGTATTTATGAGTTTGTAGAAATGACACTTTTCCCCAAAACACTGTCCCAAACCCAGATAATAATGGGAGTGTTGTGTTAATTGTAAAAACTTGTGACAAACCGCTGTGGCGACTCATTACCAGGAGCAAGCGAAAGACCAACAACAATTTATTTAAATTGCAACAACTAAAAAAACTTGATAGTATGAGTTAGGCTACTCAGTAATGCAAGTAAATAATGATTAATATGAATGAGTACAACAAACTCAAAAACTGATAGTTCTGTTTACTTAAAATTGGAAACATCATTACTTAAAAAAATTGATTACCTCATCTCTTTTGAGTTTCGCCAACTTTTTCGCGTTTACAGTGTACATTAGGCCATAAAATTATGCATAAATAGGGGTGTGGTGATTTGAGTGACAGGTGCACTAGGGGTGTCTCAAATGTGAAATGATGTTTGCGTATAAATGAATGTTAGCCACCTTAGCATTTTAGATGCACTAAAGCTAAGCTGGATAGCTTGTGGTAACAGAGCAAGGCTCTGTTTCTCCACCCATTTGCCCCCATTAATGGATATCAAAAGGTAGGGCATATTTTGTCTTTTTTAAATTTTTATTTGATAGATGGTATTTCACTAAAGATGGCCCTGTTGACTCCTTAGAGTGAAACACCAAAAAATAATCCCTAAGTTATTTCACTATTCCCAGACGCAAGACTAAGTACTAAACATTCAGACAACACTAAAATGTTCTGAGATGAATCATTCCTAGTTTTATTACTGGGGTTTCCACTGCCAAAATTCCCACCAGAAAATTTTCATATGTGTGATGTGTGACCACTTGCATTTCTGTGACTGCCTTCATAATTGAGGCTGATCTGTCTTTTGTCAGAGCAGCACGTCTGTGAGGATTCAAATGGTTCTTTTTATGATTTACTATTAGCTCCAGTGTTTCCATATGTAAAATAAAGAGCTCGGTCTCATCACTTGCTGCCGAGACGGTCCTTATAGAAGTCAGTTGTTTAGATGAAGTAATAGACACAGTCCCTTGGATTTTGTGGGTTCTAGGGCAACTCACGCTCAGATATTTGTCCTTGAGGTCTGGGTGCAAGAATGAACTTAATGGGAAATACTCTGGACCAGAGTGTCACTCCACTTACTTCCACTAGAAGTAATTAAATGTCTCATGAATTCTGCAAGAGACCTGCCCATACCATAGCAACCTCAAAATATTACACAAAATGTTTTACTATTTAGCACGCTGTTAATGCTCTAACTAAAATGCCACTTTTCCATTCCATACCTTAAATTCCCTTTCTTCACTCCTCCTTCAAACGCCCAATTTCAGTGTCTATGTTAATGAGCTACTGCTGAGCCACACCCCATTAGAGAACAGCAGAGCTGGGCAACAAGTCAAGGGAGGGGCTCTTCTTATATGAGGTCACAGTGGGGAACACATCTATATTTGGCTTTTTAAGTGCTGGCCAATAAGAAAATCTTAAAGAGGACAAAATGCATGAATGAAATGTTTTTTTTCCCCCTCTGGTCTTTTGTTTGTGCAGACCCATCTGAATGTCTAAAAATGACTGCAAAGTGAACATTGCATAATAGGTGCCCTTTAAGTGGAGCTTGTGTTTTGCCAAATAGGCCTGGATACCACCTTGCACTGGTACACTGTCAAATCGAAACCATTGAAAATACATCAGGATATTTTAGTTTGAGAAAGCAGTATTAAGCTACACCAAACTGTTTTTGAATCGCCTCTAACAGCTCATTTGGCCCATGACCTCCTTTACTCTGCCACTCATTCTCTGGCCTCCATAGCACTGCACAACCAAACCCTCTTTTAGTTGCTGTTCTTTATGCCATAGAGAAGCTCAGCTTTCTGTTCCTAGCCAGCCTGGCTGACACATCTACTACCCACTTAACTTCCCACTGCAATACTACAGTGTCAGGAGAAGATACTGAATAGGCAGAAGTTCCTCCATAACGTGAACTAGCCCGAGGCTGTGTAAGGCTGTGTTAGTGTCTTCACATCTGTCAGGACACATGGTGTAACTAATTAACTAATTAACAGTCTTTTTCTTAATTGCAGTGGGTGTGGTAGCGCATGCCTGTGCTCCTCAAGGACCATTCGCTGGTTTAAGTGAATGCATGACCCAAATAAATTGGTTTGTTAGCACAAAAAAATACTCTCCACTGTGTCCTGAAATCCAGGGTTTAGAGGTTATGATCACTACAATCCTGACCAGTATAAAGTGGCTATAATAGATTGAGCATTATGCTATTCATTTTTCTGTGTTTGCTGTTCCATGGTAACATACACACTAGGCTACGTGTCTTACCTCCGCGTCCCTGGTGAATATCAATAAAGTGCTAAAATTTAAGCCAAAGAAGTGGAACATCAACACGCTCTCTATGATTGTACATATTTTGTTTTGTTGCTATTATCATCTTGGATCCAGTTCATCATTTCCCATCCAAGACAAGAACATAAAATAGGATGACAATGATATCGTGGGGATCTTATATAGTCTTTACCAATGAAGTCACAATTTGAAGACTTTGCTATTAGTACTTGGCTAGGAAATGAGCAAACAGGAAAACTCCAGGGGCAGCCTGGGCTGAGTTTAACAAGTCATCAGATTTGAAATTGAAAATGACAGAATGCACATATTGTTCTACTAAAAGTCTGTTTATAACTTGGTCACTTGTTACGTCTTTTTCTGCCCCCCCCCCCCCTTTCACAATAGTTACACAATTGCTATTTAGCTCCGCTACCTTGTTAGGAAGCAGGCTCATCTGCTTAGACAATCTCCACTGTGTAAATCTGAACTGTGTTTGCCAAAATGTTTAAAGGAAACTTTATATCTGCATGTGTGTAAATATATATGTATAGGGGTGTAGCAAAAACACAAAAGACGCTCTTAAAACAAGATTTTCTACGACCTGTCTGATTACAGAGCAGCGCTGGTCCATTGGTAATCAACACACACACACACACACACACACACACACACACACACACACACACACACACACACACACACACACACACACACACACACACCACGAGAACCCAGGGACATGTGATACCTTTGGACACATCACAGAGCCTGGCTTACACAAACAATGTGGAAAGCAATGGTAGCCCATGAAACACTAAACTAGCCTGTCAGTCCTGTTCTCTGCTCCCAGTCTTTCATTACTTAACAGGCAAGTTCTTTTTGTCGACTCCAATACACTTATATGCTCTCATTGCAGTTGTCTAATGTTGGTTTCCTGTAAACTGTGTGCATCCACATTTCCAAGCTTGATTAAGGAGTAAATTATCCAATGAGATACTCTTTCCTTGTGTAACCACTGTGCTAGGATGCACTTGCACAAATAAAATTAAAAAAAATTTATATATATATATAACATTTGTGATAGAAAGTGATATATGTTACATTTGTGATAAAAAGTGAGCTGAAGGGAGGGTATGTGGGTGGGTATGGGTGTGTCTCTTCATGGTAATGGGAGAGATGGGTATGTTTATGACAAGAGATTATCCTTAAGTCCAAAGGGCGCATTTTCTTCTGCCTTTGTTTTTATGTCCCTGACTTCATTAAGAAGTAGAGCTAAATCTCGAAGATTGCTATGGATTCGCATATAAGTGTTTGTGCTTAGGGAAGATATCACTTGGATAAATTTCTTAGAGACTAACTGCCATTTTACGAAAAAATCTTGCCAAAAAGCATTTTGTTGTGTTCATTCAGCACAAGGGGCAGCGTGGTTACAGATGAGCTACCTTTGCTTTTATGATCACACATATTGCCTCGATTCACCTGACAACCACTCAAGATCTCCCTGTCTTTCTCCCAGTGTCATGGTGTTGTTGTGGTTCAATAAAACTCATAAAAAGTAGATCATATCCATGCGTAAGTGCACAGCTTACTACACTGGTGCATTTAATACTACTACTACTAATAATATTAATACACATGGAAAGGGAAAGTTTAGAATATGTTTAGAATATCATATTCACTTTCAAATGTTTAGTGAAATATTGAAACGTTTTTCAAGCTTAATATTTCCTATGCACATTAAAACAAACAAACAAACAAACAAACAAACAAACAAACAAACAAACAAACAAAACCCCTTACAATACGGAAGTTGTCGTTTGTTGACAATATCCCACATATATCCTCTATAATCTACTGGTTGATGGCCGAGTTTACTTTGGACTAAATAAAATACAGTGGACCAACACCAGTAGATGACACGGCACTCCAAATCATCACTGACTGTAGAAACATTTCAATGTACTTCAACAAACTTAGATTCTGCGCCTCTCCACTCTTCCTCCAGACTCTGGTTCCTTTGTTTCCCAAATGAAATGCAAAATTTACTTTAATCTGGCAAGAAGACTTTGGACCATTGAACAATGGCCCAGATATTTTTCTCCTTTGCTCATGTACAGTAAGACGTGTCTAAAGTTGTCTCTAGTTCAGGATTCTATCTATAAAGAAAATAACTAAAGAAATTTCTATGTTTAATAGTCAAAGTAAGAGCATTTTTTCATACAAGCACAAGGTAATTTGATTAGAACTAAACCGTTATGTGTCCACATGAAAACCACCTAGAAAGAAAAAAAGCCTAGAATTTGCTCAGCAGCATAACCTACTTCATAGAAATGGATATGTCAGGGTAAGAAGTAATACACACATTACGCATGCATGTGCGATCTTGGGTTGTTTCCACTGGTCAGATGTAGGCTCAGCAATATTCTTCTCTCCCCGATGCCACAAACGTATTCCAGGGCTGAAATTGTGAAACAGAGGAGTCTTCTTAACACATGGATTATGTGTCGTTTATTTACTGAAGATAGCAGAAAAGGATATTTTCTACTGTATGTTATGGTTTCCCCTGAATGTTCTCGTTGTTGTGTTCTGTACTGTAGGTCTTTCATGTTGACATTTGTTCTGAACTTCAGTTTCCAGGTTGCATTGCACCTGACATCACATGATGTTTCTGTTAGTTCTCTGGCATCCATCTGCTCTGTTTTCCCTTTTTGAACTGTCATTAATCAGTTTCCTAATCTGTTTACCTAAGGCATTTACCTTCTTGACTCTGTTACCATGTGTGAACTTTAGTAGCATAAGAATCAGAATTCTATTCAATTGAAATGCTTTATTTGTATATTCATTGGATATTATCAAAAATCCAGCTACATAGAAATAAGAATTTGGGAAATAAATTAAAAATATTATTTTTTTATTTTTTACTTTATCAGTGTATGCTTAATAGCCAGTGGCGTTGCAAAGAAAAGATATCTAAAAAAAAGAGGAAACCTTAAGAGAAACCAGACTCCCAGGAAAAGGAAACCCACCTTCATTTGTCTGTGCTAAGTCATCATAGCTAAATTGTTTATATTAATGCAGTGCAAAGCCATCTTCATGGTCTCAAAGTGGAACTGTCCTCTTTAGACAAATGTATATATAGGAACACTACAGTATATAATAATAATAATAATAATAATAATAATAATAATAATAATAATAATAATAATAATAAATTTTATTTAGAAAGCATGTAAACATCCTCAGCAGCAGTAAGTGGTCTCCATGAAATGAGAACCAGAGGTAGGGCATCAGGATGGTTCAGGTAGGTCCTTAGGGCAGGATCACTGGTAACTCAGGAGGTACCATGTCTAGTTCCATGTCTAGAGGGTGGTGGGACTGAGAGAGAGAGAGAGAGAGAGAGAGAGAGAGAGAGAGAGTTGGTAATGGATAAGTACATGTAGACCCTGGCCAGGACCTATGAGTCCTCAGCATAACTAAAATTTGAGAACCAGAAAAAAATACAGACATGAGCATGCCCTGGGAAGTAAGGCAACCATCCACTTCACCATCACCAAACCTAACAAACAAACAAAAACAAAAACTCTATGCCTATGAACAGGGCTCTATGGAAAAGACATTCACAAAAGGCTTGCCTAAACAAATAACCTGGATAATCTGGACTTAAACTCTGACACATGTGTTTGTCCCGAGCACTAACTGGAAGGCTATCCCATAACTGTGGGGCATTGGTAAGTAAAAGATCTGGCCCCTCCTGTAGTCTTTATTATACAATGTGCCAAGAAATAGCATGCATCTTTTGATCAAAGTAGGCATGGCAGATCATGGAATACCAGCAGTTTACTTAGGGACTGTAAGTTGTAAATTAAGATTATTCAGTGCTTTACAAGTCAAAAGGCTTTATCTCCAAAAAGGCGAGACTACAGTCTGCAGTTGCACGCAGTAACAAATATCCTACTTTATCCTCTGGTCTGATGAAAAAGGGGGAGGCTTGCAGTCGAAGAACAACCTCTGAACCGTGAAGCACAGGGGTGCAGCATCATGTTGTGGGGTGCTTTTCTCCAGGATGGACTAGTGCATTTCACCAAATAGATGTCATCAAAGAAAAGAAGATTATGTAGACATATTTAGACATATTAAAGCAACACAGAAGACATCAGCCAGGAAGTTAAAGCTTGGTCACAAATGGCTCTTGCAAATGAACAATGACCCCAAAGTTGTTGCAAAATGGCTTAAGGACAATAAAGTTGAGCTGACCTGACCTCAATCCAAACGAAAAATTGTGGGCAGAGCTGAAAAAGTGTGTGCGTGCAAAAAGGCCTACAAACCTGACTCAGTTACACTAGTCCTCACAGGAGGAATCAGCTCCAGGAATTCCAGCAACTTATTGTAAGGAGGCTGTGTAAATGTAAAGCTCCCCTAAACATTTGATCCAAGGTAAAATATTTGAAGGCAATATTACCAAATACTAGCTAAATTTACAGTATGTAAACTTGAAATAATTTTTTTTCTCCATTATTATTCTGACATTTCATATTCTTAAAATAAAGTAGTGACCTTAACTGACTTATGACAAGGAATGTATACTATGGATATGCTAGGATTAAATGTCAGGAATTGTGTATGCAGACATCTGGTTTTAACTGTATTTTCTTTACATTGTATCACTAGCTAAACAAACAAACAAACAAACAAACAAACCCTTAATGCAAGATTTTAGCATAGAAACAAAATGAAATATAACTGTAATTTAGGTATTATTTGTAACACTGTAACCGTGTAGTACCATAAAATACACGTGTCATCATGTGTGCCAGCTGAAAGCTATAACTCATTAACATTATTGCTTTGTCATTTTGTATTTGTTTGCAAACTTTAAGTATGATTGTCAGTCATTTGTTTGGTGTATACAGGGTGTTTTGTTATTGGTTGGGTGCTTGTTATTTAATTTTTCTTGGTTTATGAAGTCTCTCACTTGTCCCTCTTTCACCCTCTTTCTCATTGTGCTGTATCATAATTTGCCTAACTGAAAGCAGGTGGGAAAATCATTTAGCTGCAAGAGGGCCAGATGTGCTGCTCCCTTGATATGAGATTTGAAATCAGCTTTTCAGTGTTATTCAACTTCACCAACTGACGAGAGACCATATTTATTCTGTCTGTCTGTCTGTCTCTCACTCACACTCACACACGCATACACACACACACACACACACACACACACACACACACACACACACACACACA
>QMIH01000732.1:202924-242080 GCA_003987875.1 Clarias batrachus
CACACACACACACACACACACACACACACCATTTGCTTGGCACAGTAGTGATTAAGGGGCAGCTGTGAGTGAAGAGGACGATGTGAAACAGTTTACACACACAATTACTATTAATGCCTGAGACACAGGGGCCTCCTTTATTTATTTATCTACCACAATGCTGTTGTGTGGATGTGAAGCATGACTGATTGGGTGTTGTTGTGTGTACCGAGAGGCAACGTAGCGTGAGGGACACACCTGTTAGCCTTACCCAGAGTTCTACCATGATGCTTCCATGTCTTTTATATAGATTCTTCCTGAAAGTGTGAGGTGACTCACATATACATTCCAACCATGGTAATAAATTGTAATCACCAGTCATGTCTTATTCATTAAAATACAGATCTACATTGAACAAACAAGAGAACAAATGTGTCTTGAATGTTTTGTGTCGCATTTTATGTATTCTGGCTTAATGTTAACATTAAGCATTACATTATTAACTCAACATTATTGCCAAAATGCAAATTTGACATTTTAATATTACCATAATATAATAGTACCATAATTCTAAAACCCATCAGTTACATAGTAGAGTTATGGTTTTAGTTACAGTGATGAAATAGTCAGGATCGCAGACCTTACAGTACCTAAGGTTTCACTTCAGTGGATTTCCATATTCCAACCTGAATTGATTCCCCATTGCTTTTCTTGAGAAACCAAAACTAATTAGATAAAAATATAAAATAGTCATAAATGTTATTTTAAATACTTGGTTGCAAATTCTTTGCAGTCAATGACTGTACCCCAGAGACATCACCATATGCTGGGTTTCTTCCCTGATGATGTCCTTACTGCATCCGTCTTCATGTCCTGCTTGTTCAGGGAGCATTATTCTTTCAGGTTTGCCTTGAAATGCACGATCAGTTGGATTTAGATCTTTTCCTTGACATTTCATATTTATGCCTTAAAAACCTCTTGAGTTGCTTTTAGTGTATGTTTCAAGTCATTGTTTATCTGCACGGTGAAGTGCAGGCCAATGAGGTTTGAAGAATTTGGTGGAATCTGTTCAGATATCATAGCCATATCCACTTCAAAATTTATCCTTCTGTTCATTTTCCCAGCAGTCACATTATCCATAAATACAAACGAATGAGTTCTCTTGGCAACCATACATGCCTCAGCCATAAGAAGAGGTGATATGCTTCCTTCCCTTATTTGTATTTTTCTCTTTTCATCAATCTGGTACAAGTCAGTCTTTGTCTGATCTGTCCATATGACTTTGTTCCAGAACTGTGCAAGATTTTTTTTTTTATTGAAAACTCTCATCTTTTCTTCCTATTTCAGGCTTACTACTTTTTTACACGAACAGTTTGACAGCAAAATGCAATAAATGCCATTCTCAGACTCTTTTTTTTTCAAACTCATTTTGATAAATACTTTTTCACTGGTCCTGAAAAGCCAATCACAATGCATCTGTCTGTCACATGAACAGTGAAGCAAAACTACTGGCAACGCAGAATAGTGGATTTACAGAGGAGTAAACTAAATGCATCCAGTAAACTCTTTGAGAATGCTGCAGCCAAGAAAAATGACATTTACTCTCTTTTATTTGTATCGCTTTCACTCCAGAATTAATGAACTGCAGGTATGCATCATGAAATGCCTGCAATACATGCTATGAAAGCTCACTCACTCATTCTTTATATCTCTTTAGATCCCCTACAGGGTCACAGGAAGCCTGGAGCCTCTCCCAGGGGACTTAGGGCATTAGGGGGTGTAGACTCTAGATGGAGTGCCAATCCATCCCAGGACATAAACACACTTATATACTTTAGGCAATTTCGAATGACCACGTACCATTCCATGCATTTTTATGTCCCCACTTTTCATATATTATATATTATATTATATACTTATATACAGTACTATGTAGTATTAATACTATAGTGTACCCTTTTGTTTCATTGCCAAATTGATACTTCTCCTTTTTCTTTTGCTCTTGCTATCACTACCACTAGTTTTGCTGCATTTAGGGGACATGATGCATGTTACACTAATATTTTTGAGAGCAAAATTAAGCTGCAATGTCAGGCTACAACACTCAAGAAATGCACTTGTAGTGTGCAGGTTTGTGTACTAAAGACATGAGATATGTTATGTTTGATAAACTATTGTGTTTGCTATGTCTGGGTCTATTTACTCCATCCCATTTTTCATTGGGATTTTTGAGTTATGTTATAAGCTTATGGGACCATATGTAATCAGACAGTGCACAAACTGACGTTATGGAGTGCATACTTTTACTACAGTATGATCGGATGCTGTCCTCAACCATGAAAGTAAAACTGAAACTGAGGTTGATGCTGTAAAAAGTTTTTATTTTATTTTATGTTTCTCATGATCATCAACAATGATTATAATTAAATATACCGCAACATAACCCAACACTTTTCTCATTGTTTCAATTTGCTGCCAGGAACTAACTATAAAAATGCAATCATTAGTTTGCTTTGTTTAGCATTTGTTTAGCATTTGTGTTTTATTAAGTTCAACTACCATATTAGTGATGCTAAACTGCATACTGTACATAAATGACCAAAAACTGTAGGCTGATTTATTCTTGTAGACAAAGCTGTGGAAGGCTGGACTGAGGGCAAATAGCATTTTGCAAAATCTCACAAACAAAATATTTAGCTATTTGTCCTTTTTGGCATTCTTGTGACTCCAAAACCAAACAAGCACAAAATCTTCTCTACTGGTTTGCAATACTTCTTGCTTTATTTTTTAGCAAAACTGCAAGAATAGAGCTCATTTTGCTGTCAAAGTGTTCACACATTGTTATAAACCTCTGCATTTACTCTGGTACACGTTTCACTTGATTGTTGACTTTGACACAGATATGACTACCTCATAGAGAGCTCAGTCTTCCATCACATCTGTTTCATGATCTTCTGGGCCTTTTGGTGAGCTCATAAGTCCGTAATTTCTTTTTAGGAATGTATCAAATAGTTCATTTGATCATAACTAATATTTTTGCCATTTCTTGGAAAATTTGTTTAGATTTTTTACTTCATGAGCAATGACAGTTTCTGGACTTTATTGAAATGTAACAGCAACATATTCCAAATGCAAATGCCACATTTGAAATCAACTGTACACGTTTCTGTTTTTTTTATTCTCTAAAGTAATGTAGGAATAACACAAAAGTGATTAATGTGAATTTCAATAGATTGTGGTAGACAGCTAAAATCATAATAACTTGTGATGGTCCCAATATTTATCATGGACCTAACTGTATATGTCGTTATGTAAATTTGTAAAAAATTTATGATTTATTTTTAAGTTTAAAAAAAGTACTTCAGTACTTTTGGCTATGGAATTTACTTGGACCCTTTTTTCCCTCCTGGCCACAAATTCTGGCTGTATTTGAATGTTAAATAATGCTTTGAAAATGTTTATAGTGCATAATAGAAAATGGAATATTTTATGAGCTCTGAAAAATGTTCAGTAACAGTCACGTCAATGTTATTGGACAGTTAACTGCAACGTAAAAATATTCTAAAACAAAATCACAGTTAATTAGAGTACAATTAAAAAAACAACAACCAGCCTATTCATATTTGTGGAGCACTTTGCTGTGGTAGAGAAATGACTGCAAAAGACATCACACTTTGATTACTATTCAGTATATTTAAACCACACATTGCTTTGGTTATTCAACCAAAATACTAAATTATGTGCCAAGCTCCTACCTTAACTAAAGCTAATGACAGTAGTGGCTCAGTGATTAATGCTCTGGTCACCTGCTTAGATTGAGGGTTCACACTCCAGGACTGTCAACCTGCCACTGTTTGGCACCTGAGCAAAGCCCTTAGCCCTTTCTGCTCCAGGGGTGCTGTATAATGGCCGGCACTGTGCTCTGATCCCAGATTCCTAACACCCTGTAATATTCAGCTTGGCAACAACAATTAATGACTGAAAAATTAAGACAAGTATAAATGACAATGAAGTGATAAAAGTAAATTATTTTATGCAGTGTGCTACTTTCACATGATTGACTCCCTGAATCTACAGGTATATTTCTAACTGATACTATAAAGGGTGTTACTTTAAAACTACAGTAATAGTTGTCCACAATCAGCAAAGTGTCAAGGACGTTGTGTTCATTAGAAATGCATGTGCCAGGTTTAATGTGTGAAACTCCACCATGTCCAAACTACAAGCATGAGCATCTGACGGTGACTGTCCAATATAATAATGTAACTGTAGAAAGGATTCAGTACTGATGGTGTATTAACTTTTTCTTGCTAAACAGCTAAGGAATTTATTTGGTATTGAATACAGTGGGAAAGTAGTGAATGATAGCAAGTCAATTTATGCTCATTGTGGTAGAATTTGTATTGTTATCCCAGCTAGTGGGTAAGTGTTATTGTATATTTTCTTTCTTTAAACTGTTATAATGCCATTTGTGTGTGTGTGTGTGTGTGTGTGTGTGTGTGTGTGTGTGTGTGTGTGTGTGTGTGTGTGTGTGTGTGTGTGTGTGTTTTCTCTATTGATGTGTGTCTTATAGTTTTTGCTCAGTGGGTTTAGCTAAGGGCTAACTATATCCAGCTATTATCCAACAAATAGTGTTTAGCAGGATGGAGAACATCAACTTGATTGCAAAATACCTAGATGAGTTCAAATAAACAGAGTACAAATATTGGATAATAAAAGTACAACAGTGGAAGTGGCCAAATGCGATTTATTATCCAGAATGTATTTTAGCTAGTTAGATTTATGGCTAGCTCATGGCCATCCACTTCAGATCTACATGCATCCTTTGAGAAAACAAATAAATTCACTTGTGGGCCAGTGCTGTGAGATTACAACCGAGCAACCTTTTCCCCTGGCCAGAAATGATGTTTTAGCCAGTTAGCATTAGGTGACTAGTTCATTTTGTAGGTTGTTTAATATTTATGATTCCACAGTATGAGCATTGGTGGCTTGTTGCCTTGCACCTCCAGGGTCCGGGTCTAGGTCTGTGTGCAGGAAGTTTGTACTGTATGTTCTCCCTGGTTTCCTCCCACAGTCCAAAGACATGCAGATTAGGCTAATTAGCGTTGCCAGATTGCCCGTAGTGTGTGAAAGAGTGTGTGAGTGTGTATATATGTGTGTGCCTTGTGATGGATTGACACCTTGTCCAGGGTGTACCCAGCCTTGTGCCCTAAGACCTCTGGAATAGACGCCCCTGTATACAGTATAAAGATGTATGGATGATAAGTGAGTGAGAATGAGTGAGACTGTTTAATTCTGTATACAAGGTTGCAGGGAACCTGTAGTCTATGCCAGGAGAGGTAGGTCATGGAGGCGGGGTACACTCTGGAAAGGGAGCATATACTGTATATTGCAGGGTACACAAACTATTGGCAATACCCGAACACAGACGTTGGAGTCATTCAGCCATATTTAGGTTTTCATTTTTTCTCCCTAACACTAAATGCATTTGATTATTTAAAAAAAAAGAATTTAAATGCATATTAAACAGCTCAGTGGCTTATTGGTTAGCACTATCCTTGCACCTCCATAATCCGGGTTCGATTCCCACCTCAGTGTACAGGTTTCCTCCCACAGTCCAAAGATTAGTCCATACAGATTAGGCTAATTGCTGTTCCCAAATTGTCTGTAGTGTGAATGAGTGTGTGAGTGTGTGCATGTGTGTGTGCCCTGCGATGGATTGGCACCCCACCTCATACCCTAATTTTTCTGAGATAGGCTCCAGGCCCCCTGCGACCCTTAATACAGGATTAAACGCTATCGATGAGGAGTGAGTGAGGAATTAAACATATCAAGGTGTATGATGCCTATATAAAATTTGAGCCTCTATGCAGATAAACATTTTAATCTGACCTAGGCGGTCCCTGTATCAATCTAAAACACAGGGTTTAACATATCATATAACCTGCACTTTCGAATCGTTATTGTCACACTTGTAGCTGCTAATGACAAGGACAGGCAAGGAAGTTTACACCCATCCTCCTCTCTTCTCTAAACCATGTCGAAACCCCTCAATTTTCCTATCCCTCCCTCCTCAATGTGTGCACAGATGCCAGAGTTGGGCCAAGATTCTCAGGAGGATTGCAGTAACATATTGGTTTATAATTAATGAAATTAGTGCTGTTATCTGTTGTGAAGATCCCACCACTAGCATTAGGCACTCTGAAGAGTGGGGAGAAAAAGAGAAATGAGGCAAGGGGTGGGGGGTGTTGGGGAGTTGGGGGTGGAATTACAAAGTGAACAGAATGCCACTAATGAGAGAATGGGTTGGACAAAAATGAAGATGACAGAAGATTTAGGTTTTATCAAGGTAAAAAGGACAAAATAAAAGGAATTTGAATGAGGAGGACAAATAGATTTTAGAAAAAAAAAGGAAAAGACTCTGAGATATTATAGGCATATCTTTATGAGGGTTTTCTTGTGGCAGTTTTCTTTCTTCTGGCATTAAGTGGCAGGATGGTGCGGGTGAGAGCTTTGCTGCACCACAGCAACAGGGTCATTGAAAGCTGTGTCAAGTTGTGCACGTTCTCCTCCACTGTTCAAAAATGTATTGGACTAGCTATGATAAATTGTCTCTCTTTTTTTTAATAATGCATAAATGTGTTTACTAGTCATTGGTCACATGATGCCCTGGTTGAGATGATTAATTAAATTATACTCTGTTCGTTAGTCCCAAAAGAGCAGCAGGTGTGCTAGATATTTCATTGGAGGCTCGATGGATTGCGTTTGGCCCTGTGGAGCTGTAGAGCCGATAGAGGAAAGGACACACACATCACTGAATGACACACAGCCATGCCTACAGCTTTGTTGCTCCATAGACACTATTCAAGTGTTCAACCTCAAGTGCTCCTCTGGGTCACTTTAGCCATAGAGTGTAGTTCCTGTTCCACCCTGTGCTAACCACACACAAACACAAACACACACGCGCCATGTAGCTGACCATGTGTTTATGTATGCATAGATATCTACAGATATCAAAATAAATCTAAAGGAACACACACAAGCACCCAGGGGAGGTTGGTTTAGACTAGGTGAGTAAATTGTTTTTGTTTGGAGGGTATTTATCAAGTTGCAAGGCCCTCTGGTTTTGTAGCTTACATAAAGATTGATTAATGGAGGGATATTAACAAAAGGTGGTTTGTTCTGGCCCTGCAGGCGCCACGTAATGCCAGAGCTCAATGCTCCTGTAATGGCCTGTTTTGGGCATGCGGTGATTAAGCACCATTTTACTCCTACCAGTCTCAGAGAGCATCAGTTCCCAGTCAGTAACAAGGTGGGTAAGAAGGTTTGGGTTGGGGTGTATTGGGGTGGGGGGTGATGGGCTTGGGTGGATGGTTGGATGTATGGGGGGGTGGGGGGTGTCATCTAATGAGACACATATCAGTTGTCAGTGATATATGTTGGGTTTAAGTGATTTGGAAACAGTCAAAGAATAGTGTAATAGAAAGCGAGTGTTTATTGTGAGTGCCTATATGAGAGTGATAGAAAGTGTTATTGTTGTGCACTGGCACCTGTCCAGCGTTTCTATCTTGGACAGATGCCTAATTACGCCTGCCTGTGTTTGGGCTGCCTGCTTGCACGTGCGAGCGCTAACCTCATTCTGCACTATCTAGTCCTTGCTGTTAACTAATCCAATCAGAACTCATTTCAAACTTCACACTGCAGCACTAATAGAATAATACCATCAGATCAGCTCTGTGCTGAGGGTGGAGGCATGTCCCTCAAACACACACACACACACACACACACAATACACCCACGCAATCGACCACCCCCACCTACCCATCCACCCACCACACACACACACAAACACACACATGTTCAGGATTGGACCATCTCTATGCACCCCCTCTCTCCTCTAGCACCATGGAGCTGGCAGTAATAATTATTATGTAAATAAATACGCCGCCGGTAATCACATTCGTACCACTGATCCAATTAGAGGGCTGATACTCGTGGGCTGTATGCAGACTGGAGGCTGATAGGTAGAGCCTGTGTGTCTGTCTGGGCCATTAGTGCTGGAGCCAAGCTCTCAACTCACCTGCCCCATGCCCATCCATCTACCTATTAAACACCGCTCTCTTTAGCTATAGCATAACGACCACTCACAGGAAATTTGTTCTTTAAATAATCATTTCCTCTTCTTTATGGGACCATCACGGACTTGTTTGTTTGTTTCTTTCCTTTCTTCCTTCGATTAGTAACTGTACTACCTTTAACTCTGGATTCTCTTTATGCTTTCTGCAGAGGTTCTTCTAATTCATTCAATCTCCCTCTGATCATTGGACTATGGTCCAAAGGACGTGTAGCCCTTAAAACTCAATTTTTGTTTGGCTGTTTTTTTTTTTTTTTTTTTTACATTTTTTATTTAAATAAACATATATAGGACTCAGGATTGTGCAGTATAAAGTGATATCCGTTTTTTCAGCCCAACCTAGGCATTAAGATAACCTCAATTTGATTTAATTTTAACTATACAAACATGAGTAAGCAAATTTTTTTTTTAAATGGCCTATTTGGCCTATTTCTTGGCCTCACTGCAAATAGGCCAATAATAAGCACAGATACACACGATCACATGTTTTTCACATGTTGGTTGTTTTCGGTTGTTTCCGTGACCAATAATAATAAAAAAAAGCTCATTTTGAGAGTCCTACATTTTTTGCACGCTATTAAGGTAATGCTAACTTTCGTTCTACCTAATGTCTATGAAATCCCAAATGCACAATTTGATGTTTGAAGCCTCCCTGTTAACACACACCTGCAAGGCTTTCATATAAGCACATATTTTTCTATTTGTCATTGACCTGTTTGACCTGGTATTGTAATGTCATGTTTGACGCACTGTCACTTTTTACACATTTGCACGTGCACTTTATGTTGTCTGCTGTGTATAAAAACGTAGACAGTTCCCAGCTAGCCAGCTAATTAGGTCTCTACGTTAGCTAGTTAGTTTTGCTAATTTATGTTGTTAATTTATGTTGCACCTTGGTCCTGGAGGAACGTTGTTTGGTTTCACTGTGTACTAACTGTATATGGTTGAAGTGACAATAAAGCCTACTTGACTTGACCTGACTTGACTTGTCTGTGTTGCTGGCGAAGATCTGTGCCGCTTGGGTTTTTAAGGGAATGAGAATTAACCTGGAGTGCATGGTATCCATAGGGAATAAGATGTTGCAGGACATGCCGTCGATCAGTGACGCGGTGGTGTGAATTGGCCCTACATTATAACAGATAACCCCTATACAATTCAGGTGATGCAGCTGTTATGTACAAAGTGATGTTCACTGCTACTGTATGTACTTCTAATGCCCCAACAATTACAGTAAATAGTTACTGTGTACTTCTCATCTATCAGTATTTGCTGGGAAAGTCGTTTTACTGATTTTTTTTTTGTCCCTTTTACCTCTACATCAGGTCACTCCTGTTCACTGGGGTGGAAAGATCCCGGTAAACATTGTGTTTACTTGTTGTTTTTGAGCTTCAGCAACACAATCTCTGGTGCCATTAAAGTTCTGAGAAAGAATGAGAAAAGCAAGTTCAAATACATGCTTGTGTGTGAGCGAGTGTGAGAAAAAGCGAACCGAAAGGAACTGCATCTTTATACAAATGTGAAAAAATGCTGAGTGCTTTTTTTCTCTGAAATTGTCCTCCACCTCTTACCCCCTTTATTCTCTCTTTTCTTATGTTCCTGTCTCCCTATTAAACAAACTCTCTTAATATTTTGGACTGGCTGGCAGTTTAAATTTCATCTCACGGACACATCTTGTTTCTCTCAAGCCTTGACTGTTTTGACATTCGCTTCGATTAAATTATAAACAAGCAGGCCTCTTGATGGTGATGGTGGAGCCACTAATTTGCCTAATTGTTTGCAGTTGTCTGGGAGGCAGGGGCCTAATCGGGCCGAACAAGAGAAGCGGAGGGAGGGATGCAGAGCAAGGGAGAGCGAAGGAGAGAGGAGGAATAGAGTGATTATGGCTCTAAAGACTTCCTCCGCCTGTTTATGCACCAGATCAGCTTCAAACACAGCCATTAGACCACAATTATAGATTTGGACAGGGAGAAGGGGCTCGGGGGAACAAGGAGAGAGAGAACTCTGCCCCGGAGGGTGGGCATCCCACATTTATCCCCATTCTGATAAGTGCTGATGCTCAGGATAAGGAGTTATCAGCTCTTTAACAGTGGTGAAGTATACAGACATGCAGAAAAGGAAGAGCAGACCTATATGAAGAACACTTTGGTTTTACCCCAAAGAAAGGGTGTAACATTAACCAATTATCAAGCACCGCAAATGAAGGGGGGGGGGGGAATAAATAAAGCGGTATGACGTTGAGTGATGCGAAAAGATCAAGAGGTGCACTAGATCCGATATTTCCCTCAGTGAAAGTGCTATGAACACATGAGCAAATGATTAATTCACAGATAATGGTGTGTGTAGAATGAACAGTCACAGTTCCAGTGGTCATCTATTAGGGAGAAGGTTAACATTCTTAAACTCGTCCTGGGCCACTGCCCCTGAAGTGTGGAAACTGCTTCATCATTAACACGCAAATACACAAACACACTGCAACAGATGATCTACAGAGGTTCCACTGGGGTCAATAAAAAATCTCAGCTACAGAGGGAATTCTGGAATCAAAATTATCATTGAAGTTAAAATTACAGTTGGCTGAGATAATGTTTTGTCGACAGAGCAAAGTCCAGATTTCGCTCTCAGATTATCTAGATCTAAACGTGGCCATATAGTCATATAAATAACGGCACTTAATTGGAATCGCTCAGATTGCATCATACTGTATGAACCGTACCAGTTACCAGCATTTAACTTCGATATTAATATGTACGTCAGAATGTCTTCACATCGTATGCCAACGTTTCATCTGCCCGATCGCAGCCTCTTAAGAGGTGGCATGGTCCAATGCTTGTTCCCTCTTGCACGTAGTTGGTGTGGGATTGAGAGATGTGCAGCAGATGAAAGACTGCTGCCATAGTTGTGAATGCTATCAATCCAGCCATCTTCAGACAGAGAGCTGCATGCTGGGGCTGCAGAGGAGACAGCAGCTCAATCCTATCTCCAGAGGCTATCAGCCAATGGCAGCCAGTAGAAGAAGCAGCTCTGCACGCGCTCAGTAGAGGCTAATTGAGCGTGACGGAGAGGATGGGAGGTACTGAGTGCCACAGGTGAGCTAATACAGCCCAGCCGCCCACACATGGTTATGTAAAAACACACACACACACACACACACACACACACACACACACACACACACACACACACACACACATGTATTTTCATATTTTCATATATATTTCATATCCTTTCTTTTTTTTAAATACCTATTCTTTTTATACCTATATCTATTTTTATTTTATTCTATTTTATACTTATTTTTTAGTGGAATTCATTGGTGGGCAGTAGAGAAAGAATTTAATTGTATGGCGGAAACATGTTTCTTTACTGTGCAAATGACAATAAAACTTGAACACATACAGTACATGCACACACACACACACACACACACACACACAAGTATACTGTTGCATTTTGCACAACATTTGTTTGTTTATGTGTTAATAATTATGTTTACATAGAAAAGGCATGGCTTATTTTTTCATTTTGTGACAATCTTTGCCCTTGCCTCTGCCCTTATTCACCTTCCCCTTTTCTTGGCCAAATGGTGAAAGTTAATATTGATGACTCCAACTGTCCTAATGACTGACTGACAACCATTACCCGCTAAAGGGTCAGAGAGCAATGGCATTTCAAGCACATACACAGGCCTGGGAGCCGACCACTATCTGTCACACATTAATCCCTTCTGAAAAAGACGAAGACAGGAAGAGAGAAAACAACCCCCCCCACCCCAACCCCCTATGAGTTGAGAGCATGCTGCATTCATCTCCGTCACTATCGGTGTGAGTGACACCTACAACAACACCAGCAAGTAGAATTATCTTGATTTGTAAACTCTGCACAATTCATAAAAAACCTTTATAGAGCTGAAACTTAAACCCAGGTTGTGTAAAAGGCCCTCCTTTATAACAGGACAAGCATTATTGAGTTGACCAGAAAAGCTGGAGTTATTCTTGGTCCCTTTTTTTTTTTAACATTTTTTTATTTTTTATGAGTAGCCTGTCTCTTGCCCTGTGTGCAACTCAAACCTTTAATACCATGAAGAGGCACAATGAGCACCAAGGCCATCATTATTCTCTATTTTTGTACAGTCGCTAGTGACCAACAATCACTGGGGCCCAAAGTTTGTAAAAGGCACAATCGGCCACAACTGTCCGCATAAACGTGGCCTTGCAGGCAATGTTTGGCTGCTATACATAGATGGGGAACCTGAAAGCCCCCGAAACCTTCATTCCACAGTGGCTCGGTTAGCTGGATGGAGGCTATGGTGGGAAGCTGCGGAGAGTGCCGGGGCTGCATCGTCAGCATGGGGTTGTGTTGGAGGAAGAGACCTATTATGTGACGCCTTGCTATTAAATATTGAATACTGTGTGTGTGTAAAGATTTTTGTGTGAGGGTGTTTTTTTTTTCCCTGTCTGTCTGTGATGATAATTTAAATGGTATGTGTGGGAGAACAAATGTAAAGGCCACTCCCTGTGCTGCTCATGGCCTGGTGTGTATAACATGCACAAATATACAGTAGTTTATAGCACCCAAGACATTCGATTTGAGAAGAAAACCTCTCGATATTTCTTAATCGTTTATTAATATACTGTACGTGGCATTTCTGTAAAGTAAATCTTTAAGGGTTTTTTTTTGTGTTTATTTTGGCTAACGATGTGTGCCTTCAGTTAAATATCTGATGGAGAATGAGAGGATCTGATGAGTGAGAGAGTGACATGAGCAGTGATTCTTTAATAAGTCCACCAGTGTGGAGCCAATAAGTGACACCACTTAAGTCCGCGCAGTCACGTCCGGCAGTTAATACCTAGAGAGAGGCCAGTTTCAGATACTGTAGCGTCTCATAGGGTCAATCATTCATGGAATGTGTGTGTCACTGCATATAAGGGTAAGAATTAGGACTGATTCATATTTACAAAGAATATTGAAAGAACTCTAGAGCTTTGTCCATTTTTTTAAAAGGATAAAATAGAACACTATAATATATCTAGAGAAAGCATTCATATAAGATATCACATAACAAGCGCATAACACTACATGTGAACTTATTAGCCCTTTGATTTCAGCATGGCATCTAAGCAGTTTTCTCTTCCTCTGTTTTTTTTTTTGGCAGATAACTAAAAAGTATGTTGTGACCTGTATGAATTTTGCAGCATTTTCTTCATAGCAGTACATGTTGTCAGAAAGCATCAGTAGTGGGCAGAGTGGTGTGTGTGCCTCGGGGCTCCCTCAGGCACCCCAGATCCACACACCTGCCACTAAGCCCACGCATGAAGGGGGAGGCAGTGATGGCATTTAAGTGGTGTCCTGTGAGGAGAATTGCTGTTCAACCATTTACCAACACCGAGTACCTGACTAAACCTTTATAAACAGCTGAAAGCAATATATACTAATAACAAATGTATAATATGTGTACATATCTAGCTCATATACTTAATCTGTTTATGTATATTTATAGTCACATTTGTCAGGATGTACATGTCTAAATCTATATATTACATTATTACTATAACTTATTTAAAAACTATATAATGGCGTATCTGCTGTTTCTCAAACTACGTACGATATTCCCATGTGACAGTCAACCACTTAGCCTGAACAGAACATTCCTGTTTAATGCTCTTCTTAATCTTAAAGTTTCTCCTTTTTTTTTCTTTTCCTTTGGACAAAATGATTACATTTTCTCTCATTCATTTTTCACGTAAGTATGTGATGAGTTATTCTGGGATTTAGAGAAATGGAGAGAGTAATATATTTTTAATCATGGCATCTGTTTGGTTTCTTATTAAATATTGTGCTCAACGCTGTATACTGATTGAATTAGACAAATCAAGCACAACACACCAAGTTGCTCTTTTTGGCATAAAAAAAATGGTTCATCGGATACCTGAACTACTTACTGGGACCTTCTCGTGTATGGCTGTATAACAGATTATATGTAGTTGGTTGCACTTCTTGGTAAGTCTTCTCGTGTATGTCAAAAGCTATTTCAAAATTGTTTGTGATGCTAATTGAGAGCACCAAATGTCATCAAATAAAGACATTTATAATGTTTTTGCTTGGTTGGGGTAATTGAATGTTTGCTCATGAGTGCTTATTGGGGGGGGGTGTATGTGAGTGTTGTTGTTTAGTGCATTAATGTCGGCGTACAACACTCTGATACAGGCCAGTGACAGATGCCCTGCTTTAGCCTGGTGTCCCCGGGGAGGCCATCACCGCAGCTCACATTTCTCTCCATCTCAGTGTGTCAGGTTTACGACCTTAATTGAGTGCACTAGCTCAGCTACTTATCCCAGAACAGGGATTCATGATGCTCATTCATTGCCACAGTTCATAATCATAAATGTTCTTAGGGTATAGAAAGCAGATAACTAAACTACATTAGCCAGTTAGTGTCTATCGTTGGTTTATTGTAATGCTTAAAGATGAGATCTTGGATAGTATAAATATTTTGATTTAATTATTTTAAATATTTGACCTGCAGCTAATGGTGCAAATGTAAAATATGAAAATATCACATTGGATTGAATGACAGTGAGGTGAATGAGAGGAGAGGAAAGAGCACACGCTGGAGAGAGAGAGAGAGAGAGAGAGAGAGTGCTCTCAGTATTAGCTTGTTTATCAGTGTGTGTATTAATGTGCAGGAGAGAGATGAGGGGGTGTGCGGCGTGACAGTGTGCCAACGGGAGACCACAGGTGTGTTTTCGCGCTCCACCCCACTGAATTCTGGGTAATAGCTGGCATTGGTGCACCTGCGTCCCTTGCCGCCCCCTTGCTCTCACCTCTAATGGCCCCTAATCATGCTGCCATCAGGCCTTAATACCCCAGCAGCAGTGCCCTGGCAGCTGCCCCTACTCCCCCGCCAGAGAGCTGTCAATCTCCTTTCCTGCTCATCGTCCATCATGGCTGCACCAAATACATCAGAGGAATTACTATCTACTACGCATAGACGCACTAAACATCAGCTAGAATTGGAAATATACTGTACATATTAGTAAACATCCATTTATAAAGACTCCAGACGGTCAGGAGTCAAGGAAAAGTATGAACGTTTAACTAAGCTATGGTTTTAGTTAAAAAAAGAACACACACATATAAAAATAGAAAGAAACACATAAATCAGTCAATAGTACCACCCAAATAACTATCTATTACACACAATGCAACATCTGAAGCCTTACTGTAGCAACAATAATGCCTTTTTTTATGTCCCCTTTAAAGCTTTCAGCCACAAGGGCCCCATGAGCTTCCTTACATGCACTTTTTTTTTTTTTTTTTTGCGGTCTATAATTATTAACAGACAACACAGTGTTGCAGATGCAGATTTATTCTTTATTATCAACCTAAAAGTGCTCCTACTGTATACTCCTATAACTATATACAGGGATGTGTAAAAGTTAATACCCCCTCTTTTGATTCTATGTTTTTTGTGCAAAGACATGATACAAATTCTCTGATTGAAGTGGGTCTTATTATTAGTGAAATACAACAACAGAAGAAGAACGTATAATATTTCTCACCATGCCATTATTTATTCAACAAAAATGAAGTGAAAAAGAAAAAAACATGCGGGCAATACTAAGTACCCCCATACTACTTCCACAGGATTTAAGAGGGTAAGTTGCAGCCAAGATTAATTGATCATCAGCAGGTGTGCAGACCTTTATAAAAGCAGTTGTTATGAAAGTTTTGACTGTTTGCTGTTCTGGAACATTCAGGTGTGTGTTAACACACGCCAAGAGGGAAAGACATAGACAATTGTCTAGCACTATTCGGACAGGACTAGTTTTACTGGGGGACGTTAGAGAAATTTCTGTTTCACAGAGGTACTTTGTGATTTTAATCCCGTCCGAATCTGCCATGTCTGTCTTTTTCTCACACGACCTCTGTAAAAATCCCAGAGCAAATTACCTACTGTTTTTCAGTAAACTCGGCGGTCCCCTGAGAAATCTAATCCCGTCTGAATGCGAATGTCTGTGTTTGCCGAAAATGTTTTTTTTTTTTTCCTGAAACGCGTTTTCTTGTGTGTTTTGGTCAACGTGAACTACCGTACAATCTCGAGTGCCGGTATTCGAGTGCTTTCTTCGCTCCAATACAAATCCTCATCCTCAACACGTGGTCTTGCGCAACGCCCACATGTGATAAACACGTGATAAACACGGAGATATTAGTCCCGTCCGAATCCATACATGAAATGACAGACGTCGGCTGAAAAAAATTCAAACTCAAACGTCCCCCAGTAAAACTAGTCCCGTCCGAATAGTGCTTGCAGTTGTTGCTGCACATCAATCTGGAAAGGGTTACAAAACCATTTCCAAACATTTTGACAAAGATTAGTGAGATAGATTATTCACAAGTGGAAAGTATTCCAGACAGTGTTAAAAAAAAGTATTTAATATGTAGTGTAGTGAATGTCCCAGCACATTGACCCCAAGGGCAAAACTGTGCAATGCTCAGGAATAAAAATGTACAAGAGATACATCTCACACTCTACAGGCATCTTTAAGCATCTTAAATGTTAATGTCCATGACAGCACAATTAGAAGAAGACTGAACAAGTATGGTTTGCGCAGAAGAATTGCCAGGAAAAGAACCCCAAAAGAACATGAAAGCATGGCTGAGGTTCGTAAAACTAAATCTGAGCAACCCACAAGACCTCTGGAACAGTGCCTAAGAAACAGATAAGACCATGGTGGAAATGTTTGTCCTTAACACCCTGCGCCAGTATTTTAGCAGAAACATCTCATATGCACTGTCAAGCAGGGTGGCAGAGGTGTGATGATTTAGGCTTATTTTTGCAGGCATAGGACCTGAGCATCTTGCAGTCTTTGCGTCAACCGTGAACTCCTCTGTATGCCAGAGTATTCTAGAGGCAAAGATGAGACTGTCCATCTGTCCAACGTTTAAAGCATGGTTGAATTTGGACCTTAAGAGAGCTGGGCATAAATGAATGGCGCAAAACCTCAAGGAACGTTTTAATGCTGCAAAGAAGAGTGGGCCAAAATTCCTCTGGAAAGGTATGAGAGCCTGACAGGGTCATACAGGAAGCAATTACTTAATCTTCTCAATGCTAAAGGTCGATCTACAAGCTATTGAATCATGGGGGGTATTTAGTATTGCAAACATGTTGTTTTCTTTTTTCCTCCATGTTTATTATATAAATATTTGTCATGGTGAAAAAGATTATATGTTCAAGCGAGGTTGCGTTTGCCTCATTCTATGACACTCAGATGAATTTGATGTTTTTACACAAAAACATAGAATTAATGGAGGCGATATTAACTCGACTGTATATAGATCAGAGTAGGCCAGAGGATGCTGGAGAAGGAGCGAATGACATCCATATGGTATCACAAGATATACATGAACCACTTCCTCCTGAGTGTGAGAAAACTGCACACAGATGGTTTATAGGATTTATTGTCACCCTGCCCTTTATCTACAGCGTGGAAACAGATGAAGAAGAGTGACTGATGTTAGGTCAGTTGATATGTCGACTGAGATGAGAATTCATCATCCATAAAACAAACTGCGTGGTCCTCTCTCTGGGTGGTCTTCCATGACCACAGTGCCAGAACAAGGCTTGACTCGCAGCTAGCAGCTTACAGACGCAGCAGCGGCTCTTGCCAGCACGCCGATTTTATATCAAACCCCTTACAGCTCCCTTAATACCCGTGTTGGATGTTGAAAAAATCCCTAGCTTAACGACATCCAGCTTCAGACCTGGAGGGGAGAAAGGGTTAAAACAAGCCAATTGAGCGAATAATAAGTTCAATTAGGAGATTGGGGGACTGGCACTGAATGAAAACCAGAGGACACCACTGCAAGCTGCTTTTGAAAAGAAGGAAGCAGTGGCAGGGAGGGAGGACTGGCAGGTGGCCAGGGACTTGGAATAAGGAGAGACTTTACAGTATATAGAGGCTGTGTAGCTGTATAGCGGCAGCGTGAGACTATGGAGGCTAAAAAGGGAGCTAGTCATATCATCCCGGTCTGTCCCAAACACATTAACCACCTTTTGAATACAAAAGTAATAGTCAAAAGATGTCGATTGGAATAATTATGATAAAGACGTACTTATAAAGACTAAAAAAGGATATCAGTGGCTGACTAACCAGCAAATGTGCAGCCCAAATTAGTATTTAGCATTCTAGGGGAAGTCTGTCAATTTTATATATTGCAGATTTCAAAAGTTTCTTTTTATATGCATGTGGTTTTGTGAAATCCAAAAACATGTGATAAAAAGCTTTTTTTGGTGGTCACCAGTGATGGTTAGTTGCCCACACAATTTTGATGGTTTATTTAAAGATCTTCTTCAGCAAATGATTACAAAAAGTTGTGTCATTACTGATCATTTCCAGTAACATTGTTCCAAATGGGCAATTCTTTCCTATTATGGTTTGTTTTGGTTGCTTTTTATGAAAGCGTGTTTGGTTCTTGTGGCCACACCACTCGTTTTCCCCAAGACTTAGTCTCTTTGCAAAAGACAACATTGCATTGTTCTAAAGACAACCGCTGTGCTTTTTGAACTTTTAAAATATACTTGGTAAAATGTCAGTTGTTATGGTTTGCTTCATCCGTAACCAACTGAATTTGCATTTTTGATCAAATAAAAAACTGACTCGGAGCATGAAGTACAAGATCCAGAGGCATACAAATGATCCACTGATGCACTTTATTTAAATGACAGCAATTTAAGAAAACAAAAAAACGAAACATTAAGACACACAAACCAAAGAGCCAAATAATGCACATAATTTATTATCACTTAGTGATAATGATGATCCATTTGATTGAGGAAAAGTACCAATCCTAGAGTGGCAAACCTGATTCACATTGTAGTTAATGAGGATAAACAGTTTGTCTCCAAAGCTAGCAGACAGAGCCTTGTGCTTAGATAAGGCGCACTGAAAGAATACAAAAAAAATGGAGTGAAAACCAAACGCTTCATTCTGCAATTTATGCCTTAGTCAGAGAGGATTGCCAAAAAACAGAAACATGCCGCATGAAATGAATCATTAAGTGCTACATTACAGAAGAATGGTTACAATGGAATGTGATATAATGTATTCATGTATACATGTGTGTCTGTGGCTGATAATCATATCAGAAACTGGGATCTCTCTTCTTGGATTCATTTTTATTACCGATTTCTGTCTTTTTCTTTTTCCGTCTTATTCGGATTAAATCTATTATTGAAAATTATTTTTTAAAAAACACCTATGGTGAAAGGTTTTGTGCTCTCTAGGAACCACTTGTTTCCCCACAAGGAGACATGATCACTTCCAATTAACCTCGACAGCACAGCGTGAGTGAGAGCGATTGTCTCTTGCCTGGTGGAGGAGAAAATGAGACAAAGTGCTAGAAATTGAAAAGGCAAAGACGAGACTCCTGTCACAGAAGAGACAGATAATTGGTGAGTGACCCTGACCTATCGCTCATCAGGGACTCTGCAAATCGTCTTTGTTTTCTCACTTAGCACAAACTCTGTATAGGACAGGGTGGAGGAGGAGGTGATGAAGGAGCTGAGTGAGTGGGAGGCCACCTCTGCAGCAGGTTAAACACCAGTCTAGAATGCGCACACTTGTCTCACCAGGGCTGTGGATAATTTAGGAGCAGAGCAGAGACGGACTCATCAAAGCTGCTTGTTTCAGACTTCACTGGGCGCTGCAGGGGGCGGGGCCACGAGAGGGTGAGGGATAATAATGGTAGGGGTGGGCTTTGGCCTCCTACAGCTAGAGCTGATTGACAGCTTTAATTAAGGTTTACATCCACCTGACAATCAGTACTCTGTTATTAGACACCCTTATCAAAGCCTGCAAATATCTGACATTTTTAAGGAAGAGATTCAAAATAAGTCTTGCTTATTCCAGGGTAAAAATGTGTAAAATTTCACATACCTCAGGATGTCACAAAACAAGCAACTTTTAGAAATTCTAAACTTTGCAAATATATAGGATTTTCATTACAAATCTAATACAATATGAAAAATCAGTGTTACATATTGCCAGGATATGTTTTGCACATTAAGGGATATGCAAGCTGGGGAAAAAAAAAAATTATTTTCAACAGTGTTATTGCTTGAGAAAACAGCAGTATATTCATTTGTATAGCGGTATATTCATTTCATTCATTCATTCATGCATTCAAATGAAATGAATATACTGCTATACAACTTAAAATTAAGTATTTTACTGGCTGTGATTTTAAATTTCATTTGGGTGATTACTGCATATTAGGCAATATTGAAATTATGAGATTAATTTAAACCAGAATCAGTAAAACCATCCCTGCTCTGAAAGAAGGCTAAATAATTGGCTCTGAACACTTTTACACAGTTTTACCAGTATCACAGAGGTGGCAAACCAAGCCTAAACAGTCAAAAGCTATGAATGCCCCTTTTTAATTAAACTGTGTTGGTTAGTGGTTAAATATCACTGACTAGGAGATATACACTGTGATTTAAACAAAAATGGACAGCAGTGGTTTAAAACACCACACTTTACACCAGTGGTTCGCAACCCTGGTCCTGGAGAACCCCATGCCCTGGACAGTTTAGCATTTTCTCTGCTCCCAACACACGTGCTTTGTACATGTTAAGCTTTTTCTGAATGTCAGTGGGTTTGATAGAGCAAGGAAAACTTAAAAAATGTGCAGGGGGTCCTCCAGGATGAAGGTTAGGAACCACAGCTTTACACTGTATCCTCTGTATGTCACAGTTTGCTTTGTGTGAAATGCAGAAGGCTCCCTGTGGTATGGCATGGCACAATACTGTACTTTCATGTGCACTATAGATACTCCTGCATATGCCTTGTTAGACATCCTCAGCCCTGTTAGACAGCTAATTGAATAGTTCCTCAAAACAGAAGCCAGGCATTGTCATACTGCATAACCAGCTTAAAGATGTAGAGGTTTTGTATTCGGGAAACTAGAGAAGATTTCTAGAAAGCAATGACCATCAATGCTTTCAGCAATCAAGATACTGTTTTTAATGTCTGTTTTCAATTATTATTATTATTATTATTATTATTATTATTATTATTATTATTCTTTTACAGTTTTTCAATTTTGATGATCAGTCAAAAAAACGGTTTAACATATGTTAATGTGAGTGAATGTTTTGCAGTGGAGACATTTGTTAGGATTTGCACATCATACACATATAAAGAAAATGCTGTCATTTGTCATAGATTCAACATCTACATAAACATTACCTCATGAACAAAAACAGTTTAAAGGTCAGTGTAAGGTTAACAATGACGATTATTCTGTTTTCCAGAAATGAGCAGGTAGCAGCTGATTCTCAAAAGCAAATCAGGACCCTGGATCCAAGTTTTGCCATAGTGTCCACAGAGGCTTTGCCACAAAGGAGCCACGTTGCTTTTGTACACACGTCCATTTCCAGAGATGTGAATGAACATGTTTCAATTCAGGATACATAGTTTTAAATGGCTCAATAAATGGATTGTCAATATTTCTTTTCTTTTTATTTAAAAAAAAGAGGATATTTTCTTATGCTTTGTCTTATTTTTGGGTTTCAACTCGCCTACTGATGCTTTCTTTGGGAAATGTATGGTGTGTAGACTCAACTATCGTAGTACACAATATCACAGGGTTCACTCAATTTCTTCAGTAACTGCTTCTAATTCTCACTGTTTTGGCAGTGTTCCCCTTTTTTCAGAAAGTCTTTCGTTACCAAAAACAACAGCTTTGAGCCAAAAGCTGATATTAGATCATGAAAAAAACAAAACAAAAACAACAGCAATGACATAAAGAACAACCATAACAACAACAATAATAATAACAACAACAATAATAAATGTGGATATAGATTGCAATAAATAGAAATGTGGAGTGTGGGGGTATGTGGTTTAAAATCGGTACACTGTGTTTTCCAGTAAGAGAAAGAGTCACAGGACAGAAAGGGTGAGAGGAAGGGGTCTAGTCCCACACGTAAAATAACCGATTCTTGGCTGTTGCTGGACACATACTGTACTTTACTTTCCTCAACCTAGCTAAAAGCAGGACAAGGCAGTCAGACTGCACTCTCGTCTTTCACTAAATTGTCTTTAGCAGTCAATGGATGCCTACGTGTTGTTGTTCCTTGACGCTTACTAGCCATTTTAAGTGCAAAGAGAGTACGAAGAGACATAGTGACAAGATGTCTCATGTACATGTGTTTTTATGAAATAACCATTCACTAAATTTAGACTGAGAGAGGTGTTGAGGGAAGTCCATGCATGGGTGCATGGGTACCAGGCTGGTGGTTTGTCCCACCACATTGGACTATATGGAATGATGTGGTTGTTTGTGGGAGACATGGCTCTAACTTCAAAGTGGAGGCAAAGCTAACTCTGGACATTTCAGTAGACCACATGTATTTACAGTGGAATCAGTGAGGAAGGCTGATGTATACACTCCGGCCCTCATCACTACCTCTAACCCACCCACCCATCCATTCAACCACTTAAATGGCCAAACACAGCCACCTCTTAGAGACATAAAGAATTCCCCATCACAGATGGGAGGAAGAGAGACGCCGCAGACACCCACCAGGCTCCTTGAGCAGACACAAGTAAAGATGTGCGGGTTCCTGTAGATGTCCATGGCTCATCTAAAACTTATCTAAAGCTCAATCACTGTCATTACTCTGAATGCTTTCGAGGTGGGAAGAGTGGGATGACTGTTTCTAATGATCCCTTGGATTGTAAATTAGGAATTAAGAAGTTCGGTAATTGTGTGTTAGGTACTTGGGCAAAGAAAAAAAAATCGCAGGTTTAGTGTTTACCTGCTATGACTTACAGGCATGAAACCATGAGTAAAAGTAACCACTTAACATTTTAGGATGAGAAATGAACTTTCAGTGTCATTTGATATCTGGTACCATTTCAACAAATAACTTGGGGTCTCTAACCTAAATTTTCCTTCATCGTGTTGCCAGAACTTACAGTATCTGAGGCCAATTAATCTGTTGCTAAAACTACTAATCCCTTGTCTTAGCTATGGTTGATGTAACACATTTTGAATTTTATAATCGATATTCAAATGTATTCTTGTCCTTTTTTATCAAAAGTTTATTTGACCCTGTGCCGGATTCTTTTAGTCTGCCTTTACTGTTCCACTTGTTCCGCCTTCCTCTAACATCTTCCCAAAGTGCCTTCTTTTCCCCAGGTCACAATGCTTTATCTCTGATACTCGGCCTGGTCTCGTGGGCTTGGAGATGAACTGGAGGAAGGCAGGGAGCTGGGCCGGACTGACCCTAGGGATGAAGCCTTGTCCTTGCTCTCTTCTTGGCCTGAGGTGGATGAAGGTGTTGAAGAAGAGGTGGCTACTCCTGCTGAGGCACCTTCTTGTCCACTGTAGATTTCCTCATGGCCGTCTTCACTGGACTCAGCATCCTCTGAGCCTGAGAGTAGTTCCTCGTCTCGATACTCGGAGACATCAACTCCACTGCCCTCAGCTCCCAGCTCCTTCAGTCGGCCATGATGCTTCACATGGTAACGCTGGTTCTGGAAGAACTTGACGATGGTGTGCTTGGGCAAGTCCAGTTGGGCTGAGAGGGTGTGAATGGCTTCCTGGTCAGGGTAGAGGCCCACATCCTGGATGAAACTTTGCAGGATGCCCAGGGCTTCCAGTGAGATCTTGGTGCGGGAACGGGGCTTTTTGGCAACACTACTACTTCCTCCAGTGTTGCCACTACCAACAACAGCCTGAGGGTTTTCCTCCATTCCAGAGTTGGGCACTGAGTCCTCACGCATGGGTGAGTGGTCTTTTAAGGCTGGCACAGGCTGTCTGTGGAGAATCTGATAAGAAAGACCAAAGATCAAGTTAGTGAGATCACTAAAGGAGGAAAATTAATAATAAGTAAAGTAGTTCACCAGAGTACAAAGGTTGGCATCAATGAATATTCATGCATGAGTCCATGGGGCTTTTGACCAGAATGTCAGGTCACCTCTAGTAAATATCCAACCACACTGTCTTGGGTTATGACTATTTAACCATGTGAATGACACAAATAACATGGGAACGTTGTCACCCACACTTACCATTACCATATACCATTATCAAATCTGTATATTTCTCTAATTTCTGTATCTGTAAATCTGTTTTTATGGAGATGATATGTGCAAAGACATAGGGGCCCTTTGTAATATTAGTTTGTTATTGTTTTTTCAATAACTAAAGATGTTTAGCGATGTGAAAGTAATAAAGAAGGCAGATGAGATGGAAGAAAGAAAAAAAGGGTGTGGTAAGGGTGTGGTAAATGGTGTTGTTAGTGTAAACAGTAAAATGATGGCGGTGGAAAGCAGCGAGTGTTTCCGAAACACACGCTAAAGGTGTAGCATGTCACAGCAGAACTATTGAAAACTATGGCGCTGTCCTGCTGAGTTTATGACCAGGGTGGGGTGCCCACTGCCTCTGTGCTGGAATGCTAAGCTATAAATCTGCGGTGCATTAAAATTAAAGGACCTACATAAAGATAATAGTCATTCACTCTCTCCCTCTCTCTCTCTTTCTCTCTCTCTCTCTCTCTCTCTCTCTTGCTCTCTCCACTCAATAATAACAGGGTATTTTTTTTTAAATAATACTGAGGGGAGGCCAGACCACAGAATTGCTCCGATTTCACTTGTGAGGGCTTTCTGGGGCTAGTGATTTACAGGAAGTGTGTATGTTTGTCTTTTTTTCCCCTTTCAGTTCTTTTGCTCTATGTTATATTAATTTTGATGTCTTTGAGAAACAAACTGAGACCACAAAAAGAGTTAAGAAACTGGGATGGGAGTGGGGCTGAGACACATGAACATTAAAACTGCCCACATGATATAACACTGTTATCTGTATGTCGGCCTACCTACAGAGACCACACATACAGTACAGTACAGCACAGCACTCAGTTGCAACACACACACAAAACCCACTCAACCACACACTGACCCTCGCGCACTGATACTTATACACTTTTCCCAGACTCCCCCTTTGAGGTGTATTTCTCATGAATCATTTCTTCTCAAATATGCCTCAAGAAAAAGACACATGGAGAACGCTCCCTGCACTTGTGTTCATGCCTGTTGTGAACAGTGACCATGAAATGTACTAGTTCAATTACCAACACTCTTGCTTTAGGAGGAAACCAGATTCTTCATTGTAGAGTAAAAAATGCTCTACCCCCTTTTACGCCACTGATCCAAGACTCTGCTCCACTCCTCTAATGGAGTCGGACACTAATGAAGAGAGCTGAAGCCAAACCAGAAGAATGACTCCATCTTCAAATCAACCCGAACACCGGTAAAGCCATGAAGTCAGTCCCCTCCATTCCTCCTCTTTCCCTCTGTCCACTTCATTTACTGCTCCCACTACGACTCCTCGACCACAGCGTCTACTTTGGACACGCGCTTTCTGCCCTCATGCACTTATAGCATAATTTAATATTGAACATTCTCATACATTCTCTGTGATTTTTTTTAATTGCAACCAGGGACTGTTCTGTTAGTTCCCTACATTAAGGAAAAAGCTCTTTTTTTCAAATCAGTGCAAATTAAAGCGTAGAAATATGGAAGAATTAGGGTCTAAAGTATGAAAGATTCAGCTGACTTTTAATGAGGACTGGGGTGGTGGGGGATTTGTCTTGTCACTGGAGACACTGCTAACACATCGTGACATTAAATATGTAATGATGTGAAGACATTTACTGTTAGTTTCCTTTTGCATGACTTCACCTACCTCAATTATAGGCATGCATGATAATTTCTGTTTTAGTTTTTTCCCATGTTGCAATTCCTTGGGAGTGGATGAGTTACTGGATGTGCATGTACGCCTGTGTGTGTGTGTGTGTGTGTGTGTGTGTGTGTGTGTGTGTGTGAGAGAGAGAGAGCGAGAGAGAGACAGAGAGGCAGCGTGTGTTTTGTACTTGTCTGTACAAAAATGTTACTATACAGTATGTGCATTATAAACATCTGTACACATATTGACTTGTACAGATAAAACGCAATACACACCATGGTGACATATTCACAAAGTTAATTAAAGGGATACAGTCAGAAATGGTATTTTATTGGCCCAAAACTGTTTGAGCTGTATGAGTTTGTTCCCCTTCTACTTAATCAGTCAGTCATAGCGTCTGGACACATGGCATGGTTTGGGGTGTGTGGTGGCACCCAGCACATAGCAGCATCCAATTTAGCAAAAACAAAGGGGACGTAATTTATAAGCAGAGACCTGCCAAGTGAGCAGTAGGGGGCACTTACAGTATGCCCATGAGTACTGTTCACACATGCAAGGAATATTGCAGAGGCGGCTATGGTACTTAGCAGGTGTGTATTATACTGTATGTTTCCTCCATGTGTGTACTGGTCCTGTGTGTGCCATGAGTCACAGGGACAATATGCTCTACAGTAAAGTCATGTAGCTATCCGGAACGCAATACTATACCCATAGTGACGAAGGTACAGACTCCATTAAACATTATGCACAGACAAGCACAATACTTGTGGCATGCTGAACCTAGGAGGACATTCTTACAGTCACTGTAACCAAAAAAGCCTACACGACTCAGGGACTAATTGTGCAAACAATGGCAAATTGTGTTAAAAAAAAATCTGCCTCTGTGTTGATGTAGGTACATAGATAATGTGTATGTACAGTATGTGAGCATATTTGAGCGTTTAAGCAGCTGGGACACATGTGTGGTCTGTGGTGACAGGCTGGCTGGAGCCGAGGGGATGCTGGGTATTTTGATCTGGGGAGGGACCCTCATTACTGTGTCAAGAAAACAACAGCAGGAGAGACACCCACAAACACACATACACACTAATAGACAGACAGACAGAAAGACAGATACACAGACAAAGCCGTGCTTGTTAGGATCGCTGGCTGCGCAACCCTTGAAAAATCTGTGCTGACAGTGAATTAAAAATACGAAACCTAAATTCATTGTGGTCACCGATTCCTTTTTTTAAAAGAGCTGAATCAGATCTAAAAGCACAGTCTTTTGTGCATGGAACAATTCATGCACAAAAAGAGGACCCCACTGCTTTGGGTACAGCTGTTTGGTTCCTGCGAGCCGTATTTTTAGCTGTCTCTGTCCTCGGTGTGGTGGCTTGTCTGGGCTCTGTGTCAGAAGAGACCTGGAATGTGTTAATGGAGCGACCACAGTTTCCTTCCTGTGATGAGCATTTAATAACACACAAAAGCATAAAGAGTTAGAAGGGGAACCCTGAGAGATGTTAAGGGACTTCAAGGAAAATAGTCAAGCAAAATCATTCCAAAAGGATCCAGTTAAGGAAAAAGAGTGTCAGCCATGAGTGCCGAAACATGCAGCAACTTTACTGTACAATAACAATGTAACACACGCGGGTGGGGGAACTGGGCTGATTGTACCTTAATCCAGAATAACCTTCTGGAATCATAACGAGAATAAATATTATTATTGAATAAATGGTAGAAAGGGTACAGGGTGCAGGCTTCCCATCCCAGTCTCAGTCGCTTCATGGTCAGTAGTCTGCAATAGCTCATGTTCAAAGCCACTGTACAGTAACCATAGTCGCCCACTACTGTTAATTCCCATGAGTCACCTAATGTGTATGCGTATATATACATGTGTGTGTGTGTGTGTGTGTGCATGTGTGTGCATTCCGTCTCCTCCCGCCATTAATAATATCAGGGCTGTGGTGGTACTGTCTGTTAGGGTGTGTCTTAATGGGGCATTTCCTACTGCGCCCAAAACACATAAATAAGTACAACCACACACACACACACACACACACACACATACACGCACACACGCACACACACAAATATACACTGTTTAAACCACTACCATAAAAAGAATCCAAACTGGAGCATGAAGAAGAAAGAAAGAACAAAAACAGAAAAACAAGAATATTTCGGGATGCTACAGAATTCTACAAAAGTACCGCGAGAATATATAGCGTTTGGAGGGAAGCAGATTTATGTTTGCACACTTTTATAAGGTATGCGTTAAAATATAGGAATGGGTGTGCATATGTGTAGGTGTGAATTTTGACTGTGCTCAGTGCATACGGTAATGACCCTGGCTGGAGGAGGGGAAAGTCCATTTAATCAGTGCTGTATTTGGATTTGTGTGTGTGTGTCTATGATTAAAGGGCGTTGGATGTATTAGGTTATTAGAGGTTGGCAGGGACCCTGCATCAGAGGCCTTGATATTAAAACAAAAGCTCCAAAGATGTGTGCGCAACCACACAATGAAACACAATCACAATGACCCTTTTTTTCCTTCTACAGCAGCAATAAAAATATGGAAAATACCATAAATCACAAACCATTTAGGGGAAATTTGCACAATAAATCTTTTAATAATTCTGCCTTTTCTTGATCTCTTACCATGATATATTAATAATTCTGTGCTTCTATCAACTCCTCAACCCAACAGGAAACCTCAGCACTGAAAACTTTAATGCACTCAGATTTAGTATTCTGATTAAAAATTAAAAAAATTTTTTTTTATCTCTAATCTCACCTGAGGGTCAGAGGGCAGATGGAGGACAGTGTGCAGACGTTCACTATGGTGGTGGCGGGACTCCTCCTCGTATACCAGGTCTCGGTCTGTCTGGGGGAGGGTAAGGAAACGGCGGATTGTACACAGGTTCTCCCACAGCGTGCGGTTCTCTGGGCTTGGACTCTCCTTCCAACGGAGCAACTCGCATAGCCAACCCTGACAGAGAACGAGAAGTTGAATGATAGGTAGTCAGATAGAGGGACAGGGGGTTAGAGAGAATGATAGAGAGGGAGAGAAAGGAGAATATGTGAAAGAGAGTGTGAAATGGAGGGAGATATGATTATCTCTGCTAGACTAGGCCAGTCTTTGATACCAGCTGTTGTGGGCAGCCAACCTTTACCAGCACCCTGTGTTAATAACCTGATCAGAGCTCTCACTCTCTCTCTCTTTCCCTCTCTCTCTCTCTCTCTCTCTCTCTCCAGGCCCTCTTGGCCAGCTGCAGCAGATGGGTGCGTTCAGCCATGACCCCCCAACCGACCCCAGACCTGTGGGACCCAACTGCATCTGTCACATGCATACACACATACACCAGCACAACACAGCTTTACACACATTTTAGGAATGGGGTGGTCACACCTGCAAATTCACACACGGCGTGCTAACGGTACTTGTCTGAATAGGTCACTACAGCACTGTCGTCACTCAGACAATTTCATGGCCGGAATTAGGCGCAGCTGGGTGCAGGATCAGATTTGACTAAATCAATTATCTCTCTTTGCTCTCAAATGGGAAAGGGACCCACAACTGGTCCAGCAGGTTTTCCCAAAATATTCCTTAATCAACACTCACAGATGAATTTCATGCTTTTTAGTTGGAGTCACAGCACCCTTATTATAGCCTTCTTGAAAAGAAAAAGAATTTTCATAAGGATAACCATATCAGTGCATACTTCTTAGTGTGTCATTACCCAGATAATAGTGCCGTTAAACAATTTGTTTTGATCCTTTCAGTGACTCTACACTTAGATTTTCCCTAATATTTCTACTTGTCCGTACTGCTGCAGCAATCTAACCTGAATCAGAGCTTCACTGTCTGCCTCTCAACATGCAGATTCAATGTATAAAAAGGAGCCAGTAATCAGGACTATCTAAGTAGAGCAAAGCAATATCCTGCCAATGAAGTGATTTGATTGAGATTGTGAGTCATGGAGGATGAGATCCTTGGGATTTCAAGATGGTGAGTTATGGTCGGGTGAATGGAAACCCTTCTGATGGACATCTGCAAAGTAAAGCATGTCTATCTGCCTGTGTTGTTGTTTACCGCGTGCAGACATGCTCTGATCAGATACCAGCACCTGCACAGGAGGAGACACGTGCTTACGGTAGATTGAGCACGGCTTAACGTCATTTGTTATTTTCAGCTTTATTTTCCTTTCATGTGGAAAGGGATTGCTCAGTGTGTGTCTTTGATAATCATGCACGTGTGTAATAATTTAACCATAAATGCATCTTTAACTTGAAACAAACAATTACCAGTCTAATCCTTCCATTCACTCCAATGACTTCGAATCACCACCTTTTCATAAGTGCATAAAATCAAGCAGTAGAAAAAGAGAAAGTTTTGTGTCTGTAGGCTGTGAAGGCTTTGAAGTGTATCATTAGTCTACTGAAAGCAGTTATTTGGGTAAGCAAACATAAGGGCTTACTTGGCTCTTGTTGGCTGCCACTTTGGCAAACAGAGCCTGAGACACCTTGGCTCGCTTCATCTCCTGCTGGATCTCATCGTAAATGGACGAGGTGATGTTGACCAGTGGTTCCAGTTTCAGCGGGAGGTCGGGATTCGGACAAGATGGCTTAGACTACAAGATGCCATGGAGAACAGGTTCATCAGAGACAAGAATGAGGCGAATGTTATTGAAATGAACAAAGCAAGTTTTGAAGAAATGATAATCCACACACAAAAGGTTAAAAGCAGCCTGTGTTTGTATTAGTGAAGCGCAGCGATGGTCACATTCAGTAGATAAGACATTCTCTTGCATCTACTTTGTAGTTTATATTTGAATCATTGCATATTGATTTTAGGGTTATGTGTGTGTGTGTGTATGTGTGTTTTTTTATTATATTTTTTTTCACATGCAGTGTTTGAAGTCATCCTGCAGGTACAGGCAAGTAATCTCACATTCCCCAACACAAAAGATAGCAAGATAACAGTATACAGACATAATAATAATCATAGTACATAACTGCATTCCCTAAGACGAAAGAATCAACACTCTGTCCTTATATCAGAGAGATTGTAGCTATGTGTACTTTTTTCCCTGATGCTCTAAGATTAAAAGGTGAACTGCTCAAATGACCATCCATTACAGTAGGCATATTCAGTAAAAGGTTTCAAAACAACATAAGTTAACAAGTTTACTTAACATAAACTTATCTAGATAAAAGAGGCAAACTTTTTAGAGACAATTCCTAAACATGGTGAATTTTTTAACAAACTACCATATACTATATACTATCGATCTAAGTATGTACTGTATATATAATACAAATAAATACTAATAATATTTCATAAGACATTATGACAAACTAATATGATCCTTACCGAGTTGGTAATTTTGTTCTTATTCTTCCAAATAGATGCCCAGGCATCAGGGGTCAACTGTTCATCCATGCTGCGCTCCCATACTTTCTGTGTAGAAAGAAACATGATGTGATTAGCAGAGGTTTAACTCTGTAAAAAGTGAAATATATTTTTTTATATATATATGGTGGTGTAATTTGGGCTTAAAGGTATGGATGTGCCACCCAATGGATACTGAACAGAATCACAAATGGATGGAAAGAAACCTATGAAACCTATGGCATTTAACACAAATAAGTATCAAAAGCATCAGAAAGCAGTGCTGTGTAAAAAGGCCACTGATCCTAAGTACATGTCTGAATATTTCTTTACATTTCTTTGAGCCCTTGTTAAGTTGTATCAAGCCTACATAAAAACAACAACTCAGTTTCAGCTCACAACAACCACAAATATGTATAACCCAAACAGAACAACTAATCAGATAAGATAGAACTAGACAGAAATCAACAACAATCTCTAAAGCCCATGTATGAAAATGAAGAGTCAGACACACAAATTTGCAATGCAGGTACTTTCATATTGGGCCAGGAAGAAAGACAGCTCAGTAGGAACAGTGTGAAAGGTCTGAAGGGCTTTGTAACAGTGGGATAATGGGTACCTGAGATAGGCGGTTACCCCCAGGACTGGAGTTTGAGTTTGGGGGCAAACCTACAGGAGGGTTCATGCTGCGTTCACGCTCCTCCTGGTAAATCCTGTCTCGCTCAGCCTCAGGAAGGTTGAGGAAATTCTGCATGGCCTTGAGGTTGACCAGAAGAGATTGGGAGGCTGTGCGAGGGTCTTCCTCTTTCCGCAAAATCTCTGACAACAGACCCTGGTGTTCACAAACATGCACACACAAGCACATGGAAGCAAAATGAGAAAGGCCCAGGTCTTGCAAGTATACACATGCAAATCCCACCAGGTCTTCACCTGCACCACATCATCTCCCACCCACTCTATGGCTGGCTCTAATGGGGCGTAATTCAGGCCTGCAGAGGTTCAATGCACCAGGTGTGTAGGCTGCTGAGAGGGCGGGAAACGAGACTGATATGGCCCAGGGGCTGGAACCACCATGCTGGGCCTCAGTGCAGTGACCTGCAGATTGGAAAACTCTGATCTAACTTTCTACCCAGAGACCTCAACTAAAAGATTGAATCTCTGCTATCTGATTTGGATCAATTATGTACAACCTAGACATTACACTTACTGTGAATAACTTGAGATGACTGTGGTGACTATAGCTTTTTAACATCTGTGTGTACTTTTTCAAACATTTGTTCTTACCTGTGTGCGGTTGAATGCCACCCTGGCAAACACAGCTTGTGAGACACTGGCTCTCTTGAGCTCATCACGGACCTGTTGGTAGATGTCTGCTGAGACCTCGGCTGCAGAAGGATTAGACCCTGGCTCTCCAGGTCCTCCAGACTTGCTGGGCCTTGGGATAGGCGGGTGGTTAAGGAACTGTTGGTTGAGGGCCTGTGGGTGCTGGTGGGCTAAAAGGCGACTGACCGCCAGCTGCTGGTTGATGAGGTGAGCCATAGCGATTTGTTGCTGCACTAGCTGTGGACTGAGTTGAGGAGAAAGGAGGGCTCTTGGTCCCAGAAGAGGCTGCAGGGCTGTGGGAGGGGCTACCTGGGTCCGTAGTGGGGGACTGTGATGGAGCTGGCCACTGTGAGATGAGGGTGGCTGTGGCTGTCCTTGCGATGGGGTCTGAGACTGAGCGTTCTGAGCTTCTCCAGAGCCACTTTTCACAAGAGACCCGCCACTGCCTAAAGGTCCTAATTGAGCAAGGCCAGCTAGGTGAGGGGGAGGACGTTGTCCCAGAACACAGAAGTCTACTATGGTGTCCCTCTCCACTGTGAAGAGTGAGACAAGATAAAAAGACATGAATAATGAACACCTCTTTCAGATTCTTACTGCATATCACACAGTCCGTTGCTTTCAGTGAGCAAAAGCACCTAAATCACTCATCAGATTTTTTATTTTGTAATGATACAATTACTCACCTTTAATTTCAGAATTCTCTCGTACTGGCCACATCTTTTCAAAGTAATCACCTAAAAACGCAAAGAAGAATGTGACTCATGGTGACTGGGTATGACGAATGTTACCAGTGCACATTCATAAGAATAACACAAAGGCACTTTCTGAGTAAAAGAACACCTTATTAGTGCCTTAGCCTCTTTTACTGAAAATTATGACTGAAAGTGTCAATCAATAAGATTTCTCCCTGGTCACATCTGGTGGCTTGTGGCTGTGTGTTTGGCTTTGGGAGGCAGCGAACAGAACCGAAAGCAGGCTGTATGTAACCCAACACTGCTTGCTCTGTCACCAAGGACCTCCTTACTCTCTGCTTGCTTTTCTCTCTCTCTGAAGCTGTGCTTGGGGTTTGCTCGACACTTTGATCTGTCCTGCTGTGTAATTATGTTGCCTTTTAATGGGGTAAGGGAAGGAGAAAAATTGTCACAGCCATTTAGATTCTAAGAGGTTTAAACAGCCTAGCAGCGGGCACGCTCATCTGCTGGGTCTGGTGCTGGAGACCTCCTGCAGAGAGGTGAGTGAGTTGTGGTTTTTATTAAGCTGAGCAGTAGACTGGGGTTCCCCGTCCAGTGACAGAGAGGCCATGCATGATGCACAATGTATACTATGGGCCCCTAAACCTCAGGAGAATTAATAAAACGGGGTCACCTCGGGATATTTAAACTCTCTTGTCAGGTTCATTTCTGGTGCTTATAACTGACTATAACCAGGTTTGAAACCGTACTCTCTGGCACAATGGCAAAGGATTTGAAGAATAATGACTGGAAGACACATTTATTTTCAGATACAGTATAACTAGATCTTTTAAATGTATATCAATGCAAACCAGACCAATGCGAAACAAGAGCTCAGATCTCACCTTTAATCTTCTTATACTTCTTATACCAGCGACCAAACTCTTGACACTTAGCAGTGGAGACATTAGCATAGTAGGAACTGTTCACGATGGAGGAGATCATACTCTGAGAAAGGTCAGAAGAGGGACAAGGACAAAGATGGAGGCTGAGAAATAACTAGTGGCAAACAGCAATGGAGACAGAAAACCACAAACATATGCTACCAATTGATACGAGGCTCAACACCCCCACACACAAAGCACTCCACCAAAACACAACATGCACAGACACACAAATATCATAAAAAACTTTTTTTCACATGGAAGTGAACATGCAATGCAAGGCTTTTCAGACCCTCACAAAAATACAACACACATGATGGCACAAGCATAACAATACTGACAATGGCAAAGCATCATTGTCGCTGTAGGAACATCTTTGATCTGTGATCAGGAGTATGATGTGGACAGTTCAGGAAGAGTTGTACAATTAAAGGTAATGTCCGTACCTGGGAGAGTGGGCATTCCTTAGCCAGTGTGCTCTGGTTCATCTCTTTCAGCAGCTCTTTAAGTGCATTGCGCACTGTTGCGTGATTCCACTGCTCTGATGGCAGGTCTTCCAGTTTGGCAAAGCTGTAACCATAAGATCCATCACTTCCTGTATCTCTATACAATGCAGATGTACACTCCCCAACTACTTTATTAGGATCACCTTCACACCTGTGCATTCATCTAATTATCCAGTCATGTACTGTAGCAGAGGTATAATGCATAAAAGCATGCAGATTGTACAGCCTCGTGTAATCTCCTGGGATGGGCTCCAGGCCCCCCGCGACCCGCTATACAGGATTAAGTGGTATAGGGGATAAGTGAGTCAGTGAGTGAGTGAGTGAGTGAATGAAAATTGAAGCTGTTGACCTGTATATGCATTATTTCATGCATTCTGCTGCTGTTCTGTGCTCCCTAATAAAGTCATTGATGAGTGTATAATGCCTGATCAATATCAACAAACATAACACTATCTGAAATGATCACAGTCCATGAACATATAATTATACTGACTTGAAAAGTGTACAGCAGTAGCTGTTATGTGGAACCTGTGTCATCATCAGTGCATGCAGGAATAAACCGCATAATAAGCTTGTGACTGACTGCACCCTGTTATGTCTTATTCATTCAGTAGAGATCATCGTCATATCATTTAAAGAAAAAAATAGCATATTTCTGAGGAAATAGAGGCAAATACTTAGCAATATTAAATATAGTCAATCTATGCAGCTATTAACAGGTCCAATGTAATGTAATTAAACCTCCAGATTTATTATTCAGTTATTTATCTCAAACTATATTATTTAGGAACAACCAGTTTTGGCACCCTAAGGCATTCAAGAACTTCAGTGAAGGCATTTAAATTCTTTAAAAAAAAAAAATCGTGTCACTTGGTAGAGGGGTGAAATTCAGCCAATTAGGTTTTTCTCTGCTGTTGTTATGAGGTTACTGAACATTAGAGCCTGTCTTGGAGACTTGAAACTTGGCCTACAGACTCCTGCCTTATAACTAAATGATGATGAATTAAAGATTGATCAACTAAATAACCAATTAGATTTGTGTATATCATTAATATTGCTTTACAAGAACAGAATGTCACTACACCTTCATCAGTCATGTTTATTTATAATTAAAAAAATATGTTTAGCATCTCGCCTGAACCGTCATGATATTACAGTTGCAAAGCAGATAGTGAATAGCTGAATGAGGGAAATCTGTGTAACTTATTTATTTATTGAACTATTGTTGGTGAGATTTCAACAGTTTCTGAAACAAAAAGGGACAAGTGTTTTGAATTATCTGTTATATTAGTAGGTTTTTGAGTGTCCTCTCTATGTGTGATATTTCTTACTGTTTGTATATTCTTTGGAAAATAATCTGATGTGTAGTGTAATTTGTTAATACTGGAGGGTACCTAATACGGGTGTATGTGTATATGTGTACAGGACTTGTAATACTTCTATGTTCCCTGTGCTGCTGAGCGACTACGGTCAGCTTTTAAGGTGGAATCAGTCAACACACCTTAAATTTTAGTACTCTATAATAGACCATTAAAAAAATCTCTTGCATGACATGTGCTTTATTGATGATTGAATCTTTAACGCTTACAAAAATGTATTTTGATTTTGAAAAAATGAGTATGCGTTTATTCTTTCTCCTAACGTAGAGAAAATAAGGGCAAGGATTTTGTAATTCTTTTGCAAATGTAAATAAAATGCTTAATTATGAATAATATATATATTTCAGAACCTACATGGGCTGCAAAACCAAAAGTAACAGCCAGACATGTTGCAGTGAAAGTCTTGGATACTTTACGTGCAAGTCTGAAAGGCAGCTGCGTAACCATTAACAACCATGAACTATTCACAAAGTATAAAGTGAATAGAGGGTGGAATAAAGTCTGCACTCACTGACTGGTTCTCAGAATTCAATGGCTTAATAGTTTATTTAAAAAAGAGCATTGTCAAAAATTGTAATCTAATTTTTTGAAAAGGTTAGCACATTTTAACAGAGTAAACATTGTGCAGCCTCCACCCTGCTGCTGCTATGCTGTCTGACCTCTGCAGCTGGATGCGGAGTGTGACCATGTGGTAGACGTCCAGCAGCATGTCAGCCACTGTGGCTTCGGGAGCGTCCGTCAGGCAGTGGATAGGCAACGGGTTCCAACGACCCACCTTAATGATGCCTGTGAGCAAGAGAGTGAGACACACAGAGAGAATTCATTAACCCTGTTTGATTTAATTTGTACCAATTTCCACAACATAAACCCATTTCCATTACACGATTAAGATGGTCAGTGCCACCCCCACTGTCAGTGATGGCTGAAATGGAAAGACCCTTCGCTCAGCAGTTCCACCACAACACCAAAAGCTGAGTAGGGTACATTACATCACTACAGCAGGCCAGATGTTAGCAAATAATTATTAATCAGACATGTTGGATGCCTCAGTGGAAAATAGAAAAAGTGGAACGCCATACAGAAAAACAAGATCACTTGACTTTGAACTTCGGTGACTATTTGGACATAAACACTATACATGTGGTCTTAAAGTGATACAGGCATTTATTATTGGAGATGAGTCAATATTTGTTGTTTATGGATGTGCATTGCATCATGGATACGGGGAAGTGAATTGGGGGCCTTCTCTTTTTCGTCCTCGCTCACTCTGTGTCTCTCTGTCTGTCCCTGTGGAGCAGTTCATCCCAGGCTATAAAAGCAGACAGCAGGGAACAATAGCTGTAATGATAAGGCCTTATCTATTAAACCCTTATCAGGCAGGGAAGAAGCACCTGACACGCACATTGGCGGCTGCCCCATTAAAGTGCGGCTCATTGGGACGCCACTGCTCCTTTTACAGCCCGCAAAGACATGGAGGAGAGGCTATGCCTCGGACACTCGTGTCTGCCCCTCCATTAATGGCCCTGCCATAAACGCCAGTCAATGATTGTTTGATTAACCCAAATTGACCGTTATAAATGCCTCTCACTGTGCAAAGGATGGGATGGCCATTTATGACCGAGGAGTAGTCCATAAAGACGTGCCTACTGGGGGGATGAGAACAACCACCATGTTAGTCATCTGAGTGTCATTTGGTTGTCTTGTAAATAAAATGCGTAATCAGTCGGTCCCTAAGCAACCTCAGTCAAGGGAGGAGACAGAAGACATTTCCTCTTTGAGTCACCTTTAACCTTGATGATTTATGGAATGTCAGGGTGTCACATGACTTGAGGTTCGGTATATTTCATTAAAATCAAGTGGCATTATGTAATATTTTCATTACTGACTATAGAAAATCCCTTCAATATAGACAATCTAATTGCTCTTATATTGTGCATGGTATATTTTAATTAACCACTTAAACCTTAGGTATGACACCAACTAAACTTAAAAAAATTCAACCAGGTTTGATGCTTTATCGTCATACAATGTTCACATGATTACTGCCATGTCTCCTTGCTACTGTATCATAGAGAGGATCTGATTTGCAGAAATTTTGCATTAAAAAAAATGTATTCTGAAGATCAGCTACTTTACTCACTAACGCTTACTTCCAGATATCACAAGCATTGTTCGGATGTGCTGCACCCGGCCATCTCCATTTGCTTATCGCAATAGTAACTATTTTCCAAAGAGACCCACATCATCACCGCCATATCCGAAGTAACGTTCTCTTGTACACACACGCATAACTCACACACACACTGTAGGAATGAAAAATAACTGCAAGCTTAGCATGAACACACGTATGAAATACCCAGCTGGAAAGGTGGATGCAAAGTTCCCCTGGATTTATCAAGGACAGGCTGAAGTCATGAAAGCTAAACAATGCAAATCGCATTACTGTCCACTAAATTCGAGACAGACATGGTATGGCCTAGCTTCTTCTCTCGATCTCTGGTGCTTCAGGCTATTTCTGTAAGTTGAAGAGCTCCAGCTGTAGAAGAGGCTCAATAGCAGACACACACTAACCTATCCCCAGCCAATACACCACTGCCAACACCAGTTAGCCTCTGACAACTAACTCTTTTATTCAAAAGCCAGACAGTCCACTCATTTGTGCCTCTCAAGTTTGCGAGCAAGTTTGTGTTTTGACTGCTAGAGAAAAACTAACACGACACACGCCTGACCACCTCTGAGACTCTCCCTTCTCACTTACATACCAATAGGCCTTTGGGGAGTCTTGCATTTGTTCTCCAAAGTTATCTGTACAAACGTATTACCCAGATACAGAATTCGAGGACTAAGTGAAACAGATGAAGACAATTTGTGTGGTGCCACTCCCCCTTCAGATCTCCTCTCCCTCTCTTTTTGTCTTCAGACCATGTTTATATTACTGGCGAGCTTTGATTTCTGTGGGACGAGCCTGTTTAGCTCATTGTCTCGCCGTGCAGTGCTGCATGTACACTGGCCACAGTCTGACAGTCTATACAAGCCACACAACAATGCTTACTAAAGCTGCCATCCAATTTACACACACACACACACACACA
>QMIH01000732.1:242969-253721 GCA_003987875.1 Clarias batrachus
TATATATATTTTTTACTGACGTTTTCATATTCTCCTCAAGAGCATTTTTATACATCTCTGTGCATCTTAGAAATACTGACTGTGATAAATCTGACTGTGATAAATTCTCCTCACGAGCATTTTTAAAAAGTCTACTTTTTAGGTGGTCAGTGTTATACATCTCTGTGCATCTTAGAAATACTGACTGTGATTTATAAAAATGTTTTCATGACCAGTTTAGATTTTCTTTTGTCATATTAATAGGATTAATATATTATCTTTAGAACATCTACACATCCCTTCTGTTGGAATGGGATCATACTGGACTATACAGTAGCCCACATAAAGCAGAAAAAAAAAGCAGACCCCCCATAAAAAATGTCAGCTGGTACAGTTCAAAGCATCCACAATGCCCGCATCTACCATATCAAGCAACAGAACATATTTTCCATCCAACTGACCCAGATGGTGGTTTGACCCTCAGTAGCCACATGTCAAACGTGGCAGGGCAACAATGCACTTCTGTAAGCCATCACCACTGTTAATTGTCTGAAGCCTTAAACTACAGGTCTGTCTATATGCTTCTATAAAAATACTCCGACCCTTATAATTGAAATAAACAATATCTCCCAGTTAATTGCTGGCCAGGCTAATTAAAGAAAGGCCGTGGTGCTGGGAGAGGAGCTTAAATACACCGCTGGAAAAGAGCTATGCAGGACACAATTCAAACAGGGAGAAAATAGCCGGGACTCTGTGTAATTTTGGTCTTGAACCACAGGGGAAAAAATGTATAATTTAAGCCAGAAATTATTCATTTAACATAAATGCTTATTTTAAAAAACAAAAAGTATTCATTTAAGATGAGGTCTCTCTCTCTCTCTCTCTCTCTCTCTCTCTCTCTCTCTCTCTCTCTCTCTCTCTCTCTCTCTCTCCCCACATTTTTTAGGGAAGGGGGAGGTAAGACTATGTGTCTGTGTGAGTACAAGATAAGTAGGTACATGTTCAGGGCCACAGACAAACATATAGATAGATAGATAAACAGACAGACAGACAGATAGATAGATAAATAGATAGATAGATAGATAAACAGACAGACAGACAGATGGACAGACAGACAGAGAGGCAGACAGACAGATAGATAGATAGATAGATAGATAGATAGATAGATAGATAGATAGATAGATAGATAGATAGATAGATAGATAGATAGATAGATCATGTTGACTTGTTGTCGAGGGTGTGGAGTAAATTAGACTTTCTCCACACTGTTTGTTTTCTCATGGTATGTTATTTCATTTATTTTTTCCCTCCTTCTTCTTCTTTTTAAAAAAAAAAAGTTATTCTGGAAGAGACTACTCTAGTGTGCAGAGATGACCTTTTGACCTCTTTTTAAATTAACTGATGCCAGTCAGTCAGTAGTTATCACGCATCCAAAAATAAAATAATTGTCCAATAATTTGGACATTTTCACATTCTCATACTGTAGGAAAAAGAACAATGAACTGCAGCTCAACATATAAATAATTCACTGAGCAAAAAATGTAATTTGCACTGTGAAAGAGTTATAAGAAGAGCCAATATTGCATGCTTTAAATAGCATGCATGCTTTAAATAGTATTTATATATTTGTTTTTTGCATTAAACACATTAATAAGCTTTAACATTCTAAGCTTAATGACACATGGCTGATTAAGTCTCATATAGGATCAGTTGGGAGTCACAAGGTAGTATGTAAATGAATAAAGTAACACTCCCATCAAACTTTCCTCCCATAGTTCTTTACTGAGTTGGCAATCTTTGTGTATTGTGTTATTTTTATTGTGTTGAAAGCAGTTTTCAGAATTTAACCACTCAGTTGTTTACCCACAGATGATGAAACAAAATCTGTTTATAAGACTAAATGTTCATTATTTCACTGTCTTGACCAGATCTGCTACATCACTGGTTAAAATATGTACCACCAGACCATGACGGAACCACCCCTGCATTTCACAAAAACAAGCATTAGTGTTTTTCTCTTCTATCTCTTCTGTTAATTTCATATGGCCTTCTGCCACTTATTGACTATTGCAATGTGTTGTAGAAGCTTCAACAGATTAATTAAAAAATGCTTTGTTTTTCTAAAAATGCTTTGTTTTTCCTTAGCTGCAACACTGTAAGAATAGATTTATAATACTTTTTTATATTTCTTTTGCTCACATGACTTCGCTGCCTGACAGCGACTATTCCTGGCAGATTTTCTGAAACAAACATGTGACCTGTTACTATTTCATCAAAAGTATAATATAATGAAAGTTTTTTTGTAAGATGGAAAAAAATGTTTGTTTTTTTCTAGAATTACTTATATGGTATACCATAATGCTATGTGTTCCAAAAAGATTATATTCTTGTCTCATGGACTCAATATCTTCCTCTATATCACAGATGCTATGGTGACAATAGAGTGCACATATTACAATGCAGTATTCTGAGGGGTGTTCAAGTCAAAAAGGGGCTTGTGATGTTTTTTGTTTTTTTGTGAATGAGGGCATAAAAGCAATTTTTAGATAAGACATCAAGCAGGGTATGGCGGTAAGACTACTAGCGCCAGTAAAATATTTGAATGGTGCAAACATTTTACAGAAGGCTGTACGTCCGCGAATGATGATCATAACCATTACAGGAACTCAGCCGGGCGTTATTGCCACATTCCTCATCCTGAACTCGTTCAAGCCATTTCCTAATGTTTGGGTCATTAAAGGAGTTCCTGGGAGGCCAACATTTCAGACACTATGCAGGCAGTGTGATTATGCCTCTGGCATGCTGAGAAATCTTTCTGCCTTGATTGTATCCAAGCACTAGTGAAACGCTGGAATAGGTAATTCAGTGTAGTTCTGTTATTCTGCACAATCAAAAGTCCCAGTTTGACTTGAATGCCTCTTGTATGCTACAGAATATTACAGTGTATATGCATACAGAAACATAAGGATATCAATATAAATATTTGATGGTATCAATATGGTGATAAATATTTAGATAGTATAAAATTGCTTTGGTGGATTTTGTAACGTAGCTTTTTTAAAAATCTGTGTGTAATACTTTTGTTTTTAACTGACAATTAGATCCACTCCTAATTAAAACAAATGCTCTGTTTATTATAAAAAAAAAACCACACTGACCTGGATTTTAACATAACAAAAAAACAGAGCAATTGCCCATAGAAATGTCTTACTTAATAATTAAAAATGACTTTATTTAAATATCAATCAAAGCAAATAAGAAGTTAAAATGATCACATTTTCCTGAAAGTGTTTAGAGATGTTGATCTTGAGAATGATGTCTTTGTTATATAAATTGTTAAATAGATTTGTTGTTTTATTTTCCCTGCACACTTCCCACTGCACTTTCAGAAGATGCCTGGAAAACTATATGTATAACAATACATTAATGTCATTATAATCCTTCTGTTGCTAGCATACGTACAAACAATTTGTCTACTTCATACGCACGCACACACACACACACACACACACACACACACACACACACACACACACACACACACACACACACACACACAGTAATTAAAAAGTACGACTACATATGACTACATTTGACTACAGATCATCTGCATCCACCAACTTATTAATAGTGGCTAATTGTTATGAATAATTAATACTGTTCCTACACTTAAACCTGACCATAACCTTAACCTCTGAAACACTTTATCTCAGTAAAATTGAATAAATTTGTAAAACCACAACAACAACAACAACAACAACAACAACCACTCTGCGTTGTGGGAACCAGTCCAAACTGTCCAAACTGCTCTGCGCAAACTCTCAATGGCCGCTTCATCCTGTTACCTGATTGACATATGATTTTTAAGACTGTATGTAAAATGTGATTGAATAATTTGATTCGATAACCTTAAATCAGTCAATTATTAGTGGGCCAGTAATCACACCCTTAATCCCCACCACACAGCTCCACTTGATCAGAATGAATCATAATCATTTCAAACTCAGCTTCGATGAATATAATGAAGTGTGACTTCCACTGGTGGACTCACCCTGTGCCTGGGCTGCTGAGCTGTGGGAGTAGCCGAGGGCAAGAAGCGCCGTCTCCACCAGCTGAGTGAAGAGAATGTCCTTCCTGACTAGTACAAACTCTGCATGTTCCTCTCTGCCCTCCCCCTCCACCACCATCCCTCCATCCACCTGCTCTACCACGCAGAACACGGGAATCATCAGACCTGCTGGGAGAAAGAGAGCGAGAGAGCGCGAGAGCGCAAGAGAGAGAGAGAGAGACAGAGATTGTGACAGAATTTCTGACTGCACCTGATTCTGAACACTTACCATAAGTCATCAGTGCATAAATGCTTAATGATTAATAGGTTAATCACAGTATTTAATGATGATCCGAGTTGGCTAGTAGCCATACAAATAATCAATCCTTTATCAAACCGTCCGTGGACGAAGTATCAAGCGTTGCTCTGTCTCCGTTTTACAAGCTGAACTGATAACTCTTTAGGTTACACGGATAATAGAAGTAATATGTCGTCCATTTAATTAGTTCGACATTGCAACATACAGTACATTGCATAACTTTACCCTTTATCATCGCTGATTGCTTTTCTTCTGTACAGTTTCATGATCTCTGCTTCCTCAGTTGGGTGAATATAAACTTTTTGTTTCTCTCTACAAAACCTGCTCCCATTTAGAGCATTTTTCTTGCTGTTCTTTGTTCTACAGTCTTCTGGTGGTTTAAATTAATTAAAGAAATGAAGGTTTGAAAGCGCTGGGCAAACCAGACCGCTAATAATAACAGCCAAGTTGGGTGAAACACACACATGCTCACACTCTCTCTCTCGCTGTCTGTCATTCTGTCTCACAGATGTGCTACAAAAATATATAGAGGCTTGTTGTGGTGTTATTTGCTGTGGTGCTAAATGTATATAGCCTCTCTTCTCTCTACACTAATAAAAATTGAACACTAGCTCAAAGTAATAAATTTTTAAAAAATTGTTACAGTTTTGAGACATATTTATTACTTTGATCCAAGATTTTTTCCCAGTATATTTAGGAACTGACTGGAGAGAGCATTAGTGTTATGTTCCCATGCATAATAATAACATATATGTATTAAACTATATTTGTATATGCATATCAATACATACTGTATATATAGCACCTAACCCAGCCTCGTGTTTTAATCAATCAGCTCCTATATTTCTATTTCCTTCCCATTAATCAAGCTAGCTCCCAATTCACGATCACAAATGCTCTTATGGAGTGAGTTACACTATGGGCCTGAGCCAAATCAAGTAAGTGAATTTCCCCCAACAGGGAAATATAAATGTCAACACACACACACACACACACGCTTCCAGTCTCTCTCTCTCTCTATCCTGCCCATAAAGTTTAATCTATCAGCTTTATTTGTCACAACACTTTGTGTGGGCATCTGTGTGCAGTATATCTGTGAGCATAGATCTTGTCTGTGACTACATTCAGCTTAATAACTATCTCTGTACAGACCTGTGCCTGTGGGCTGTAGTGCCTATGTTTGATTGGTGGTATACTACTGTGTTAATATAAGTCAGGTGAAGTAATTAACCTCACTTATGATTTACTTTACTATATATACAGAAGTGAGAGCATGTATATGACTGTACGTGTGTGGCCCTCTCCTTACTGCTCTGCTGTGGTTTAAAGGAAGCACACTAAGTTTCCTATGTTCAATGACAACCCCTCATTAGGATTAACCATCGACCCCAGCTTTCAGCACACGGGCACAGGAAAAGCCTTTCTACACCGCTGATCCTTCCTCAGACCTTTTAAATCAGATGCACACATACATGAATGCATGTGCTTTATTATATATATATATTATAATTTTATATATTTAATTTGAATATATTTAAAATGACATTACTTAGTGTCATTACAGTTTGACTCAAAAACATTAAATTAAAAAATTAGACTGAATTAAACTGATATGCACAGATGTACCGTGACTTGAGTATGCATAGTTGAACTTTTTTTTGTGTGTTAAACAAACAAAACTAATAAAAATAAAATGCCATGAAATGTTATTTGCTCACCACAACCATGATGACTACACCCAACATTTTATTTCCTTTACGACACTGTGTGTATGTACAGTATCTGCGTGTGTCTGTGTGCGTGCTTGCATCTGGGAAGTTATGATCAATGAATGACCTGGGCAAATAAATCAGGCCCCTACAGTGCTACTTTATTAACTACACTTGGTGTTATATTGTCCCCATGACACTCCGCAGGCCATGCTGGTGTATAGGATGGAATTGATTCATTTTGCAGGCTGTGCGTTAGCCTTTTAATCTAGCCTAATAAAAAGCTCAGACACACTGTAGGAAATGCACAAGATGCAAAAGATTCGTCTAGTATTTAGTTGAAGCTGGTTTAACATTATATTATTCTTTTCTAGGGATTCAAATGTTTAAACCTCTGAATACTTATTCTACTAAAACAAACTACCGTTTTGTTTTCTTTTTCTATTAGTACAAATAAAGCAATGCTGTGTTACGCAGATTGAATTTGAAGTAGATAAAAGGATTTCATTCATCTTAACTAACTGTGTACCCTGGTCAGGGCGGGTGTGAGGTTCAGAAGCTACATTGGACCTGAGGCATGAATATACCCTGAACAGGACATTACAGAGCACTATGCGTAGGGCATTTTACTGTTGCTGCTGCTGGAGTCGTACCTCCCAGAGCTTTCTGTGGAGCTCCGTTGTGGCGGATGCGTGGCCCGGTAGGACTGCCATTCAGCTCCAAACGGCTTATCTTGCCTGGAGGGGGGCCAGTCAGATCTGGGCTGGAAGCAGTTCGGCGTTCTGGGCTCTCGCGCAAACACGGGCTCTCTCCTCCTCCACGCTCCATCCCCCTCCACACTGCAGGGGGAACACCGGCCAGGGAGTACGGACCTGATGAAGATATACATATGATATAATCAGTGTTGTAGGTATTCTTCTTAAATGTATTTTTTTGTCATTCAGGTCATTTTGAATGTGTATTAGTATGACCTTAAACTGAATCCACTTGAACAGGCACTAATTATGAAAACCCAGTTGCTTATTACTATTCCTAGACATCAGAGTACTAAATGCCAGAGCAACTGCCCACAGAATGCTATGTAAGGGATTTACATACAATATTCCGCACTCTAATAATGCAAATTCTTTAACAATCTTCATCCATTCAAATTCAGTAACCACTTTATCCTGTTCGGGGTCGTGATTGAGCCCGGGTCTATCCCAGGAACACTAGGTGGGTTTATGAGGAGTAACATCCAGGTGGTAGAGCTAAAGCTGATAGCAGTGTCCTATAACCCACAGGACCTTTCCTTCGGGGCTTATCACTACAATCAACAAACAGACTGACTATGCATCTCGTTCTGCACCAGTGTCTACAGGGAATGTAAACTACTCTCTGTGTACATTTATATGTTCTTATGTGTGTTAGGGCAATGTAGCATGGGCACAAATGTCTGTCAGACTTCTATGGCAAGTAATTGTATAAGCGTGTACATATGTGTGTGTTCATGTGCACATGTTTGTGTGTTTATTTCTGATAGGCGTAATATTTTTTTGTATGACTCTACAAGGATGATTTAATAAAATGTTTCAAGAGAGTGATATTTTAGATTGGCATGATTTGCATTTTTGGTCAATATCTCCTTTTATCAACAATATATAGTAACAGATTACCAATTCTAATGATTACATATTTATGCACACATGTGTGCTCAATTGGGCTGGATTCCAAGGGCTCTTGTTTTTCAGCCAAACCTTTAATATTGGTAATGTCCATCAGGATGAATGCCAGGCAGGGCGGCTTACCTGCCAAGTGTGAAAGAATGAGTACTCATACACTACTAGCCAAGTGGAGGAGGAGAAACACAATTTACATTTCACTCCCGCCACAAAGCAAAGGCTGTGGTCAAATGTGGTCTCAGAGGAAACAGGTGAAAAAAAAGCAACAAGAAAAGTCTAAAATTTAGCAAAAAGAGAAAATATTATTTACAGAAATGTAGCTGCAGAATACCATAAAGTGTAACAAACGACCACCTTTACCAGAGACAGGCAAGCGTGTTTTGCCATCAATTCCAGAAGCAAATGATAAGGCACTATGAAACCTTGCCCACTGTTATTAACTTCGGACTGGTCCTAGTTTCAGCAGAGAAAATGTGTATTTTAAAGTCACAACTTAAATTCACCTATGTTAAAACAACCGATTTAAAATTTAAATTAAATCTATATTTTAAATATTACTGAGTTATATGAAATTTAAGACTGAAGCAGAATAATCCTAGTGCAAGCATGTTACATTTGTTTCTGGGCTTTATGAACAAATCTTGTACCAATGTAGTACAAATTAAATTGAACGAGCATTACGAGATGGGAATAAATGTTCGAAATGAATAATAAATTAAAGCCATTAACCTCAGAGTGATTAAAACTTCAACTAGGGCAGTAAAGCAAAAGGCTAAATTCATTGTGGTTTAATGGGTGCAGAAAAAAAAGGAGGAACACAACAGTTAAATGCTGTTCGGGTAAAAATAAATGATTCTGGAGACTGCTGAATTATGAGTTATATAGTGCTTTCACAAACCTGTCTCCAATAACACACTTTAAAATTTGATATTGTTCTTTATATTTCAGACTTATTTACGATGGATTTAAAACTAACAATAGAAGATGAAGTAGAACCAGACAACACTGGATTTTTGATCTTTGGGGTCATCGGAATTTCGCCCAGAACCGTAGCTATACTAAAAAAGGAAATCTCTGCATGTAGCACCATTAGGTCTGATGAATTAACCGATGTTCAGTGTTATTGTCTTCAGCATATACGCAGGATACCCAAAGACAAAGGTCATCAATTTGCACATTTGCCGTCATTTCTTATTTTAAATGAATTTTTGCTATGATGCCAGGACTTTATGGCGCCTTGTACCTATATCATCGCCATACAATATATAATCCATTAAATATTCCAGCATCTTCTAGCATTCTAGCATCATCTGTGCAATTGCTATGGTTCCTGGTTTAAGAATTAAAAAGCAAGATTTTAACAAACAAACAAACAAACAAACAAACAATATAAAATACTGTTCATCATTCAAAGTGGCTTAAGTGTAATGGACAGGAGCCACATTATAAGTAAAACACACCATTTACATTCATTGCAATGACCTAAAGTTAAATAAAAATAAAATGGAAAAATGCGTAAAATGTGAACCAAATGAAACAAATGAAAATGACATAAGTCTGAACATAAGCCGGAGTCAAAACAGCTTAGCTAATGTACAAAATAATCTCTAGTGTTAAATTAACAAATAAGAGTGTTTATAATTCAGGTATAAATAAAGGAACACTGTACATCTTAAATCAGCCCCGTAGTTGTTAATTCTATATTTAAGACTATACTTTGTTCTAGTCACTCTGTCACTGAGAAAACATTTTTCTAATAACTACAAGTTACTCTTTTAAGACCTAATGAAGAGTCACCCATCTTACTATATGCCACCCATAGTTTAGTGCTAAATAAAAAGCTTCACTAACGCTAAGGAAAGTCATAGATCTGCTTCTAATAAAAAGCGTGCCTTTGTACTTATTAGAGTACAGATCCCACAGGGGCCATAAAAAACTTTAATAAACACTTAACAAAACGAAGCCTGTAATCTATAACAGAATTTAGTAGATATATGAGAGTAAATAGAAGAAGCAATGTTGTGCATGACGAAAAGACATGGGTGAGAAGAATCCATATGTCACGCTACAGGCATTGTATGGAAGATTTGTTTTAATGAAAGGTCCCCTTCTGAATATTTCATATATCTTGCTTTTTGCATCTTCACATCTTCCTTTTACCATCAAATCACTGCAGACATCTGAAATACTTCTGCCCATTGCCCTCCTTGGTGTCTCAGTGTCTTTCATCTACTTTACAGCTGATTTGAGCTGGTGATCCCGTTGATTTTTCTGTACCTTTGCAGTAGAGCACAGGTCCTGACCTGCCTGAGTCTAATGACGCTACCACTGATCACAATCAAGAAATGGTCTGCATCTTAGTTTGCATCAGTGTGCTTATCCCTCTGTCTCTCACTCTATCATGCTTTACTTGTCCTCCTACACCCTCTTCCTAAACTACAAATATTTGACAGGGAAGATAAGTTGGGTCCAAAAAGATACTGGGAAATTCATTTCATTTGAGACATCTTAATGTTAAGTGCTGTGATGTTGTCGTTAATATTGTAAAAAAAAAAAAGAAAAAAAAAAAGAAAATGGTATCATAATCCATTCTTTAAATATTATAATCCTAGTCATGGCAAAGAAATCAAAACGCAGAAATCAGATTAGCATAGACCAAATACAACTGGCTGTATGAAATTAAAATCATATGGTTTAGATGTAAATAGAAAGGATATACATATGTTTGTTCTGTGTATACAATATAGATTAGATTAAAAATGCACCTCAAGAGAAAAGAGAACATGAGGATATTGTGCAACTGTTACCATAATGCAATTATTCTGTACATTTATTCTTTGAAAAGTGCATATCTTTTTTATATCTGAAAAATATATTGGACATCAAATCAATTATGTAAATTAATGGAGGCAGATTAAAAGATTCACTCAATAAGATAAAACCGGAATAAACCCATATCCACCTGGAGGAACATGAGGAGTGATGGATTCAATGAAGGTGTTCCTGTATAAACTCTACAGATCACAACAGAATATA
>QMIH01000732.1:263926-297629 GCA_003987875.1 Clarias batrachus
AATAATAATAATAATAATAATAATAATAATAATAATAATAATAATAATAATAATAATAATAATAATAATAATAATAATAATAATAATAACAACTCAAAACCTCCTCAAGAAATCCCATTCAGCCGTCTGGCAATTAATTAGTAAAGTGCAGGTCGTCCTTACATTAAAAAGAGAAACAATTAAAAAAAAAAAAGAAGTTATTATTAAGATTAAAATGGTTTGAATATAGAAAAACAAATAATTTCGGTTTATAGCAATACGGAATCGAAGAGAATTTTAAATGCCATTTGGGTTTGCAGAGAGAGCGCGAAAGCGAGTGTGAGGTGTCAGGGAGTCGTGCTTTACTTCAGTGTTAATTAGCACGGAAAGCGATTAACGGCAGCAGCAGCAGCAGCGCTTCAGCTCCCTGACTTCTCCACGGACACAGGGCTTTAGAGGTGTGCACACAGGACCTGAATAATAGCTAGAAATTTACTTTAATTATTTTAATCTTTAATACCCTATACTTTAAATATTTCTACCACGTTTTAAAATGCCATTATCCGACAGTACAATATTATAACGAATACATAATGTTTTATGTTATGTTATTTGTTATTTTATATCTATTACTGAGTTTAAAATGATGTTTCGGGTTTTGTACTTTTTGTGATTTTCTGTCTTTGAATTAATTCAATTATATAACTAAACCTGCTTAAGGCCCCAGGCCTATAGCCGAGAGGTTATAGGCATCAAAGATGGATCTTATCTCCCCCTGCGTCATGTCTCCATGCTCTACACATTAGATGGTAAAATGACCGGCTGAAATAATCTCTTTCCCAAATAATGTGTTTTCGCACTAGTTTGGCTCCGTTTATGTTTTAAATGACACCCTAATAGGAGAGGCGGTGGCACAGGAGAACCTCCAACCTCAACAAATTACCTCCATTCAGAGGTCATGACTCAAACGATCCAAACTCTTTAGACTCCCACTAATCGGTCCACTTCGTACTCCGTAAGCTGTATGGCAATAATAATAATAATAATAATGTCACATTATATATATATATATAATCATATTATATGACTGTAATATATAAATCACTATTATATGTTATATTAATTGTGTAAAATAAAGTGCTTTTGAATTATGATTATTTAAATGTAAATTATTTAAACCATTTTATTATACATAAAACAAAAATAAATAGTTTTATTATGTACCAGTAAATGGATCGATAGATTGAACGCGAGGCAGGTAATGCAAATGTTATTATAAATTATTCTTATTCTATAATTCTATCATTTGCTGGGTACCTGGCGTAAATATATTGTGAATTAAGGGCGGACGAATCCATGGTAATTATCTATCATGTAATGGCATTTAATTATTAAATAATTAATTTAATTCCTTAACTCTAGACCAGTCCTGTGTAAAGTACCTGTGTGCCTATGTTTGGACAGTTCAACTACGCAGTGATAACATCCAGCAGTGACCCTCTTAGTAAAACCTCAGAGAGTAAATAAATAAATAAATAAAAAGAGATTTTACAAACTCCTCGAGCAGAACTAACAATAACTATGACTTTCTCACGCTTTTCCGGACGTTAACGAAAGCAAATGAAAGCGCAAGAAGAGCAGAGTGTTAAAAGCTCACAGCTCTGCACTTTCCTGCGCTCCAGGTGAATCTGAGCTGAAATGAAATCCGCTTGAGTGAAACGCGACGAGCAGAAACGCTCCGACCTCCAGCACTCTGCACTGTGTCATCGGCCACAAGTGTTTGACAGCTGAAATTATCTGTAAATACTTCATTAGAGCATGTATGAGTTAGCCCTTGTACCTTATGTCCTGTTAAAAATTTGCAAACAAGACGAGACTAAAAGAAACACTGGTTAAGTTTTAAGAGTGATTTTGGGCACGTAAACCGAAGAGACGGACATAGTTCCAATTATTAATTATTATAATTACTATCATTATTTCCTAATGGGTTTTGTAAAGTAAGCGTATTTGTAATTACTCTACAAAAATGTAGTGTTGAAGTCTGATTCATTTGCAATCATTCGTATTTATTTATTTATTTATTTATTTACTTTTTATTGGGGTATAAAAAAAACAGGTTTTGAAATCAAACGTGGATGACAGAAATTACATTTTGACTCTGGTTCTGAGGGATTTATTTTTCTAACATAATCAGCGGATAAAACACACCATGAAAAGCCTAAATATATATACAATGTGCACTATCCTGATTAAAGGCTATGTTTTTAAATAATTATGCAACCATAGTTCAAATCATTTTGCAAGTTACTCTCTCTCTCTCTCTCTCTCTACAATGGATCTTACCATTTAACTCATAAAGTGCTCAAGAAGCAAATGTCAGACACACTTCCTTGTCTCTGTCTGAGACACTGATTATAATATAGCCTATATGTCACATAAGCGTGGATAATATAGCTCTTAATGTGTTGTGTCAGTGTTAAGTTTTCAGTCACATCCAGTAATGTTATTGTATGGGAATGATTAATAAATGGATTAAAACTAACAATGTAGTTCTCTTCTATTACTTCATTTACTCCTAACAACTGTTTCTTTCAGAAGTCAAGACTCCTTCCTAACTTCAGAAGGCTCAAAGTCCATTACCTCAGTCCTGGAGACCAAGGCAAAAATACATTCTGCATTCAGTTGACAGAAAATGAACAGAAAACCAAACACATTACTAATAGGCATGGGCAATTCAGTGAACAGCTTGGGCTGCAGTGGACAATGGTACCAATGCAGGCCATTAACGCAAACAGCACTGGAGCAAGAGATCAGATGAAAGAACTAGTAAGTGTGGCAGAAAAAATCTTATAGACTATAAAAATCTTAAGGACTATTTCTAGTTTCGTTTTGTTAGGACATCAAATAAAACCTCGAAATGTTAATCTGAATAATCTAAAATCTATAGTTATATCTTTAGTTTTAGATATGCAGTCTATTTTTAAACACATCCAAACAAAGGGTCATGTGCTTATTACTTACCACGTTACATCAGAGTAAAGGGGTTGTTAAGACTGCATTTAATTTGTCTTCCCAGCTGTCTTCCTTGACTTGCATGTTCTTTGCTGAACGCATGACTGACAAGAGAATGGCCTTGTGGGTAAACAAAATGGGTGTACAACTTTGCAGACCTGAATGCGGAACTTCCCATGACTGTTAGTGTCAATCATTTACTGCCAATCACCTAAAGAAGGCAGTCACAACATTGTAAATGGCTCAGGTTTGCATGTCACAAAGCAGTCAGACACTAGCAAAAGCACCTGATTATCAGCTGCTGCACACAAATTAACAATGAAATTGATTCTGTAAATTGTGATGGAGTCCATGAACCTGAGGTTTGAGTTTGATGAAAGGAGGCTGTTGGAGGAGTGGCTGTGGAATCCAGAAAGGAGACGGAGAAGGAGGAGGCCATATTTGTTTAAGTAGAGAAGGTCACAATCAGTGAGCTGTATCTACTATTAAACATTACTGAGCCTAGCCTTTACATTCTAAATCTCTGTTGGCACTGTGAAGTTTTCCAGAGCAGTGGACTAGATTTCTGTGGCCAGAGAGAAAGAGAAGGGAGGGGGAGCTGGAGCCAGGTCTATTATGTCCTTATTAAAACTCCAATCATGTCTGAGAGCTCTGGACTAAAGCAACCCCCAATGGCAAAGCTAAATGGAAGAATTTGATATGTCTGTTTCACCAGGATGCCACTACAGACTTCGTTTAATGTTGTTTCTATGGATGTTGACACATATGTAATAAAATAAACATGAAACATGAGATTATTCTTGAATTCATGGTATGTTATTTGCCCAATGTTAATTTTAACTTTTGTAAAAGTGGTGTCTCTAGAAACAAAAAAAAAAATTATTATTATTATTATTATTGTAAATGATGATAATATGAATAATAAATGTGTTGTTTTGTTAGTAGAGACACCACTTTTATTATTATTATTATTATTATTATTATTAATAATAATAATAATAATAATAATAATAATAAAACAATTACTTTTCACTCAGATAATAAAATAATAATGAACCATTTAATCATAATTTATATACGCAAGATACCAACAAATAAGTAACCTAACCTTTTTTTTTTTATCAATCACCTAAAGAATTATTAAGAAACAATGACATTAGAATTTGCATGGGCAAATAATGTAAACCTATAAAGTGCAGATTTCCTTACATATTAATTCTTAAATTAGATTTACATTTTAAATGAGATTTTCATCATCTTCTTGGCAAATGTGAAGATCTCATCAATTACATTTTATCAGCAGTTGCAACAAACAATTTATTTACATTTATTTTACATTTTAATGTACAAAGAAACATTTGTGTGGGGGGCTTTGAAGTGGATATATATGATAGTGATCTTTGAGGAGTTTTGTAAGAGGTTGTAAGGGTCAGAGGTCATGGTATTCCTGTGATCCTGTGTTTGTTATTGCTTTCCTGCCCTTGGACAGGTTAACATAGCATAGCCGACTCAGCGTCCCTCAGCTTGCACTGAAGAGGGAGGTGTGACCCTCTTAAAGGTGTTGATGGGACCCTGGTTTACTAATCTAAAGTGCTGAAATATTATCCCCTCAAAAAGCGGGTAAGGTGCCATAGTACTCACTACTACTTCAATGATGGCTGGAGGCCATTGTGCAAAGTCAGGACATCAGGTTGAATTATTGCTCACTGCATATGGCAGCATACGGGATGTTTTTACAGGGACTTGGCCTGGACAAATAAGGACTAACCAGCTGGTTCATGATCAATACCACCTCAGCACATATTTTGGAATTTTCACCTCAGCAGTGAGACATAACATATTGGACCAGGGTAGCTGAAATATAGATTGAAGTAAGGGGGAAAAAAAAAAACCTCTGAAGATTTTCATGTGAAATATCTCTCAAACTTCATTAGCCTTTGCCAATCCAAAGTGTTTTCTTATGCGTTTACTGGACTGTACTCCGACAGCGGCATCAAAGGCATTCCGTCCAATCATTCCATCTTGTCCATGGACCTCAGAAAAGCGACACAAGCTATTGCATAAACACTTGCTCTACACTGCACAAACTGCTAGATTTTTAACAGTCAGAAATAATAACCACAAATATCCATAAAAGCCCACTTTTATATACAAAGTCTCTGACCTATGTAAGGTAATCCTGCAATAACAATGAATTTAGCTGGCTCACACGTCACCAGTGCCATCTGGGGAAAATGGATGCACTGCATTAAAAGTGACTAACCCAAACACAGAGCAGTTATAGAAAACCTACATATGTTACAACCTGCAAATAATAGGTCTTTGCAAGTTATTGAAGTAATGCACATTGTATGTTTATGACTGTGAGGCATGACTTATCATTTTGCTGGTCTTCATCAAACTCAGTGTTCTAGTTCCTTTACCTATAGTGAATACATTTTAAGTATGTTTCCCTGGTACCGGGGGGGAGGGGGCACCCCCCTCACAGCTCGCCTAGCTCCTCGCTAATTCTAATGCAGAACACATTGAGGGCCAGCACTCAAGACGCAGACCCGCACCCAGGCAGAGAGGGCTGAGAGAGCCAGATAGGCCACTTAATCAGCCATTATTTATGGCCTGCGGTGGTTTAAATCAACAAGAGCAGGAACTGAGGCCAGGCCTTATGGGTTTATAACTGCTGTCAAAATAATCACATACAGATATATTCATCAGAGCGCACACCAGCACTGTTGATCATTCCCTCAGGGCCAGCCTCAAACCTACCCCCAACTTCCAGGCATTATTGACATTGTCCCATTATTAGTGTATTTCTAGCTATTGACCTTTTGCTATTTTTGAATGTTTAGGTTGAAAATAATTTTCTCATCATCCTCTCTCAGGACAGTATTCTCTTCCTCGCTCTCCTCTCTCTTCCTCTCTACTCCTCTCCCATCCTTGTCCTCTACTCCAGCCACTCAGTTTACGGCATCACACCACTGCCACCCAGCTATCAAATCATTGTTTTACTTTTAATAGAAACAGTGTGTGTGACAGGTAGGAAGGTTAAAAGCATAAAGAATGAAAGTGGGGTGAAACTTCGTCCAAGTTTGTACCAAAGCGGTTTGATGGAACTTAAATGATTGAGATGTTTAAATAAGTTATACATGACAGGGATCTGTTTTGGGGAACATTAATCAGTCTAATTTGATACAGTGAAATTAAGCGAGAGAGAGAGAGAGAGAGAGAGAGAGAGAGAGAGAGAGAGAGAGAGAGAGAGAGAGGTCTATGCATTTGTACTGTGCCACAGTAAGGGAAGAGATAAAGCCAGTGAGAGCTGTGATCGTGGGTGATCCAGATCCTTCCATGTGTCATTAATTAACTTAATAGCCTCCCAGCTATTTAGATGACAAAAACTTGCAGATGAAGGGTGGGGTGTTTTGATCCAAATGCAGGCATGCAAATTAATGGTTAGACAACCAGCTTGGTTCCAGTTTAGCATTACACCCTCAAAGGAGGTGTTTATATCCGACACTGAATAAAATGACTGATATTAGTTCACATAATCACTATGATCATACCACACATGGGCAGTATTTATGCTGCATGTGTTTAATATAGTATTTTATTAGCTTTTCCTGAAATAAAGTATGGCTTATGATATTTTTAACAAGGTATATATCAGGGTGGTGCTTTTACAGTTTGAAGTGCTCAAACGTTCTAACTGAGTGGGCTCTATTGTGGGTTTTTAAAGCCACTTTCCCCAAAATATATACTGGATCACTAGTGATTTGAGTGATTTGTTACAGCTTGAATCAAATCAGCTTGAATGAAAACTCTATCGGTTATCAATACATTTAATTATCTTGCAATGCAAAATATTGGCAACATACACTGATGACTGTAACAAGAGCTTTAATTGTGCATCATCGCTGTAGGTAAACAAATAAATGTGATAAAGGTTTGTTGCAATTTTAAACTCATCCATCACATAAATTACATAACAGATTTTTCCAGAACAGGGAAGAAACAACTCAGACAAACATGTTATGGTTATAATCTCTCATGGTAGGGTCACAGTAGATGCACAGACTATACCAGAAACTACCCTGGATGGGATAACAGTCCACAGCATTATGCACGCACTTCCAGACCTAGGGTTAATTCAGTCCACTTGCAAGTACTTGGAAGATAGGAGCAGACCAGAAGAAGCAGAAACAGGATGTTAGTTGTACTGTAACTCCACTTGGTCAAACAGTAAGTGTGATGTAGCTGAGTGGTTAAGTGGTTACGTTGGTGTAGTATATGTTTTGACACCTGGTAGTACCAAGATGCCACTGCTGGTGCTTAAGCAAGATACTAAACCTTCATCTGCACTACTTAGTTGTGAGCTGCACATAAATGCATCTGCCAAAATGAATAAATGTAGGAATGAGACATAAAAAAAAAGTCTAGCTGCTTAAGAATGGTGTAAGAATGCCAGGGTTCAATAAAGCAGCCAACACTTTTTTCAAACCTTTTGAGAACCTGGTTTCTCTCAGCAGGTCTTTGGAGGGCTGTGTGGAAGCAGGGGGCGGAGGCAATCCAAAGGGTCTTGTCAAGGACAAGGCCAAAGCTGCCTCTGCTTTGTGCAACAAGAGGTGGAATTACGGCTACAGGGTGGCTTGCGTCTGCTGGCTTGGGGGTCTGCCTGGAGCCTGCACGGAGGGGATGGATAACTGATTGTGTTCTAATTTGTGGGCGAGTCAGAGGAGACAAAGCCCCTGGGAGTCTGACACAGGAGCCCAAGTGCCTGCTGACTGACAGGCTCTCCAAAACCAATCCAGAGCTGTATCAAGAGGAAGGGTGGAGAGGAGAAACGAAGGATAGGCTAATGCAGGAACTGAGAGCAGGAAGTTATGATTTATTCTGGGAGTCATAGGTGCATGAAACAGAACCTGGCAGACCAGGTTTTCACACAGGAGAACCTATACAACCAAAAAGGTATGTGTTGTTTTCCCTTACATGGATGCATAACACTCTCCTCTCATGCTATTTACCTCATTTGACTTAGACTGATGATAGTCATCAAGAATAGGTTCCCCAAAGCTTTTTAATGGCAGGGTAATTAACAACCACACACTTATCATGTTGGACACAGTAGTACGTATACTCACTCTCACACTCACTGGTCCCTGGATACAGTTTTTCAGTTTTTTTCCCCCACATATATTATAATCACAAAAGTGATGAAACTGTCAGCATACAGTTTGGAGCTTATTAAACCATAATACAAACAAAAACACTCCTACATACTGTGATCCTATGACCCTTGCACATTAAACGGTCAAAACTATTGACACCCTGTAACCAAAACCTGGACCATATTCTAGGGTAAAAAAAAAGAACATTTATGGCAGATTCCTGCGTACGTGCACTGTTATCTAATTTAACAAGCGGAACTCATAAATGTTCCTAAATAGTTTATATCCAAGCCACCAAAGAGGAGTTCTGCATGTTTTTAGCAAAATGAGTAATAGGGTGGATGAAATAATAAGATCTGAAGGCAAGTCATTTTATGCAATAAAACAGTGAGACCAGAAATTCCTGAACATCTTAAGAGTGATCTATGACACAGGTTGTCAAAGTCGGGTGCATGATGCATAGCCAAGAGCACTGTGATTTAACATTTAATTTGTTACCTCAATTTAGTGCTATTTATTTTTGAGTTCTTATTAACTCGTTTAAATGGTTCCTTAAATTGAATAGTTTTAATCCAAACCTCAATTCCTTAAAAACTAGTAGGCCTATAATGACATCTTGGACGTAACATGTTCTGTCAGTGGAAAATTTGGGCATAAAAACTCTGTAGCTCAAACAAATGGGCAAAAGATTATTGTAAACATTTAGATAGTATTCATTAAATCTTAAAGACAATTTGCATTCATATTATTCATAATACAAGCATTGAAGAAAGCATTCTGAAATGTTTTATTTATTTATTTATTTTTAATCCCAAATATTAATTAGTGGTCCTTCTACCTAAGAATTTGAAAGCGCAACATATCTCCAATTCCACTGACCATTTCCAATTCTGTGACATTGTACTGTCATTAGTGAAGTTTATTTTCCAAGGAAGGATTAATAGGAATCCATTGGATTTTTGAAATAAAGCAGTTTCACTGGAAATTTCTGGTGCATGAAATATAATTTTTACTATTAAGATGATGAAAAAATGCAAGAAACGTGAAGTATGGGCTACTGCACTTCTTGTAGCAGGACAGACAGATTCATCTGGTTACCATGGCATAACATTTAAAAGTGGCTGACTCGGCAAGCAAAAACACTGCTACAGTACATAGCAGACACAGTTAGGAGTAAACATTATTGGTTGAAAAAAAGACAGCACCAAGACACAATCAGAAAATAGATAAATGTTTGTGGGGAGAACACTTAATCCAGGTCAAAAATGTGTAAGTGAAGCACTCATTCTAGTACAATTACTAATGGGAAGCCATTTCATGCATATTACAGTATTTACGGATAAAGTTCCACTAATCTGAATATTACTACCTTAACCTAAGACACTCTAGTTAAATTGCTCATGAAACTTGTAGATTGTTGTCAGATTGCACTTCTTCATGATTATATTTGCTCTCAGAAATACATACACATGCATATATATATATATACACACACATATATACACTCCCACTCAGGCAGAGGAAGCTCTGTTCAAGGGCCCTGCCTGCCCAGCATCAGGCTAAGTGCTCCTGACAGCCGACCACACAGTTATTAACTGTGATCTGCCACCACAGCACCCAGGCATGGCGGCCGAGGGGAGGGCCTGAATGCACTCCTCACCCACACAAAGACCGCTTTCACCAGCATGCTTGCCCTCAACACCCCTACCCTTTTACTGTACTGTATATGCACACATAGTCAGGCTGATTTTAATATCTTCAGCCCTGAAGGATGCATCTTATAAATTGCATGGGACGACACTGGTTCCACAAAAATACCTCATCTGACCTGTTTACTCATGATCAGCTGGATAAAAACAGCTGGTAAATCCAGTCTGATTGTTATTACTATACATGTAATGTATGTGATGTCGGTGCTACTTGAAATACATTCCTCAATTCCGATGGTTTGAACACTCTACCTCTGCCTTCCCTTGCCACCATCACCCTTTCCGGAGGATGTGAATGCCACAAGCTAGGTTGAGCCCCTGCAATGAACAAAATGACATTAATATAGAAGTAGTCTTGAGATGTTGTTAGGAGGTCAGCGAAGATCCATAATGACAGCTAACTATGTTTAGACCCAAAAGTATTTCAATAAACAGCAGTATCGTCCTTACTCTCTGAAGAACTTCGGCACTGTCTGGGGAAAAAAAAAAAAAAACCCTCAAGCGGTTTTTCCTGCCCATGCTTCCCATAATTAGAGCCCACAATGTGCTGTTAAATAGTTGAGGCTTTTATATTTTTTGTGTGTATGTGACTTTGAATCAATGGGATTCTATATGGTAACATAGCGCGTATGGCCTTTTCAGCAGAGGGAGGCTGTGTGCACCTTCAAAGCGGCGGTGGGCTGAGGACACGGCTGACATGCATTATTCCACACAAGAGCTGCCTTTTGTTTACTTCAAGCTCCCTACCACAAAATTGCAGGATTTGTCCATCAGATCTCTTTTTTGATTTTTTTTGAGTGTTTTTTTCCCCCAGTCCATGCTTTGTTGGTTAGTATATTGATAGATAACAACAACAGACATTCAGATTTTAGAGACTGTTATGCTCTTTCTGATTTCATTACAGAAAGCCATGAATACAATACTACTTAAAAGGTGTAATTTTATTAACCAATGTTTTGCTTGAGATATAAAAGACAAAGAAATTTGTATACCTATGAACTGAAATTATGAGCTATTCTCTCTCTCTTCCTTCCTCACCCACATATATGCACATACAAAGTTAACCAAAACTACTGCCAAGGCAGTGAAAGGCTCAGATTGCTGCCAAATACAGTGTAAGCAGAGAAGCTGCACCACTTCTGCCAGGAAGCTTTAACCCCTATGTGTGCCATTAAGCTTAACAGCCTGCCAGTGCCCCTTTGAACTCTGTGCTCACATCCACTCAGCACAGGCCAGACTCCAAGTTCAGTTCACTTAGTGGCTTATATCCTGAAGACATGTGGCAGCTTAATTTCATGGAGAGCAACATTGTGGGTAACATTGCCCTCTTGTGGCCACTTAGACATACCAAATAGACATTGACCACTGTTATACCCACAACAAAGGACTTTCCCAATAAAAAATCTATATCAGATAATAATACATTTAATAGTTCATTTTGCATAACATTTAACCACATAAATAATATGCACACCAGAAAGCAATTTTCATGAAGCAATTTCAGGCTGTTTCTGATTTGGTGTCAACTAGAGGTAAAACCCAGATCCAACCCTCTTTTGCAGCCTGAGCGTGTGTGGCAGACCACCATATCCCACAGTTTTCTTGTGGAGTGTGTGTCACAAATGCATAAATTAATACATGTGAACCACTGGTGGTTTGGAATGTAAAAAAAGGAAGTGTTTCTCAGTAGAGGAGCTGAGTAAATTCCAGGATATCTTTTCAGGGATGATCTTAAAATACTGGTTAACACCTCCTTCTCCCAAAATGCTCCTCTGTCACTGTTAGAAAAGGCAATATTTGGAAGAAAAAAAAAATGCAAGAAGCATTATTGATTTCATTGCTGTAATATTATGGGTACTAACCTTGATGGGGTTTATGTATAATTATTAAAAAAATAAAAACATCACCTATAATATTATGAAATCATTCGAAAAGAAAAAACAAGTTTTTATAAATATACTGAAACTGAGTTTGGCACAGATCTGGTAAAGGTAACTACAACATTGTTCAGCTTTAAACTGTTTGAGGAAAACCTGTTAGGTCTGAGTATCTGAAACTGGGGAACAGTTGACAATGACAATGTCCCGAAACAGCCAAGACAACACAAAAACAACTCTACATCATGTCTACGAATTTCTTTAAGTGGTACAGACAGAATTGTAACCAACTTGGGCATCTTTGGGTCACAGGGGATTCCTATTCCAGTATCAATGAAAGTAAGGTGGAATAATTCACCCTGATCCAAGACACCTTGCACACATCCGCTCATACGCTCGGTTCCACTTAGGGGCAATTGAACGTAGCCAATCTATCTACTGGTGTTTTGATAATGGAGAACTACATGTGGGGCTGCCCAGAGATGCCACACAGACAGCAAACTGAGTTATGAGGTGGCAACACAACCTATACAGTTCAAACTGCCTACCATCAACAGAACATATTTTGTTTTTAGTTTGTTTTAACTTGAATCTGCTTGGCATGCAATGAAATTCGAATATAACTGTGTTTTCAAACTCAAAGCATAATGAATGTGAAGCTTAAGAACGTGCACTTGAAGGGCACTTAAAACTTTTACAACGTTTTCTGGGAGTTGGCACTTTTGTCGCCATCTGGTGGAGACTTTCAATATTGACACATGACTTTACTTGTCTATTCAGCACCAGGTCGAGGCCACGGCACACGACTTAAGATATAGTGGTGTATAGAGTTTGTTTTAAAGTTTTAAAACCGTGTCAAGTCTGTTTGATTCTTTTGATTTTTCAGAGTTGACTCTGGGCGCTGTCGCGTAGGAGCCCCTAACCATAGAAGGGTCCGGATCTCTTCATTCATTCATGCATTTATTTACTGCACGTATTAATTTATCGCTTGTGTAAAAAAAAAAAAAAAAAAAGAAGCAGTAAAGAAAATAGTGCAAAAAAAAAGTGAAGTAAATAAAAAAGTGATGTAGATGTCGCTTTCTTGCATTCGTGCTTTTCATCCATCCATTCATCTTCTTTACCTCCTTATCTTGTACAGAATCACAGGGGCCTGGAGCCTATCCCAGGAGACTTGGGGCATGAGGCAGGGCACTCTGGACAGGGTCCCAATCCACCACTCCCCACCAATTAGCCTAAGCTGTGTAACCCACCTGTTAGTGTTACATTTAAGCGTCACATTCTTCCTTACCATTAGGGGGCGCTAGGCTATCATGTAGACCAGGGGTGGGCAATTATTTTTCCCCAGGGGCCAAATGAGAAGCAGAAAATATTGTAGAGGGCCGGATGCTTCGTCTCGTAATGCCGAATCACGTTGTACACCATAAACACGGCGACCTGCTCTCCACAAACTAAACACACGAGTTTACTTAGTAATATTTAGTAGTCCATATTTTCTTGAAACCATAGCCTTCAGCTTCCACCTTTCTTTTTGAGGCATGTGCAAACATTTTGAAGGAAGGCATTTTGAAGGGAGGCATTACAATGACTTGTTGCTAATCACATGCACTCGGACTTGTTTCAGAGTACCTGTATGTCAACGATGCATGCACACTGTAAACAGGTTCCAAAGCACTGCCGTTTTAGTCCATGCATTATGCAAAATTTTGAAAGTAGGTTTTATTTTCTTAATTCTTTCGCGGGCCAGTCAGAGTCGGGCCGCGGGCCATATTTGGCCCCTGGGCCTTAAAAGGCCCGGGTCTGATGTGGACTATTCATGTAGATAACGTGAGGAAGTCAGCTTGCGTCTGGGAGAGAAAGTAATGGTTTCCTTGTGCTCACCTGTCTGAAGTTAAGGGTGGGTGTTCCCATGTCAATCTGTAAGTGTTTACCATTTGTTCTATATTGCTTATTGGAACATAATGTGGGTGTAATGGTGGATATTAGATTTTTTTTTTTTTTTTTTTATGTTTTAAAGACTCTTATCCATGAGATGGAGTTGTAGCTGACATGGTCGAACTGGTGGTCGCTTTGTGTGCTAACCACATGCTTACATGCTGAGGCCTCTCACTTGCACTGCAGGGAAGTCTTGAGGACTCCACCACCTTGCTCCATTGTATATTTTCTTCTGGCTACCCTCAAAAGCTTTTATCCATCTGAAATAACTCTAACTTTCATCTCCATCTTCACCAACTTTCAGCTAAATCCATACCATCTACAACATGCTTCTAATTCTCCACCTAGCTTAGAGATACAAATCCCACAGGACATTTTAACACTCATTTCTTCATCCATGGTTATTATTATTTTATGAATTGTCCTTTCTTATGTTTATTTTGAGTTTTGTAAAATATTTCTATAAATAAGATAAATTGCAACCTTGTAAAATGCAGATATGTTTTTTTTTTAAAGCGGTTCATGGTTAACCTGAGTCCATTTGTTTCAAGGAACTGTTTTGGATCCCCTCTTATTTTTTCCCCTTTGTGCAACTCTAGCCTAATTAGGGCAATGGTTATATAAATAGTGCCTGAACAGGGACTTGAACTGTGATCCTTTGATTCTTTGGAGTTTTTAGAGTCACTGGATTGACTGAAACAATTGCTGTATGCAGTTGGAGATGTGGAGCTGGTCTAGTTTTCTTACCCTCTCTTTGCAGGATCGTTTTCTTAACAACTTTTGTGCCCCTCTGTCTCACTGGCTCCTGCTCCACTTCCGAATTGTCCTCTGACTACTGCTGTTTTGGTCGCACAATTTCTTCCTTCTTGTGCAGCTTGTAGACTTTTCATGCAACCTGTTTCATCTCTCCAGAATCCAGTAGCGTCACACTCGCTGTGGTTTTCCCATCACCTGCACCCTCCTCAGTAGACAAGCTTACCTTCTTTTTTTTTTTTTCTCATAGGCTCCTCTGGTACTCCAAGGCCTCTTCCTCGCTTTCTTCCTCTGAAGTGGAGACTGAATCCACATTGTGGCATGATGCTTTTTTGCACTCCTTGCCCCTTTTCCTCTTCTTTGCTGCACATGTCGAAACTGCCAAAATAGACAAATGTCTGCTCCGGAGTACTTCTTCTGCTGGTTCATCAGCTTGGTAAAACCTTTTGGCTATATGTTCATTATGACACACAAAAGTTGCCACTTTCTTGTAGGTTTTATATCCCAGTTGCCGCTTGGCATAAGTAGCAACAGAAGAACAGAGCATATTGAAAATAGGTGCAACACCCAAATCGATGCCTTCCCAGGACTCCTGGAAATAGTCACCTAGTTTTAAAAGAACACCTCCAGAGGAACTGTGGAAAAAATGTAGATGCTGCCGAGCCTCCATCAACATATCCTCAAAGTTGGTTGTAATGCTCAAACCTGGCATACTCGTTTGCTTTGAGGGTTCAGCTGCTTGCCTAAAGTACCAGTGGGTCTTGTGCTGTTCTAAGCGAAAAATGCTGGCACCGTCCTTAGCCTTTTCTGCTATCCGAACCTTTCCGGTGGTCATATTGATGACACCATTTTGATGGCAAGTTATTGCAATGATGTATCCAGCCAGGAATCCAAAGAACAATTTCAATGCAGATCGTTTTTTTTGTTTGCTTCTAAAGTTCCAGCCCAGTATCTCTCATTTAAGCCCTCAATTCTACTAGGAGAGCGTTGATCCTTTTAGTCCCGAGTCAGATGGTTGTGACTTGTTCAAAATGTATTTCAGGAAAGCCTGGGAGTTATACTGGCAGGTGGAGAACCGCACAAAGCATAAGCAAAGGGGGCTTTAAGGAAGGCAAATTCACTAGCTGTCTTCAACTCCCTCGTGATGCCTTCTTCAACCGATACATCATCCACTTCATGTGTGACCATTGGTGGTGTGGGTTTTGAAGCCCTCAGAACTACCTAGCTCTTGTGAGCACAGCTCCCAAACCCACCTCACTGGCATCTGTCTGTACTTTAAATGGGTGAGGAAGCAATGGTTTCCTCATGCTCACCTGTCTGAAGCTGAGGGTCCTAAGATTCAGGATTGGTGTTCCCATGTCAATCTGTACGTGTTTACCATTTGTTGTTGTAATGGTGGATATTAGATTTTTTTTCTTTGGTCCATGCTAAGGGTAGCATGGTATTCTTTCTCTATAGATAGACCTTTTTATGTTTTAAAGACTTTTATCCATGAGAAGGAGTTGTTGCTGACATGGTCTACAGAATTTGTGGTTGCTTTGCATGCTAACCATGTGCTTATGGTGAGGCTTCTCACATACACTGCAGGGAGGTCTTGAGGACTCCACCACCTTCCTCTATTGGTACATTTTCTTCACGGCTACCCTCAAATCCTTTGTCCATCTGGAATAACTAACTTTCATCTTCATCAGCTTTCAGCCAAATCCCTACCATCTACAACATGCTTCCAATTCTCCAAATGGCTTAGAGATACAAATCCCATAAGACATTTTAACACTCATTTCTTCATCCATGGCTATTATTATTATTTTGTGAATTGTCTCTTGTGTTTATTGAGTTTTGTAAAATATTTCCATAATTAAGATGCAATGCGACCTTGTAAAATGCACACATGTATATAAGGACCAAATCAAAGAAATACTAGCTGATGGTTGACTTTTGAACTTTTCTTCTTCTTTATATAATAGTGATTTGTGTGCTTCATAATGGCTTGTAAGTACTTCACTAAGTGTGTTTAATAACAATCATTATTTACATTCTTTTTAGTTTTTCTTCACTTATTTTGTTCAGTTTCAAAAGTTCACGGATTTTGTTAGTCATGAGGTTCTAAACAGAATCATCTCTTTGCCCCGGTTCTCTTTTCCCAAGAGAACTTTATCCTGTTACTTTGCTTGCACTACCTACCCTGGATTGGATTTTGCAGCTACTCTGCATAGAGTATACAGTATGCTGAGTAGCTTCCACCTTCTATAGAGTAGTATCCATCTTCTACAGAGGAACTATTGAGAGCATCCTGAGCAGCTGCATCACTGTCTGGTTTGGGAATTGTGCCATATCAGACCTCAGAATCCTACAGCGGATAATGAGGACAGCTGAGAAGATCATCGTGGTCTCTCTCCCCTCTATCAGAGACATCTACACCACATGCTGCATTTGCAAAGCCACCAGCATTGTGGCGGACCGGACACTCCCCTCACACTCACTCTTCAACCTCCTGCCATCTGGAAAAAGGTACAGAAGCATTCGGGCACTCACATCCAGATTATGTATCAGTTTTTACTCACAAGCCATCCGTCTCCTCAACACAAAGGGACTGGACTGATAAAACACATCATTCAGATGAACTAAACATCAGTTAACATGTTTGTTGTTTTTTGTTTGTGCATGTGCACTTTGTGTCTATTGTCTCTTTTTTGTATAGTAATTTTTAGGTTAACTTGAATAAAATGTAAATCAGATCTAATCTAGTCAGCTAATCTCAGCTAAGATCTTAGTTAGCTGGCTGGTTCTGTGTTGTTAATTTGTTGTTGCATGTATGTAGCTCCTTGGTCCACTGTGTACTACTGAACTGTATATGGTTGGAATGACAAATAGCCTAGACTTAACTTGTATATTGCATACTCATCATACCTCATCACTAAAGAAGGCAGTTCAGTACTGAAACGTGTTTACGTTGTTTATCATGTAGCTCTTGTTTGCACAATTGCACATGCACTTTCTGTTGGCTAGTGTTGTCTCTTCCAGTATAAAAACTGATAGCTTAGGCTAACTTAAAAATGTAAAAATCTGCGTTGCTAACTTATGTTGTGTTTTGTCGTTTGCATGTATGTAGCACGTTGGTCCTGGAGGAACATTGTTTCGTTTCACTGTGTACTGAACTGTATATGGTTGGAATGACAAAGCCGATTTGACTTGACATCTTAAAAATTTACCTGTATCTTATCTAAGGAGGAAAAACGTGCTAGATTTCATTATATTCTCTTACAAATCCATGGAGTTAGGAGGTAGACTGTAGACAGATTATTGTGGATTATTACTGCAAAAGGCCACTTAACTCTTAACACCCTCTCTAATGGTCATCATCGGCTCTAAAAGACATTTACTGATGAATTATTCACTCACTCAGCATCTATACCGCTTTATCCTGCCTTCAGGGTCGAGTGAGACGGGGTACACCAATCTATCGCAGGGTGCACACACCATGCAATTTGGGAATGCCAATTAGCCTAATCTGCAGGTCTTCGGACTGTGTGAGGAAACTGTTGTACAGTACCTGGAGGAAACCCGCCAAGCACAAGGAGAACATGCAAACTCCATACACACAGACGGGAATCGAGCCCGGACCCTGGAGGTAGAAGGCGACAATGCCACCTACTCATAAATTATAATTTCTTATCTTATTTACTTTTCTCAGTTCTCACTAATTTACTCACATGTTCTGGCAACATTTACCTTCTGTACATTCTAGCAAATACAAAAAGCACAAAATAGTGACTTTACAGTGTCAGTGACACAGCCTTGCTCATAGCCAGCTCACGCGCATGAACAAATGTTTATCTGTCATCTTAATCATTATTATCCCCTAATAAATGTGGGCTAGACATGTGGTCAGTTAAGGGAAAATGTATTTAATAGAAAGTGTGTTTGAAACATCATTATAAACCTTTAACTCAAGTCTTGTGATGATCGTAAACTTTGCTCCTCTTGAGCATTGGGGTATTTTTAGTGCAGCAGTCCCCTGATGAAACCACAGAATGGGACTTAATAGAGCCACATTTTTTATCATAGGGAAGGTCATGGAGGTGACGTCAGACATGTTAAAACTGAAAAGAAATATCTTACAATTAACAAATCCCAAAAAGGAGAAAAAAATATATAGAAAATACTCATAATACAAATAAACAATAGGCATATAAATCCTTTCTGAAAAAATTTGGAAGAGAAATATTTGTCTGACATTACAGTAAAGAGGCAGGTATTTCTTTAAAAAAAAAGTCTTAATATAAGGGCTCAGTCTTTCTTGTTGCGCTTCCTTGTGGCAGCTTGGTTTGGGGCTGGCCAAAGGGGGAACAACTGTTAAATTTTAATGCAAACACTGAAACCATGATCACAAAAGCCTTAAACAAGAAAAAGGTTATTTAAAAAAAAACATGCTGTGTTCCATAACCCTAACTTTCAGAGAAAATGGGTTTTAAAAATTCCCAAAATTAACAAAAACAAACAAACAAACAAACAAAAAAAAACACACAGACAACCTATCCTGAATGCAGTCTGAGAAAATAAATAAACCCTCCATGATTGATTCTTTTGTGTGTTTATATAGTTGATGTATGGAACTCAACAGGGTAAATCAGTCCCGGTTTTGTTGGCTGGTGCGTCAGTATCCCTGTAAACCGTTATAAACCTTCTGAGATGGTGTCTGTTTCAGCAGCTTCTTTATGTCTATACAAAGAAAGAGATGGACAACATTACAATGTTGAATAAGTGAGGAAACCTCAGGAGCAAGATTTGGGGATTTTGTACAAAAAAAGGCATATCATGTACCAGTCAAAAGTTTGAACATACCTTCTAATTCAATTATTTTTCTTTTGTGTAATTTTTTTTAACAATAAAACAATAGAGATTTTAAAACTATGAAATAACATATGGACTTCTGTAAATAAATAACAATTACAACAAGAGTCAGTTATTTTAAAAGACATGAAGTTCAGCTGCTCAGGAATAGTTTTCGGAAGAACAGTAGTCAAGTGCATGCGCTTTTTTGCATTTGCAAAACCCACCAAGCACCAAGTGGGAAATGGCACTCAAGAAGACCATCCCAGGAAAGCAAGTCCAAAACTTACCTCTGCTGCAGAGAAGTTCATTTAAAGTTACCTAATCATTTTTTAAGGCTTTACAGTAACAGACATATCAATTGTTCAGATGAGATTATTGCATATTTTGGATGCCTTCAGCGTATATAGAAATAGACTTTTGACTGGTGCAGTACTATATCCAACAAAGAAAAAAATCTAGGCCAATAAACCTGCCATACCAGCTTTCTCATCTTCATTAAACTGATCCTTAGGGAAGTCTACGTCAAAGGTTATTATGAGTGATCCACGGATATTGTTGTTGTCGAAGTTGGGAAGTCCTTCACCCTTCTTCCAGATTCGAGCTCCAGGCTTGGTAATCTTATCTCTAACAATATGAACCTGTATATCCAGAAAAAGCACAATTTATACAATGGATTATGGGAAGTTCCACAGCAGCATAAAGGTGCGAGATGTAATTAGGATACTTGCCTTGTGGCCATCCAAATGTCTGATGAACATTTCAAAGCCAACCAAGGCCTCCACCAGTGTGATGGTGACGTTTGTGTACAGATCATCGCCCCTGCGCTCGAACACTGGGTGCCTAGAGTAAAACAAAAACATAGATTAAGCAAGGACAAACATGTCATTTTTTCTGGATGGGGTGGAGAATCATTATATGAGGTGATAACATGGGTCACCCAGAAATAAATGAAAGTCTGTTACTCATGGCTCTTATTTTCAACTTTTGATTGTTAATACAATTTATCGACATTAAATATGTCCTTGATCTTTATCATCCTCATTATGAGTTAATTAAATACATTAATAACAATGTTCTCAATTAGTTATAGAATTGGGTGCAATATTCACCAGCTAACCTCCATCATGTGTGTAGAAATATGACTAACTCGACATGCACCTGAGCAGACCTACAAAGTCATCACATACCCACTGGAATAGTGAAGATAACATGTAAACTGTACATTATGATATATATTACAGTACATGTCGACTGCTTTTAAACTATGAGCTTACTTTAAGACTTTGATGCGGAAGCGAAGATCTCCAGGCTCTCCATCAATATGGGGTTCACCTGCACACAAGGGAACAAACTTTAATAATGCTTCGCCAGGCACTTTTAAAATTAGGGAAAATTAAAGTGTAATAAATCCAAGAGTTTCTGTGGCGTCACACGCACCTTCTCCAATAAAGGGGTACTCCATCTCATCCCTGACCCCCTGCTCGATCTCCACCTCTAGTGTCCTCTCTTCGTTCACAAGCCTGCAACAGTGCCAGTGTTATTTTTTTCTCTCTCTCGCTGTTTATGTTTGATCTACTTCAATAGAAGTAGTAAGACTCACCTAATATTGGGGCATTCATCACAGACTACTTCCTGGGTCATTTGGAAGCGGCCTGGACCAAGCTGTGTGGTTCTCATCTCCTGGCGACAGTTGCATTTTCTTTTGCCTGAAGCCTCTTTTGCAACAGGTTTGTTTCGCACCACCTACATCAAGTTAAGAGAAACAACCAAAAGGGTATTAAAAATAAGGACAACAACAAAACTTTATCCGACAGCACAGTTTTTGGATCTATTGCTCTAAAGAATTAGAGGCGAAAGGTTTTACTTTGTTATTGTACTTAAGTACAGTTTCAGGTATATGCGTTTTACACTACTACTTACTAAAGAAACCTATCTGTTTCTCTCTTATAATATTATTATTATTTATGATATTTTGGTTAATCCCCTCTTGCCACAAAAAACAAACAAACAGTGTTTGATTCATGGTACTTCTATCCAATGATGGAAAGTTCAAAGCAGTTTTGTAAGTTGCTCTGTACAGGAGCATCTGCCTAAATGTAAATACATTTGTTCATGTGGTTATATTAACCATGGTGGTATGTAACATGTAAGCATATATTGCCACCTGCTGACTCTTATATGTAATTGTGTAATTTGCTTTTTTAAAAGTTTTTTTTTTTATCTTAAGAGATTTCAAGTTGTTTTGTACTTTTTCTCAATTAGAAATGCAAATGAAGTACTTCTCCTTTTACTTGACCAACATTTTACTTGGGATACCTGTACTTTTACTGTGTCCACCACTGTAAATAAACACATCAGCTAATTACCCATTTCATTATCCAAGCTCGAAAACGATAGTATTTGCCACCTTATCCAGTTAAATGTGGAGTAAGAAAAGGCAAAACTGCACACTGCTGTTCAGTAAAGTAAAAAAAGTGTATAATAGATAACTGGATAATCTATATAGATAAAAAAAGAACTTTACATACTTCACACCATGCAGAAAAATGAAACAATGGTACTTAGCAACCTTGTTACTCAATTTTTGCATAACTAGCTAACTATCAAAAACAATTATGATAGAGCACAGCATGTCTGATTATTATCTAAACAAGACTCTACCTCTACAAAATTTCCAGAATAAACCTCCTCCAGTGTAACTTCAAGATCAAGCACTATGTCGTTTCCTCTTGGAATGTTTCGGTCTTGCTGTTGTCGGTTTCCACCAAACATAAACCCAAAGTCCCCAAAGAAGCTGAAAGAATAATATAAACAATGGTAAGGCACAGTTCAATACATCCCAGCATTTATGCATGTACAAGTTACTAAATTATTCGGTTCTTTTCATGTTACTAAAAACAAACTAAAAGCTCAAACTCCTGAGAATACTCCTGTAATGCTAAATAAATATATGTCTGCAGAAAACTGCACCATATAACAGAATTTTAGTTGTTAAATAACAGCATATTTTTAAAATTAAGACCCTGTGGTGATTGAAAATTGAGTAAAAATGTCACAACAGAATGAGATATGAATATTTGCATGAACATAAATAAAAGGTTAAATAGTACAATATGTTAAGGAATATATTAAATACTATTAACCATTAGTCAAAAGTTTGGACACATCTTCTAATTCCCTGGTCCTTCCTGATTTTTATTTCTTTCTACATTGGTAAACAGTGCTGAAGGCGTCCAAAATATGCAATAATCTCCTCTGAACAGTTTATATTGAGATGTGTCTGCTACTTATGCTCTGTAAATTCTTCATAATGGTTCTAATCTATAGGGCTGTAAATTGGCAATATTTAGGCTGGATTACTCTAAATGCAGTAGAGGTAAGTATTGGTCTCGCTTTCCTGGGATGGGTTTTGCAAATGGACTTGACGATAGTGATCTTGCAAGAACTATTCCAGAACAACTGATCTGTGTGTCATTGTTACTTAATTACTCAATGCCATGTGTGTTATTTCATAGTTTCTAAATGTCTAGGATTATTCTTGAATGTAGAAAATGAATCTTTACACAAAACACACAAACACTGAATTAGAAGCTGTGTTCAAACTTTTCACTGGTACTGTAAGTATTGACAACCTGATGTGGTTTAAGAGAAAAATTTACATTACACTCACAGGGCACAAGAGGTGTGGACTTTATAAGAGGGACTATTCATGGTGTGGACAATGACACAATGTTGGAAACATTCCTTTGAAAGTCTGATTATTGATGACCTAACTGCATCACATTATTCCTGCAGATTTTTCCGGTCTAATTTCATGCTGTGAATCTCCTGTTCTAGCACATCCCAAAGGGGTTCAGTTGGATTCAGATTCAGTGCCTGGGGATACCACTGAAGAACACTACACTCAATTCCATGTACTTTGGATAACTTTCCCTGTGTTAAATAGTGCATTATCATGCTGGAAGTAGTAATGGCAGATGATCATGAAAGTAAGGTTGGTATTAACAGGCTTAAAGTGTGCCAATAAAACATTCCGCACACTATTACATCACTTCCACCAGCCTGGACTGATCTGTTGATTTTACCACTTGTTTGCCATTAGACCAGGTTAAGTGTTTCCAGTCTTCAACTCTCTGTGAGCCTTAATGAGCCTGTGCCCAATGCTGCCTTAGCTTTCTGTTCATGAGTGAAAGAAATGGAAAATGCTTTTTGTATCACTAGAATTGCACAGAGTAGTAATCTGAGCTACTGTAGTCTTTCATTCAGTTCAAACCTGTCTGGGCCTCTCTGTTGTCCTTTATCACCAATAAGGAGTTTCTGTCCACAGAACTGATGCTCTCTGGATTTTTTTCTTTATTGTGCCATTCTACGTGGAATTTTGTGGGTGAAAATCCTTGGAGATGTGTCATATAAAAACAGTCAAACCAACCCATATTCGCACAATCAATTTTACCAGGGGTTAAACCACCAAGATACGATTTTCCACCATTTTAAAGGTTGATACTAACATTATGTGAAGCTGCTGGCCCATATGAGCATGCTTGTGTATAGAACTGCAACACCATTGGCTGGTTAAAGTAGTGTGTCAATGTGTATGTGCACAGGTGTTCCTAATACAGAGCTCAGTAAATGTATGGCCCAGTTTTGGTTATACATAAACACACCATCATGGATTATTTTCCCATAACAGCACTTTTTGTTGTGATTTAGTCCTTGCTTAAAAACATGCACATTTGTATTTTTATGAAACTCTTTAAATGCATACCTAGAAAATATATCACCATGTGAACTATGATGACCTTCTTTCAGTCCTTCCTCCCCATAGGCATCATACTGCTTCCTCTTCTCCTCATCTGATAGCACCTGAGCTCAAGAGAAAACAAAAACACACAAGTTGGCTCATTCATTCATTCATCCTATATATATTTTACTCTGTATACAGGGTCACAGGAAGCCTGAAGACTATGCTTAGTCTTAGGACACAAGGTGGGGTACATCCTGGACAGAGTGCCAATCCATGCACACATGCACATGCATACACACATTATGGGCAATTTCAGAAGGCCAACCACCCTAATATGAATGTCTTTGGACTGTAGGAGGAACCTTGAGTATATGGAGAAACTGAGCAAGCACAGGGAGAACATTAAAACTCAAACTCTCAACCCTTGAGGTGCTGACCACTACACCACCAGGCCAAAGCTGGCTTAGTCTAATATAGAATTATGTGAAATTCATATTCCACTCACTTCCATTCATATTACATTACAAAAATCTCTTTTTAATGAATGTGTGCATATATATTTGATAAGTGACTAATTTCATTTCCCGTCAGTTCAGTGGGCAGCCTGAGGGCCGCCATTACAAATCCATGTCAGGTTTTTAACCATACCACTAAGCTGGCGTTTGGACCAATCAAAAAAAGCCACACGTTTCTCTCCGCCAATCAGATTCTCCCTTGGTTTCTACCAGCAACGAAATCATGCTTGTCACAAATGAAAAATAAAAACCTAGCTCGGCTTTATTATAAATAACATAAATTCTATTAAATAATTAATTCTTCTAATGACTGTGGTAAATTGAACCGATGGTATAATCAAACTATAAATAGCTTTTTGTGCAGCACTGAAAAATGACTTTAAACATCAAGCGAGTGAAGCATTTTAGCTACACGATATACTGTTGAGACTCACAAACCTCATAAGCCGCCCCAAGATCTGCAAATTTGTCCTGGGCTTTGGGGTCGTCCTGATTTCGGTCAGGATGCAGCTGCAGTGCCAGCTTTCTGTAAGCTTTCTTGATCTCTTTGACAGTTGCAGATTTGCTTACTCCGAGGATCTCGTAAAAGTTTCTCCTAAAGAAATGTCCAAAACATAAAGATATAACACGTGGGATAATCATAGGCGGCGATTTCTACATTATTAGAGGGTAAAGGTTTAACGTATGTACATGGGCTTTGGTAAGAAACTTCCATTCAAGCAACGTACGTCTATATGAGATGGAATCTACTTCATTCTGAAACCATTTTAAAGGTTCAAATCCTGGACATTTCCTCTACAGTTGATATACTGTATAGTCATTATTTAAAAAATCATATTAGTTTTCACACTAAGCTTTCACACACACAGCTGTAGCGTTTCCAGGGCGCCCAGGCGGCGCAGACCAATCACAGAGGAACATGTGGACCAGCCGGTGGCTCGGTTTAAACCAACGAGGAAATATATAAAAAAGCGTCAAACAAAATGACTGTCACTTACCCGGCGAGCACCGTCGCTATTAAACACAAGAGCAGAAAGCATAAACTCGACAGTTTCATCCCTTCCGCGGCCATAGGTCTTTCCTTTCGTCCAGAAATCCAGTTAAAACACACCGGCTTTCTGTGTTGTCTCTCTAAAAGCTCTTCCTGTTCTCGCTCAAGCCACGCCTCCGGTGGTCATAGCAACCGGAAGTAAGAAAAGGGTCCTGGCTAAACATAATGCTTGCAGTGCATATGGTGTACATGCAATTATATTTTTACACAAAGTACACAAAAATTGTGCGCTTATAAAGTACGTGAGACACTATTTTAAATAGTTTTCCTACTACGCGTAGAATGATTTGAACGAATTCGTCAAGATGTTAGACTTTTATTTTGTGCAGTAGTTTTGACAGGAAGTAACGCTACTTTATGGGTCCTCGAGCTCGTTAGCGATAGAGGGAATAAATATGTCTTCGCTTGACAGAGTAAAAGTGTTAGTCTTGGGAGATTCAGGTAAGGAGCAGTAAAATGTGAGCATAATTATTTTGTGCATGTGTGTGTGCGTGCGATGTTATGTAATAAACTACCTTTCTGATTTTGGTGTCAGTGTTTTGATGAGGTTTGATACGACACATGACAAATCCAGTGAGTCCAGTATTGAAAAATAAAAGTTTCTTTCACGTCTTTATGTGCAGAGCTGGCAACATAGCTTATTGTAACTTAAAATTTATATATAATAACTATATAATAATAATATATAAAACATTGTATACTTGTACTGACTGTGTTCTTTTAGGTGTTGGCAAGTCGTCTTTAGTTCATCTGTTGTGTCATAACCAAGTTTTGGGAAATCCTTCGTGGACTGTTGGCTGTTCTGTGGACGTCAGGGTAAAGATCATAACCCATCTATACTGTCCATATCCCCTTTTTATTATTTTGGAAGTGAAAAAATAATGCAATATTTATTCCTTTTATATTAGTTTGAAATTAAAGCTTCACAATTGCATTAAATCGTATTTATCTAGGCTAACACCAAATATTGTCACTAATGATCTTATTAAAGTGATGAGGATTGAACCCAGGCCTTCCGCATGGCAGGCGAGAAACCTACCACTAAGCTTAAGAGGATGTTTGCTAATATTTATTCATCACCTCAAAAGTATTTAAAAAAAAAATGTAATTATATGCTCTGTAATAAATTGCAGGTTTTTGCAATTAAATTATTACACAGGTCCATATCACAGTTTTGATTTTATGCAATAAAGTGTTCCTGTGTGAGTATCATCTAAATACATCTAAAGGGACTTATTTTATTTTAATAAATTTCAGAAGGATGAAATTATTGGGGTGCATCAAGCAAGGAAAACAACTAAGGAGATTTTAAATTACTCAAACTGGGTTAAGAACCCTTCAACTCTCAGTGTGTGAAGAAATGTGGCTAAAAAAATGTAGATCATTTAAACACTTTGTGAAGTTGCAGGGGAGAAATTAACAGCGAAAATCAGTGCATTACCATACAGACACAATGTGATGAGAACATGCAGGATTAGGACTATGCAGCTGTTTGTCCATAAGATCCCTTGTTAGTGAGACTAATGAGAAAAAAGGCTTCAGTTTGCTAGGGAGCAAAAGATTCGATTTTGGAGCAAAGGAAAAAGGTGGTTTAATGAGTTCAGATTAACCCTTGATGGGTGCATCGCTTCATGTGTTTCCTTTCTTTTCCATCACCCTGGAATAGGGTCAATTTCTTTGGATCACAAGACAACATGATCATGCATTTTGGCCACTGGAGGCAGTTTTGCTTTAGTTGGTCAGGTCTAGGCTGTACAATGTTATGTGGCAATAAAATAAAATCATGTCACCTGATAAACTGAATGACACACTATGGAGTTTTTCTTCCCTGATGGCACAGGTATATTCAGGGACTCCAACTGTGAAAGAGTGTTTCTGGAAACATGAGGAATAATGTTTACACATGAACTGGCCACCATATTTTGTGCTGCAATCAAAGCTAAATGGGATTGAATGAAATCTTAGTATGTGTGATTTTTTTTGGCCATGTATTGCAGAAAGTGAATCAAGTGTCATTTGCATTATGTGAGATATTGTAAAGTGCATCTCATTAACAGGTCTAATAATTTAGTACTTTATATTGGAATGCAAGTTTGCATGTATATGTATTAATTAATTATTTATTATATATTCACAGTTTATTTAGGAACTCACAATAACAACAATTGACCTAATCATTATTATTTTTTTAATGTGAATTACAGAATTCAACAATTAATTCAGTGGTGCATCATTCTTTTTTTTTTTGGTAATTGTTGCTGACACTCATTATTATAAAGAGAGAAATATTTGTAGTTGTTTCCATCTTGTTTCTTATCTGAAAACACGTTTGCAGCCATTTTGTTACTTCTTCTACTGAATGAATATCTGGTTGCATCTTATTTATTTCCTTGCTCCTGCAGGTCCATGACTACAGAGAAGGTACACCAGAGGAGAAGACTTACTACATTGAACTGTGGGATGTTGGAGGATCTGTGGGAAGTGCCAGTAGTGTTAAAAGCACCAGAGCAGTTTTCTACAATTCAGTTAATGGTAAGATCATAAATACTGGTCAAGCAGGAATGGAATATAACAGAGGTTTCATGCTTTAATAGATATTTTTTGTAGACTTGGATTGGTATAATGTAATAAACATGCTCCTGTTTAATGTTGGACAGATGATACTGACCTGTTTTCACAGGCATTATTCTAGTTCATGATTTGACCAACAAGAAATCCTCTCAAAATTTGTATCGGTGGTCAATGGAAGCACTAAACAAAGACTCATCTCCTACAGGGGTCATCGTGTCAAACGGGTGAGTTACCTGCAGTTGAAATAACTAGATTTATTAGTATTTACTTGTTGTGATTCTTTAAATAATTACCACTAGAAATAGAGGAAACAATCGATTCAGAGATGTATCACAATTCTTTCGTGTGGCAATTCATGCATCACCACACTGACTCCAAAATAATATTTTTTATTATTTGTAAAATGTTGCCATTCCTCTATAATCCTACAGATGGCACAATCTAAACCATTCACACATTTGCAGGCAGCACAGCATTCTGTGTATCAGGAACAAATAATTTTAGGTTTGTTTAAAATTGTAAGAAAAAAATAAGAATATTAAATGGGGATTGTTTATAAAATCTGGACAGAATCGCAATACAAATCAAATCGGCACTTGGGTATTGTATAATACCATGTAAGCTGGTCCCTGGTGATTCACATCAATTGTGGACCTTTAAAGTATTATCACATGCAGTGGGAATCCATGAGTACTAAACTAGAATGCTTCAGCACTCCTGTAGTAATTCAAATACAGTATAATACCAGTCCAATTTTGGACACACGTTCTAATTGTTCATGGTCTTTCCTGATTTTTATCTTTCTACATTTGTAAAACAATTCTAAAGGCATCCGAAATATGCAAAAATCTTACTTGAACTGTTCATATTTAACATGTGCCTGCTGCCTATTCTCTGTAAAGGCTTTGTAACAGGTCAAATCTAAGGTGCAGTTAATTGCTGATTTTTGGGGCTGGTAACTCTAAATGAACTTCTTTGCAGGAGAGGTAAATTTTGGTCTTGCTTTCCTGGTAAGGTCTTAATGAGAGCCGTTTTCATCACATTTCATGTGAGATAATTTTCTGAAGCGCGGTTAAGGTTTTAGGCCACATGATGGCAGTGTGGGGAAAGGGGACAGATTTAGTCAAGTGGAATTGTATACGTTACATTGTATATATTCGTGTCAAAGGCGTATAAGACTCTTTGTTGGACTTATGAACAAATCGGAGTTATGAATATGCTTCCGGAATAGAATGCCACACAGGGACTACCTGTACTGTTCTAGAATGTAGAAAACAAATCACAAAACAACAAAAAATGTAATTACAAGGTGTGTCCAAACTTTTGACTGGTCCTGTATTTACATGTAAACACATGCCTGTAACTCTGAAAATTACTGCTGTGGACATGCAGGGATTATGACAGAGAGCAGTTTGCAGACAACACCATTCCACTTCTGCTAATTGGCACCAAGTACGATCAGATTCCCGAAAACAAGCGTAATGATGTCCTGACTCGTACCGCCTTCCTGTCTGAAGACTTCAACGCAGAGGAGATCAACCTGGTGAGTGATGCTTAGAGTTGGACTGTAAATAAAGGCAACACTTTACCAGCCAGACAAAGTTTATTCTGTGGCGTTTTCTATCTCCATTTCCTATCTATCTCGTTCTGATTTTCTTCATTTTAAAATTTTTGGATCGTATTTGTCTGTCATTTAGGACTGCACTAATCCACGCTACTTGGCTGCTGGCTCATCTAATGCTGTAAAACTGAGCAGATTTTTTGACAAGGTAACTACTCATTCGTCATTTCCAATTAATGACCACACTTTCCGATAACTTCTGATTATTTCAACCAATTACATGGTCAGAATGCAACTTTAATCGTCTCAGCATATAACAGTAACCTGTGTAATGTGGGGAATATAGTTCACGAGAGTGTGAATGAATAATAGGAAATAAACTTTTTTTATCATAATAAACTTCTTAATCACTCAAATGTGTATTGTATTTTACATTATAAGGTATATTGCAGTGTTACATTTTTAGGGCACGTTGACGGAGCAGCCAGAGCAGACTTGATTTAATTGTGCTTAAATCAGCATACTGCTATTTTGTCTTTAAATGGCTGTTTTTTAAATTTATTTTCGTATTATACATTTTTAAAATACATATTAATATTTAATTTCATATGATTTTATTAGACTTTCTACTACATTTTATTGTTTTATGCTTCAACATTATTTAAAGGTCCCATATTTTATTATTTCATGGTTAAGAAATGCCAGTGGTATGCCCCAGTGTATGATCGAGCTGAAATAGCACTCCGATAATGCATATTGTCATACCTTAAACTCCCTCTGTTCCACACCTTTTCCCAAATGTGACTGTGTAAGTGAGCTCCTGCCAGGCCACGCCCCCAAGAAATTACAAGTCAGGAAAGAGAGATTTTCTTATATGATGTCACATTAGGGGAAATGATCTAGTTTGCTCGTTTAAACCCAGACTAATACAAAACTAGAAAATGGAGGAAGAGGATTTTTTTTGTTTTGTTTCATGTGCTTTTTAAATTGTACACTTCCATTGGAGACCCATCTAAATGTCTTGAAAAGACTAAAAAGTGAGTTTTGCATAATACAATGCAGTATTTGCCCCATCCTTGTTTTATTTTTTTTACAACACTTAAATGTTGAGATCATCAAACAAATTTTTATATTATACAAAGATAATCCGAGTAAATACAAAATGCAGTTTTTAAATGGTTTTTCATTTATTAAGGGGAAAAAAGCTGTCTGAACCTACCTGGCCCTATCTGTCCATCAGGCTGTGACCTCAAGCACATTTGGTTTATGCAGCAGAACAATAATCCCAAACATACCACCAAGTCCACCTCTCAATGGCTCCAAAAAACATTTTTTTTTTTAGACTGGCCTAGTCAAAGTCCCTGAGAAGACTTTAAAAACATGCTTAAAAACCCTCCAATGTGGCTTAATTAAAACAATTCTCAAAATAATAGTAAGCCAAAATTCCTCCACAGTGATATGAAAGACTCAGTGGGAGTTATTTGCAAATGCTTGATTCAGTTGTTGGCAAGTGTGACAAATATGCCAACAAAAAAACAACAACCTTCAGGCAAATCATTTTCATGCCATTGTAGGTTCCCTTAAATAATTTAATGTAATTTATTATAATATATTTACAGTGATGAATTTAAATCACATTTAATTTTTTCGACTATACATATATTTCATATGAATATTGTGGAATAATATTAGCTCCTTCATGTATTACATGTGTCCACATCCGGTGTAAACCAGTAGTTAAATGCGAATCGTTTTTCTGACGTTCCAGGTTATAGAGAAGAGATACTTCAGCAGAGACTCGAGTCAGGTGAGAGTGTGTTGTGTTTTTGTGTGTGGTGTGACAACATACATTGTTTAATTTTGAATACGATCAGGAACTAAATTACTACTATAATGTAGTCTTAAGGAGTGTTTTCTATTAAAGACAGACACACATTACACAATAAAAAATTATTATGCGCAGTGTGATGTCTTGCTGTAGGCATAATGTCTAATTGTCCTGTTTTTGTTTGTAGATGACAGGCTTCACAGACAGGAAGCGCTTCAACTTTAAGAGTCTTCACTATGACTGAGTTACTAAAAAAAAACAACAACCACAGAGTCTTGTGGTTTTAGCCCTGCATAACTACCAAACCCCTCATCATTATATCCGTGTGCATGTGTGCAGTTACACTAGTGCAGGTGCCCCGAAAACGTTTGTGAAGTAACAACAATTAAAGACAATTTGTCTTTCTTTAAATGTGAGATTGTCGGTCAGGGTTTTCTTAAGTTTCTGTTAAAGTACACCTAGGCACTTGTTCTGTATTCACCTTTTATGAGCCACATAATACATTTGCTTGAAAACTAAAACAGACAAAATACTTTCTCTGTATCTGCTCCATGATTGTACAATGATTTATCCTTAAAGAAAATTATTTCTCTCTTTTCCTGATTTTTCTAATTTATGCAGTTTCATAAATTTGCACATTTGCTATATTAGCAAACTTGTACTGTATATGTTTATAGGAATTAGTTGAATAAAGAAAAATCTTTCCTCACAGAAGCACTGTTGCAGTGTTTGTTGCAGTCCTGGAAATACTTACTGGTGGTTACTTAAGAAATTCTGAATAATGCTGTGGCTGGTGTTTACAAAACGGAAAGATACACGTCTAAAGAAAGAAACACAAATGTAAAGGCTGGTTCCGTTGACGAATCTGGTCATGTTCATTTAATATACTTGTATATAAAATATTTAGTGTGTTTATAAAGAAGAGAAGCATGAATACACACAAAAAGCCAAACCCTTACATAGTGTATGAATTTTCTAGCACTGATTCACACACAATTAAGGGAATCCTTTAGCATTTTTTAACCTAATAACCTTCCATTGGATCTGTAGCACATGTGGTTTCCATTAATTTCCTTAAGTACTTTTTTTCAAATATCTGTCCTATACTAAAGTATCCCCTCCCCCAAGTATTTGGGGGACTTTTTAATTGAACACTACATTTCAAAGTAAAACCTTTATACATTCTACAACATTTTGTAGGCTGTGCACATAAAAGCATTGCTTCAACATGATGTTGTTTAAGCTGCATAATGTTATGATTGAATAAATAAATGAAAGAAATCAAATAACATTTGTCATCCCTTCTTGCTTATGAGTGGAAAAAATATTTAAATTATTCAGGGTTTGCAGAGGCTTTATTTAGAGTGAATTGCTTTAACCTGTGCACCCATTACCTAGATGTCAGCAGAACAGTCAGCGCTGGGCCACAGTTGGCGTCAGTGGTTGGCCCAATGTTGGCTCATTACTGTGGCCAAAGATAGGTTGATACAATGTTGGTTCAGTAGATAATGGCAAAGTTGGAAATTAAATTAAACTCTTTTCATCATCACTAATAAAAACACAACACATTTATATCTTCAGAAATGTATTTATTAATTTTAATAGTGATAAAATGATTACAAACTAAGAAAATATATGCAACCATTATGATGAAAGACAACAAAATAAACACAGAGTACAACCAATTTTTCTCTCAGCAAGGTGGATGAAAATTATTGCATACAAACAAAGTACCCATGGCATCAAAATGTTTTATATCAGGTGGTTCTGCATCTGCAAAACAATATGTACTGTATATCAGCCCTTTAACGTTTCTGGCACTTAATATGGCAACAAACACTATGGTTCTAACCTCGCTATGGCCGTATGCTACTGTATTCACTGGTAACAGGTTGATTAGCCTAGCATAATAGTGCATAGCTAAACATATTACTCACCACATTACAGCAAAACTACTAACTGCCAAGTCAAGTCAAGTCAATTTTATTTATATAGCGCTTTTAACAATTGACATTGTCGCAAAGCAGCTTTACACAATAAAAAGAAGTAAGTTTTTATGCAATGTGTGTGAATCGAGATTAGATTGGATTGTCCCTGATGAGCAAGCCGAGGGCGACGGTGGCAAGGAAAAACTCCCTGAGATGGTAATAGGAAGAAACCTTGAGAGGAACCAGAC
>QMIH01000733.1:11905-22926 GCA_003987875.1 Clarias batrachus
CTCAACGCCATCGCCACACTGGCACAAGAGAAAGATAGTTGGCACACTGGGAACATGCATTTAATATTATGTCACTCAATGTAATGTCACATGAAAAGATATTAACCACTTTTTGGTTTAAGTTTAAGGCGTCATCATGGCAGGGCTTTTGAGACTTCATAATTAAAAACAAAAAATGAGACTATCCATTTAACTTTATTTTAATGTTATTAAGTAGACATTAGGCTTTTAGAAATGCATGTTTGTCAAGCTCCATATATCCACCGTGTCATCAACAAATTCAAACAAAATACATCACAATTTAACAAAATTTTGCCTTTTTCATGTCTTTTGTCTGAAAGTGTTATTTCCTAATTATATCTGCATAGAAGAGTAAAAAAAATTGTTCTGCTCAAACTTTGCTTTTGTGGCCTGAACAGTGATTTTTTGAAACTCTTTAAAACTATTCTAAAATTCMRGTTAAATTCAGCGGTAAGTTGCTAAAGTTTTAAGGAGATTTCAAAATTTTCATGAACTTTCTGGAATGTTGAAAAACATTTATAGAATATTCCATATTTTCTGGAATTTTCGAGCAATCTTTCAGAACATGTGTAGAACATATCAAAACATTTAAAAGCTTTTTAGCATTTTCTTGAATTTCTATAACTTTGCCACACAGCAGAGAGCTCCCCATGCCTACTCAGCCAAAGAGAGATCAGCTGTCTTCAAAAGAGAGCAACACTTCAGGAGAGGATGAAGAAGTTGTTCATCCAGATTATAGAAATGCAGTAGAAAGGAGTAACCCATACTACCCCAACCAGGAAGACCTCAACGACTTGGTGAGAGATCTTGGTCACACAAAGTCCAAAGATGAGCTTTTGATGTCAAGAGCATCACAAGTATTTTTTTATTTATTTATTTATTTTACAATTTTTCAGCCATCAAGATGACCTTTGCTTCAGCAACGATGTGACCGGTCTGTTTAAAGCAATTGATATTTCGTCTAACCCCAGTGAGTGGCACCTTTTCATTGACAGTTCATGCAGGAACCTCAAAGATTTGCTGACCCATTCGTCCTGGGCCTCCAAGGAGGCTTCACCAAGTATCCATGCTGTCAAGGGAGAGATACTGAAAACCCAAGAGCCAACTCAAACACTCAATAATATGCATATGAAGATGCTTGAAACAATGACTGAATGGGTGGTGTGTAACTGCTGTGTATCGGAATGCTGCCAGAGACTTCCGGAATTAGCAGCGTAATCCCCAATAACGCGGAGGGGCTGAGCGATGACGTAGGCGGTATCCTAGAAGTCCTGGAAGCAGAGCTTGAATGAGAATTTCCAGCTGCATTATAACCTAGTTGACACACACCTCATCATTACAAGGGAATCAGCACATACTCCAACACGCACTCTGAACTTGGATCCACCAAATCTGCTTGGATCGTATCATATACACACATTGATAGTTTTTATATATATATATAAAATCACCTTTTAACCCTTTCCAGCTTTATGTAAATCAACCATTCTTGATCATAGATCTTCTGAAAGCTCTTTTGGTAAGGCATGGATCACTTTAACGTRTTCTTCTTGTGCAGAGCAAACTCAAAAGGTTTGAGTGGTTTTTATCAGTCAAAGTAGCTCTAGTCCTCACCTTCAAACTCATATCCTTAACAAGACTCCAGGTATGCTGACACCTGACTCCAATTATCCAATTATTTTTCAAGGACCAAAGGATTCACATACGTTTTTCACTATCACTATGGGGTTTTTATGGTTGTTCTCAGTAAAGATATGACTATATCTTGTTGTTATTTTAGGCACATTATATTTGTCAATACTCTTGACTTAGAGATTTAGCATGGACAAACGTACCAATTAATCAATTTATAGAAACTTTAGTGTAATCTCTTCAGCAAAAAACAAACAAATCTTCAAAAAGCATATACACATTTACAGTACTTTTGCCTTTATAACTGTGTAAAAGTTGTTTTACCTGTGCTGTAAATGGTATACAAAGGCATCTTCAATTGTAAGTCTTGAATTTGTAATTTACAGAAGTGGAAAAAAAAAAAGCACTGACACCTGGGACTTATGTCTACCCTTCATGAATTTTGTTTTGCCACAACTTATGTCCAAGTATTCAAGAGAGAATCATTAAAAAAAAAAAAAAAACATTTACAAATAACACATGCAATTCTCTACACACAGAGAGAAATGGCTTGGGGTTCAAATGGTTACTTTTGATAGGCTTGTATGAATATTAATACCCAGGGTAGATGTCCTCCGATAATACCACATTGTTTGTTAACTCTCAAGTGATGATTTGTTATCAGATTGCTGTTGCCATACCAAAAAGTCACCAGGAAACWGTATAGATTATACAGTTTAACAATATAGTTTATATATAAGTTGCACGGACCAATACACTGGTACAGCAGGTAACTGATGAGAAGGTGGTGTATAACCTTTGGAAAGTGTTATATTATTAAAACAAAAATACTTTAAGATAATTTCTGTGATATTATTGAATATGGAACTGATTATCATTTAAAAAAAATATTAAGTTGGTATTTTTACAGGCTTGTAGAAGGTGATGGAAAATGGATCATACAGATATGAGATTCTCAGGATTGAAGGACTGCGGATCACAAGTTACTCATCTTATCCAGTGTTTGCTCTTCTTTTCTTGACCTATCTGTTTATTATGGTGTCTAATATTGGCATTGTCATAATGATAGCAATGGACAAAGCTCTTCACCAACCAATGTACTTCCTTTTCTGTAACCTTCCTTTGAGTGATGCAATCAGCGCTACTGTCGTACTGCCTAGGTTACTCAAAGACATTRTGGCTGAATCTGACAGGTATATCAGCTTTGTCGCTTGTGTATTKCAAGCCTTTGGTATTCACTCTTTGGGTACGAGTGCACACACTATATTAATTGTCATGGCTTTTGACAGGTACGTGGCCATATGTCACCCACTAAGATACCACACCATAATGAATAACATAATGGTTGTAAGACTCTCTGTAATAGCTTGGATAGTCGCTACTGTCCCAGTTGGGACTCTTTTGGCCCTCACTGCAAGGCTCTCTCATTGTACTTCCGTAATATCTAATCCCTTCTGTGACAATCCCTCTCTGTTTAAACTTTCCTGTGAGAATTTGTTAATTAATCAGATTGTTGGTTTACTTACCTCCGTCATGTTTTGGACGCTCTCAATATCATGTATCGCTGTTACTTATCTAAAGATCGCATATGTATGTTTAAAAAATCAAAACAGCATGCTGAAAGGCAAGGCCATAAAAACATGTAGCACACATCTGATTGTGTATCTCATTCTGTTTGGATGCGGCTGTACTGTAATTATTTTGCACCGTTTCTCAGCTTATGAGGAACTTCGAAATGTGGCCAGTGTCTTATTTTGTGTTATTCCATCAAGCCTTAACCCTGTCGTATACGGCCTTCAGACCAAAGAAATAAGGCAGGGGCTTAAGCAGATATTCCTGAGAAGGAAAGTGATTACAAGATGATTTCCTTATTATATAAATAAGCTGTACATCGATAGTGTATAGAATATGTATTTCTATGCTTTGTGAATGAAGTGTTACAAATGCAATGTAATCAGCATGACTGGCAATAATGGCATGTTTTACAAAAAAATATGTAGCGCGGATAACATAGACCACTGACACCAAGAGTTACATATATCCTATAAGAGGGTGAAAATATTAGCAGAAAAATATTCATAAACTCAAGTTAAAATCATGTTTTACCTTCCCAGTGAGATTAAGTATTACCTTGTCCATCATTTTATTCAGATGTTATACACTGGTTATACATATATTGTCTGTAAATATGTTTTCTTTGCAAAGTCTTTTGAAAGAAACAATATTTTCTCATCCCCGGCCCTGGTTGACCTCCTTGCCTGCACATTTTAGTCTTTTCTTATCGCCCAGCACTAACAGGGTAATTAACAGCACTTTCTGAATTGAAGGTGGGTGATGGAGCAGGGGGACATTAAAAAAGTCCTCCAGGATCAGGGTGGAGAACCACCGCTGTAAAGCATGATCTAAACACTAATTATTTTTTAAACCCGTAATATTGTACCTCCTATACTGATGTGGAAACATTTCTGTGTAATAATAAATGTTTCTGTGTAATAATAAATGTGTTTTATGGAGAAGTAATGTTTAAGCATTTTAACATTTTAATGTCATAAAATAATCGTGTAAAACAAGCATTTGGATTTAAAAACATTAAGATACCTAAGACATTTGTTCAGCATGTATATGTATATAAGTATATCTGAAATGTAACTTTTAAATGATCATCAATAAACTGTATAATCTATGCATTTAGTGCAAACTACACAACACAATACACATAAACTATTTTATCTATATATTAAAAAGTTAGTATAATAATTTTGTTCACAGTCAGCACTTTGTCCACCACCACCTATAATGTCACCTACAGTAAAAAGTTATTAACCAATTTTCTGGCTTAAGTAAAGGCGATAGAAGAATAATTGTATAACTAGAAGAGGCAGATATTCATTGGTTATACTGTACATATATATTGTCTGTAAAATGGTTTTCTTTACTGACTTTTGTTAAAAAAATATATAAAGCAAAGATGACCTAAAACACAAATAAAATTGTTTTTACAAAWTTTTTTTAAATGCTATTACATGCCTTTGAGACATCATAAAAGAAAAAAAAATATCTTCACATTAATGTTATTATGTAGACATTAGGCTTTTAGAAATGCATGTTAGTCAAGCTCCAGCAGTTTTTAGAAATTAACTGCATACAGACAATGTACAAACAAATTGTCACAAGGCAGAGCAGAACGAGGTGAATCCAGGCACAGTCAGCGTAGGGTCTGAGCCAAATCGCAAAATGAGAGCCGTAGTCAAAAGAGGAAGCATTAAATAACCGGGAAACCAAAAAACTTATTTTTTTTTAGAAATAAAATCTGAGAGAGTCAAGGCAAAAACACATGATAATCCAGCTATTTAAGCAGCACACAGCATTTAGAAAGCATGACTCTCTGCCCTATGCTATATTTAGGAGCCTGTGAGCGCCTACGATCCGCTTGTTTCTTATGTCCTGCTGAGTCGCAGTAGGGTCTTTCTGGCTTGAGACCAAGTTCTCCTACAATGGCGGAACAAGGCTTGGGCAGATGGAATGCTGACCTCTTTCCTTTAAGACGGGCAAGGGCAGTTGATACCCCAGGCACCACTGGTAGAGAGACGAGACTTGGGAGTTGTGGGCGTATTCCACCCAAGGTAAGAACTGGCTCTAAGAGGCGACATCTCGGGAAGCCATGCACCTTAAGGGTACCTCGAGAGACTGATTCTTTCTCTTGGTCTGGCCGTTGGCCTGGGGGTGAAAACCTGAGGACAGGCTGGGGGTGACTCCAGTGAGTCTGCAAAATGCCTTCCAAAACTGTGAGGTGAACTGGGGCTCACGGTCGGAGACAATGTCTTTGGGGAGGCTGTGCAGCCTGAAAACATCCATTATCATGAGGTCGGCGGTTTCCTTTGGGGATGGAAATTTGGGTAGCGGAATTAAATGGGCGACTTTAGAGAACTGATCCACCACGGTCATAATGCATGAGTGGCCGTCGGAGAAGAGTAATTCTGTGACAAAGTCTAGAGCTAGGTCCATGAACAGGATGGGATTGGTAATGGTCTGAGGAGACCTGCCAGTACGATGTTGCTGTGTTTGCACCTAGCGCAGACATCATTTGCCGCCACAAAGCTGGAAGGTTCCTCCTTTACTGTGGGCCAACAGAAACAATGTTGGACTTGAGACAGAGTTCGAGCTGAACGGTGATGCCACGATAGCTTGGAGTTATGTGCCAATTCCAGGACCTGAGAGCATAGAGGAAGAGGAACAAAAAGGCAGTTAGGAGGCGTGTTACTTGGCCCTGGTTTATGTGACAGGGCTTGCTGGACCTTGGCCTTGTCTGCTGCGAGCAAGCATGATGGGGGAATGATGGTCTTGTTGGCAGTGGAGTCGTGAGCAGGCAAAAACTGCCTGGAGAGAGCGTCTGGCTTGGAGATCTTTGACCCTGGACAATAGGAAAGGACGAAGTTGAACCTGGCAAAGTACAATGACCACCGAATCTGACGAAAGTTTAGCCTCTTGGCGTTCTGTAGGTATTCCAGGTTCTTGTGGTTGGTCCAGACCAGAAATGAGATCTCTATCCCCCCCAACTAGTGTCAATTGCCGATGTTCTCAATCGCCGATGCCATAGTTCGCCTAGGCAGCGGTTAAGTGGTGTGAAAAGAAAGAGCAGGGGTGTAGCTTGTTGTCGTTTGCAGCTCTTTGGAAAAGTACACCTCCTACCCCTGTGCTGGAGGGGTCGACTTACACGATAAACTGACGTGACAGATCTGGAATGGTCAGGATTGGGACAGACGTGAGCTGTTTCTTGAGTTCAGAGAAGGCTTTTTCAGTGTTCAGGTCCCAACAGAAACTCGTCTTCAGAGAAGTCAGGGCTGTTAATGGGGCAGCAGTGGAGCTGTAGCCCCAGATGAAGCTGCGGTAGAAGTTGGCGAATCCCAAGAATCTCTGAAGTTTGTGTCTTCTGGTGGGCGTGGGCCAATTTGTGACTGCTTGGAGCTTAGCAGGCTCCATTTCAATGCCTGAAGGGCCAATGATGAACCCCTAGGAATGTGGTAGTCGTTGTGTGAAACTCTTGCTTCTCCGCTTTGACGAACAGATTATTCTCTAAGAGTTTTTCCAGCACCTGCCGAACATGATGTTGGTGCTCCCCTAGGYCTCGAGAGAAGATCAAAATATCGTCCAGATAGACAAACATGGATGAATTCAGGCGCAATATGGTTCTGTGAGTGATAGATGAGAGCGGACTGCCATCGAGGGCCTGAACCTTGAGGTGGGTCTYCAAGAGTAGAGCAGGGATTCTCAGAGCCTTGTTCTTGAGCTGATGACAAGATCTCCCACAGTAGAAACAGGCACCATCCAGTCAGTGGCGTCATCATTCCTCAGGAGAGATGCAGGTTCTGTCTAGGGGCATGGGCCCCTCCTGGGGATTGGTTCATGGGGACGAGGCTCGGGGAAAGTATCTGGGTGGTGAGAGTCTGGCCGAGCTTCAAAGGCAGAGGCGTGAATCCACTTGTCCGAGGGGAGTTCTTGGGAGATTAGCTCATCCTGGATTGTCTCAGTCAGTTCTTGCCCCAGTGCAGTGCTCCATTCCCGAGCCCGTCCTGAGAGGAGCGTTATCACGTATGCAACCTTGGAGCATTCAGTGGAAAACGTGGAAGACTGGAGCTCAAATATCAGCGTGCACTGAGAAAGGAAGGAGGAACAAGTGCCTGGATCTCCTTTATAGGTGGTGGGGGGGGGAGGCAGACTCGTGGTTCACGTTGCATGCAGGAGCCCCCACCTCACGCTGGAGAAGGCTGGAGCTGTTGTAGCTGGGTCGTTACGTGAGCAAGGGTTTGCTTGGTGCTGAGCAGCTCCTGCTAGTGAGCTCTGAGAAGGGCATCTTTACTCTCCAGCGCYTATCTCATGTGGTCAACATCTGCTGAATTCATATCGCTGGCTGGATTATTCTGTCACAAGGCGGAGCAGAACGAAGTGAATCCAGGCGCAGATGAATGACAGCAACGTTAAATGGGAACGCAGTCGGAATGCAGAAGCGAGGGTCAAAGACCGGAGAATCAGTCATAAAAATGAAGAGTCTCTCCAACCATGCATAGACTATAGGGGGCTTAACAAAATCACAGTCAAGAACTGCTACTCACTTTCTTGAAGTCACCAGCTTTTGAATTACTACAAAATGCTCATGTTTTCACGAAATTCAACTTTAACACCACCATGGACCAATACAAATACTCCGTGTTCCCATTTGTCCTAACCAATGCCCCAGCTGTGTTCCAGGCCCTCATAAATGATGTTCACCATGATTTTCTCAACACCTTAGTGTTCGCCTATCTTGACAACATTCTGATCTTCATTTGCTCATTAAAGGAACTTATGCCAAGTCTGGCAACGTCTAATGGAGAATAAGTTCTATTTTAAAGCAAAGAAATGTCAATTCCACCAACAGTTCATCTCCTTCCTGGGTTACCCCCTCTTCCCGACAGGAATCCAGATGGACCAATCCAAGATCAAGACAGTCACCAAATGTCCAAATGATTTATCAAAAACTACAGCTTGGTGGCTATGCGCCTCACCACCCTCAGCTCTATTAAAATCCTATATCAGTGGAACCCTCAAGCCCAGGAAACATTCAACCACCTCAAACACTTAGTCACCACGGCATCCCTGACTCCACATTTCAGTTCATTGTTGAGGTGAACGCTTCTGAAACAGAGCAGTTCTCTCCCAGCTATCTCCCCGAAATAACAAACTTCACACATACTCGTTCTTCTGATGTTATGACATCAGAGATCGTGAGCTCTTAGCAGTTAATCTAAGAACAAAACTAACACTAAGCCCACTACAGAAACTATTCTATCACCCCAATGCCTGATAGCTGCCACTCAGCTAGAAATAAAAAAACAAGTCCTGCAATCACTGGAACACGAGCCGGGTCCTAGCAACGTTGCACCCTGGAGACTCTTCATCCCAGCCTCAGTCCATCTTTTAATAGTAGAGTGAGGCCACCACAACTCAAAGCTAGTATGTCATCCAGGGACTCCCAGCTCTCTCATCCTACTTCAGCAACCATTCTGCTGGAGATCCATTACAGAAGATATAAAGAAATTTGCAACATATGCACCAGGAACAAAACACCCAACGCCGGGTTCGGGTTCGACCCTTTGTGCACGGATGGCACAATAAAGCACGGACAGGATGCGAGGTCTTACGGGAAAAATGATAATTTATTTAAGGAAAATGGGGAAGGTAAGGGTTAAAGGAGTAAGGATGGAAAGAAAGGGAAGAAATTATGAGCATGTGCAGGTCTGGTGGGCAGTGCCCTGCTGGCTTTTCTCGGCTAGGAACAGGGGCTGTGACGTGTACCTCCTTGCGGTCTTTTGCTCCTCGGTGGCAGGGCCACAGGTTGCGTCCTACTTATGAATGAGTTCCATTCCAAGAGCATGTTTGTAAGTCAGATTCGTTCGTAAATTGGATAAAGCAAGTCTAATACACCTTTGACACAAATATACAATATAAAGCATACCAGTCCACTAAATCTGTCCCCTTTCCCAACACTGCCATCATGTGGCCAAAACCCATAACCATGTCTAAGGTCTTGAATCTCACAGTGAAATGTTGTCTCTGCACCTTTAAATCATGAGGGGAATCCCGGATGCCATTTTGCCTTAGTGCAAATTTCCCCATAATAATGGATRATTAATGATTAATTTCACAACCCAAAAATATTCATATAAAAATTATTAATAAAAATACAAAGTAAAAATTTAATGAATTACACTGATCTTTACCTTTGGAAAGATTCACCGCCGACAAGAAAGGAGTTGGTAATTGTGTAGGACAACCTACGCACACACACACACACACACACACACACACAAATGGACGTTGACATTACGTAGACTGCAAACTAAGTTATTTGCAATGCAAGTTTTTACTGGTTTGTGTAAATATTGGTATCTGGTTCACTGCCGAGTCTATTCTTGTACAATACATGTGAGCTATTTCCGTGATTTGTTCATATGAATTAATGTTAGTAGGAATGCGGTTTATTCATAAATGCAGAAATTCATAACTCAAATGTTCAGAAATCGGGGACTGCCTGTAATCCTCATTTTTAAAAATCCTCAACAAAACAGAGTTCACAGTCCAAGAAAGTGGAAAACAGCTGACAGAGTGGCTCCGGTATTCCCCTCGTGATGGATAATATACATAAGATCATATTTTATGAAATAAATTCAGAAAACCATGAAATTTCAAAAGGTTTATATACTTTTTTACAAACAAGCAATGTCATGTTATACAGCATGGATAAATGTGTACATTGTAGACCCCTGCCAACAATATATACATTGGTGCAGTAGCCACAAACCTTTAATCACAATGTGTTTAAGAGAAACTAAATCTCATCTGTGTGATTCCAGCATTATGGATGAGACAAAAAAAGATGAAAGCCTAGGAGCATGGACATGCTTACCATTAGTGAATTAATTCATAGAAACTTTAATGTAATCTCATCAACTTAAAACAAACAAATCATATGGGCATCTATACATATAAACATTTACAGTATGTTTGCCTGAGAACTGTATAAAAGTTGTTTTACCTGTGCTGTAAATRRTATACAAAGGTATCTTCAATTATAAATCTTGAACTTGTATTTTACAGAATTAAACCAAAAAAAAAGATCCTTCGACCCTGAATATTGTTTTGCTACAACTTATCTCCATGTACTCAAGAGAGAATTATAAATAAAAAGATTACAAATAACACATGCAATTCTCTACGCAGAGAGAGAAATGGCTTGGGGATCAAATGGTTACTTTTTAATAGGTTTGTATGAATATTAATACCCTGGGTAAATGTCCTCCGATAATATCACATTGTTTGTTAACTCTCAAGTGATGATCTGTTATCGGATTGCTGTTGCCATACCAGAAAGTCACCAGGAAACAGTATAGATTATAAAAGTTGTACAGACTAATACACTGGCACTGCAGGTAACGGATGAGCGGTGAAAAGACAAAAACAGAAGGTGGTGTATAACTTTTGGAAAGTGTTATAATATTGAAATGTAAATATTTAAAAATGTCCTTCATGCAAAATGCATATAAAATTGGGATATTATTGAACATGGAACTGGTTAACAATAAAAAAWTTATTAAGTTGGTATTTTTACAGGCTTGTAGAAGGTGATGGAAAATGGATCATACAGATATGAGATTCTCAGGATTGAAGGATTGCAGATCACACGTTACTCATCTTATCCAGTGTTTGCTCTTCTTCTCATAATCTATTTGTTTATTATGGTGTCAAATATTGGCATTGTCATAATGATAGCAATGGACAAAGCTCTTCACAAACCAATGTACTTHCTTTTCTGTAACCTTCCTTTGAGTGAT
>QMIH01000733.1:29992-41778 GCA_003987875.1 Clarias batrachus
CMAACAAGTGGATTTCTTATGGACTCTGACCCGTTTAGTCCAAATACTTTGAGTTCTTGGTACAGCGTGCATGCAGAAATGTTCACTATTAAACATGCCTCGGATTTCTAAGGATCATTAAGTGATCTCTGAAATTCACTCGGAGAAATTAAAGCCAGGTTACTCACAACGAATCAGGGATGTGCAGCAGAACAAAAACTGCCATCTCCCAGAGTCCTGCGCTCTCCAGCTGGGCAGCGTAACTAGAATGAAGGAGAGACTGACGGGACACTGAAAGGTGAGTGTAATTCAATGCCTGGAGCACGTTCCATAGGTGCCAACTCAGCCTGTAGTCTAGCTGCTCGGCCGTCATTGTAATGGGGTCCAGCAGCTGCTCCAGACTGTAGTGCCTGAACAGATAATTAATGGACAAATAAGATCCTTACTAAAGAAAAACTGTACTGAAAAATACCATTATTATTATTATGACCATGGGTCCTTTTGTGAGGTAAAAATGTTCTAAATGTGTACATACTTGTCACTGTAAAGTTTGAGTAGATGGAAACAGATGTCGTAGAGGGACTCGTTAGATTYTGATTCCTCCATCTCATCCAAAGATTCCGGATCAGCCATATAGGGAGGCAGAGGAGCGCAGGCATATTTCCCTACCTCTTCCGAACCCTGACAACATGAAAAGAAAAGGAAAAGGAAAAATTGGCTTAATTTGGTCAGAAAATCAACTGAATACATATGCATATCTTGTACAAGAATTAATGAGGAAYTTTTAAGGCATTTAATGGGTCAGGTTCTCACCCCTGGTCCTAGAGAACCCTCCGTACATTTTAGTGTTTCACCTGGTCTATTACACCTCTATAACCATTACTGTAATACTATCTATATTACACTACACCGTATTACACTGTATTTGAGGGAAAACACTGTGAATTAGCTAAATCAGGTGCGTTGAGAGCTGTGGTTTAGGGTAAAAAGTGTTGAAAGGGTATTTTCAGTCGTAAAATGTTAAATATTTTATGATTGAACGCTTTTAATAATTTAAATGATTATAATCACCAACATACGAACGAGTTCCATTTTGAGAGCTTGTTTGTAAGTCCAATTTGTTTGCAAGTCCAGTAAACATTGTCTGGGTACTAGGTTACGAACACAATTGGCTATACCCAGTATAAACATATTCCATGATCTTCTCCTTGTCGCGCAGACGGTTAAAAGATTCATGTTAAAAGAACGAGCAATTACGTCTGCCATCTTTTCACCTCGCTCCATTCTCTCAATTATTTTCTCCATCGTTATTGCTCGGCGCTTCTTAGCAGTACCAGCTTCATCGCCGCTACTTTTACACTYGTTTCCGAACATCCTGGGTTTCTACTGCACTTGCAGAGGATGCACGCTGCACACACKTGTCAATGTACGCCAGGCATATGATTTAAAATGCACAAACAAACGCATGTTTGTATTTTCTCAAGTTCATATGTACTTAGGGACTTACTGTAATTTAAAAATCTAAAATAAATTCAATGAAAATTTACAAAGAGATGGACTTTTGATTGTGCAGAATAACACAACACGGTTAGAAGAGTTAAAATCTCTCCGATATGCTAAAGCACTCTTCCCRGCAAATTAAGGTAGTAAAGTTTTCTCAGTACACCAGAGCCATGCTCAAACAGCTTGCTTCACGCTTGAAATGGTGGCCTCCGAGTAACTCCTTTAAACTTATGCAAAACATGGGGGAATCTCTTGGAGCGAGGTCACGATTGTATGAGAGATGTGGCAATAACTCCTACCCTACTTCTAATGAGTCCCTGTCATATGTTCCTGTGGTGCGCTCTTTTGATGGTGTGTAACGGTTCTGACGAACAAATGCTTCTCTTCGCTGAATGTTCACGGGAATAGCTGCAGGGTGATCCGAGCTACCTCTGCCTGGATCATCAATTACGGAGCTACTGTCTTCTTTAAAACTTTTGCATGGTTCTTATGTTTAACTGTGAATAACAGTCTCATCACCGTATCAGGTTTACGCCTTCATTGACTGTTCATTTCATCATACAAATATAGAAATGTACCTTTCGTTCAAACTACCGTTAATTCTACATTTTTTGTTCAGTTTTAAATACTCTATACCAAAAAAAGAAAAAAAGGTGTATTAAATCWTTTGGAGCAGAAATATTGCGTACGATTCATACCTGAAAGGCAACTTCGTATTTGGCGAGAGCATCTGCTACAGAGGCTGTGGGAGGTAACATGTACCACAAATGTACTGCTAAACAGCGCTTCCAGTCCAGCTCAGAGCACACATTTATACAGAAGTCTGTAGTTTCCCAAACCTGAAACAAGACGATCAAAATAAGAATAAATAAATTAAATCAATGCATACAAACTCTGTGAAAAACTTAAACACAGACACACAAACGTTGGTCTTACGGGTTTGCCTGCGAGTAAGGCGAAAATGCGCAGTCTCTCCTCCTGGATGAATGAGTCTGTCTGCATTTTGTTCCAGTCTGCTAACTGGAGAGCCAAAAGATCTCTGCACAGCTGAGAACCCACAGCCTGGGACAGCAGCAGGGACAAGCGATGATCTCCTATACACACCCACAGACAAACAGTACATTATTAACCTATACTTTGATGCATATAAGGAGGGAGTTTTAGCCTCCCCGACAAGCCGAGTGTGTGCTGTCCACCTTCCCTCACCATTTTTCTGGGCCAGTTTGCAAGCTTCACTGATGCAGTGGCCAGTCAAGTAGCTGAAGATGGCATTGACGTGGTGCTGCGTTTGACTCTGGCACACTTCGTCCTGGATGCGTTGTGCGGCGCTCTCAGATAGCCAGCGGGAGAAAGTACGCCTTCTCGCATGTTGCTCTCGATAACCTCCGCCAACCACAGGCTCCAAGTCCTGATCTCCAAGCCGCCCCCACAGAGCCTCACAAAGAGTCCACACTTGCTGCCAGTGACTGAGTACGACTAAAGGAAAGGAGACGTTCCACAATATAACACAGGCTTCTAAGTTTTTCTCCGTTAGTAAACCACATTGCGTGCAGAAAGTAAAATCCAGTCTGTAACTAAAGCTGACGGAGAACAATCTGAGAAGCACTGGATGAATGACCGCAAAACTTTAACTGCGTGTAGCCACACCTTAATCCCTTATTACTAGTTAGTAGTCTAAGCTGGATATCATCTTACCATCTCCGGCTCCTGCCTGCTTCAGGACCTCCACAATCCACTTGGCGTAATCGTGCAGAGCGTTCACTCCTTTTTCTGGCTGAATGAAGGGGCAGGTATCATCAGTGCTAATCGTGCTGTGCTTGAGCCCGATCTCAAGGGGTTGGTGATACACAGCCAGGCTTGCTGCAGTCTCCTTGGGCTCCAAGCCCACCACTTGCTCTATGTGTACTTTAAAGGGGCCATCAGTGATCCTGCAGTAAACATAAAAAAAAWAAAAATAAATACAAATTCAGACAACTCCTTTTATCTAACAAGGCTTTGTAACAGTTATTAATTTTGCGTTAATTCTATTAGAGAATTAGTTATCCACTGAAATCATTTAAGCTTTTATAAACAGAAGATTTACAACAAATTTATTTAACTGAGTACTTACGGTAAAGTTAATTTTAAACAAACAAAAACTTAACACCTTAGTAAAATGTTATTAATATTCGTTCACATCTTCCTCTGAACTTACTGTCGGGTTTTGACCGGTCTGGGCAAGAAGCTGAACCCCATGTCCTCTTTGCTCTGATCCTTTGACTCTGAAGATGTGCTGAGTGGGTTCCCACAATGCACCAGCGTCCAGTTAGGTCCCCATCCCACCCTGAACGAGCGACCCATATACAGCGCGGCGTCCATCAGCAGACGACCTTTCCCCCGAGTGACCGAGTTATCGAGTGGCACAGGACCCCCCAGTCTGCGTGCTCCTACAGTCCTCAGTGTGACCTCGGGGGCAGGAGGAGGTAAAATAATGGAGGTGCTCAGTGAGGGCCATGGGCTTTCTGGGACTGATGGTTTAGTCAGCTTCTGGGAGATTGCTCCAAAAGGAACATCAGGCAGCTGTGAAAACATCCCTCCACCCGAGGTGAACTTGCTCTGTAGAAGGCCTCCCACTTCCAAAGAAAAAGAAAAGTAATACATTTTAGAGACATGATGGGTTTCTTTTACTGGAAAAAGAAAAGCAGAGCTGTGTTTCATGCACTGGCTGCACGATTTTTGGTACCTGCTCAAGTTTAAAGCTAAAATATTAGTTGCTAAACAGTTGCACATATTAAAGTGTGTGTGCGCATAACGTAACAAGCAGACATGCAATATAATGCACTAATYGGTACGAATTGTTTTATAGCAAGCAAGCAAAATGCATCAGCCAGATGCACACATCAGAGGTACCATACCCTTCATAACCTTTCTATGAACATTTAATAAAAGAGAATAAAAATTAAACCATTGTTATAGCGTTTTCTTTAATAGTGAGTGGGAAGGAAGTAAAATTGTATATGAGAACCTTAAACATCAAACCACAGGATTGGTGCCGAGRATCCACCTGAGCTAAATGTATTGTATTTTTTTGGTTTACCACAATATAACCCATAATGGTGGGAAAGTGGCATTGCTACACCACCTGGACACAAAAATAAAGTTACCGGGATACATCAATAAAAGTAAACACTTAAAGAGATTCTAAATTACTGGAACTAACTTAAAAGCCCCAACAACAGCAAAACCTGAAAGATCACATAAAGCAGCATGTTTTGTTTTTTTTAAGCAACAGTAAAAACCATAGCTATGCTTAACTGTGTAAGTGACAGCATTTCTGTACGAGCACACAATGTGATGAGAACTCAGGACTATAAGAAAACCACTTGTTATGGAAACTAACCAGGGAAAAATAGATGTCTTGAATGCATTAGGACGCATAAAGATTAGCAATGGAATAAGGTCATGTGGTCTAAAGAGTCCAGAATTAACCTATTCCAGCGCGATGGGCRCTTCAAGGTAAGAAGGGAAGCACATGATGCGATGCACCCATCATACATGGCATGCACTGTACAAGTCTCTATGATCTGGGGTTGTTTTAGCAATGGTATGTGGCAAGAAAAGATAGTTGATGACGTGAATGTACCGAATGACCAGGTCATCACATCTATGGCGTTTTTTCTTCCCTGATGGCACGGGTATATTACAGAATTCAGATTGTGTAAGAGTGGTTTTGGGAGCATGATGAATCATTCTCGCACGTAAAGTGGACAGACTGTGTGCTGTAATAAAAAGCTAAAAGTGACTAAACAAAATCTTAGTCTTTGTGATTTTTTTTTTTGGGGGGGGGCAGGAACTGCATTGGCACATAGCAGTTGTTTGTTTTCGAGTTGACATAAAATAAACCATGCTGGTATTGAAGCCAAAATGTGCCAACCTGATAGCCTGGCCTGTGCTTTGCCCAGCAAAAGCCGGGGAGACGCCACCTCCTCCAAGAGTTTTGAAGGAAGGTGCTCGCTAAAGAGGTCGCAGTCATCATCACCCACAAACAAGGAAGCCTTCATAATCTGAAATTTACAGGAATTAAAATGTAGATAACTTATTAATTATTTAACCCCCTATATAACAAACATACATGTTTTGATTGATTTGATTAAGCAGAGTCAATGCAATGAAAAAGGTGTCGTGTGAACGCTGCTAGAACCTGAAGAGTATGTGGATTGATTCCTAACGAGGAGGCGATCTGACTGGAGGCAGAGATGGGCTCTGGTTCAGCAGGGGTCGCTGATCTTAGAGCCATCCTGGTGTCATCCTCCAGCACGCTGTCATCCTCCTCACTTAACACTCCCTCTGCTGGAGGCTCCTGGGTAATATCCACCATGTCACTGTCCAGCTCCGACACGCGGCTCAGAAGCTCCAGTACCGCTGTACTCTACACGTATGTGCAAAGATAGACTGTGATACTTTTATACACACGTACATTCTACATAGACTATAGACAAATCGATACATTTATGTTCAACATGCCACATATTTCTTTCAAGGCAAAAAATAAATAAATAAAGAATTTATAACTACTGCAGTGCCAAGCAATATTGCAATTTTATTTCTGTCAGGATACAGAACAAAATTCAATGTGCACAATATTTGCCCTTAGTCAATTTTAGCCATCACAGATGCCGAAATCACTACATTTGACCAAAAAAAAAAATCCCTTGAATAATTAGGAAATTATATCGCACCTCACACAATTAAAAAATAATGGAATAAAATTGCTCATACATTCAAATACATTCATGGTCTCAGGTAACACATTCCATCAAAAACTTTCCTAGATGTTAGATATATAAAGGCTAAACAATTACATCCATTAAATGTTTTCTGATCTTAAATAAAATCCCAACTGAGGTACTATGCTTGTAAATATATTCTTAACTGCAAACCCATAGCACACATTCCAAGCCAGTGAAAACAATGTTATGGCAGATTTAACAACAATAAATCTTATTGATTATGTTTGAAAAGAAATCAATTAAAAAGACAGCCTGGATTTAGTTATCCATATGAGCAGGAAAGCAGTCAGGGGTACAGATGAACTCGGTGTGTGTCTGCTGGTTGGTGTTCCTCAGTCTACCTGAGCTTGTGGCGCCATCTGCTGATGCTGCTGGGACAGTGGGATTTGTTGCAGTCCTGCCGGGATAGCCGTCTTCAACTTCTTGGCCTCCGTTTTAGCCGGGGGAACTTCTTCGTCCTCATCGGAGTCTTGTAAGCCGTACTTGGAAAAGTGTGCCACCTGGAAAAGATTAATTAAGATCCATTATTTTTTTTTCTTTAACTATTTATAAACCTGTAAGCAGAGAAATAGTGTAACCATTTATTTCTAAAGCAAGTCAGGAAACATCATACACAACTATGATAATTATAATTTGGCACTTGTTACAAAAACAATAATTATGTTTTAATCATTGAGACTTATATAACCTCTCCCTTCCTGGTAAATATCAAGAAATAACAAAAAAAACAGGAGTAGGGGTAGCTCAGTGGTTAGGGCATTGTACGGGTTTGCAAGATCCCAGGTTCAAACCCCACGACCACAAAGTTTCCACTGTTGGGCCCTTAACCCTCAACTGCTCAGATGTATAACGAGATAAAAATGTAAGTCGTTCTAAATAAGGACATCTGCCAAATGCAGAAATGTAAAACATGCTCATACCTCAAACACCCAGGATCCAGTTTCAGGTCTATACTCCAGGAAGCGGGCGCCTTGTCTGCGTGAGGCGTTCTCCAGACGTCCCTCGTAGTTCATCTCACTCAGACGCTGAGGGCTTTTGATCTGAGTGCAGGTGGTTTTGTCATTGGGCCAAACACCATCAAGGGTCACTTCTGCTCGTCTGTAAACAAGGTTTAATATCGATTATGTAAAACAACATACACAGCATGGAAGATTGATTGACTAACAAAACCAGGATCAAGAACACACGAGATGGAGCTGCTAACCTGTTAAGGGCCTCTCCTACAGGTGGCTTATCTTTGTCATCAGTGTAGACGATTACTTCCTTTCGCCTGAAGTGCACAATCTCATCGAGGTTCAGGTTTGTTAAATTCACTTCGCCAGGGAAGAAAACTGACCCATAGCCTGAAACACATGCGCTGGGTTAATTAACGTCCGTCTAGATTATAAAAATAACATTTTAGGAATCGTCATCTGTAGCATACCTTTCCTTCCTACTGTAAAGTTTTCGACAATACACTCCCCGTTTTCATTCAGCATCTTCCCCAGCTCCTCCATGGAGGGAATGGTGTAGTATCCTGCCCGAGCAAGAACGATACCTGAAAACATGAAAAACAAAATAATTAAATAAAAGAAATAAATTTTTTAAAAATTATAAATAAACTTATATAGAGAAGCCTATGGCCATGACCTACCGGCTGGGTGAGGAGGTCTCTGTGTGTCCAGCTCATCGTCTCTCTCTTCCTGGATACTGTCATCTCCCAGAGAGATCTCCTCACTGCTGAGATCCAGGCCATTGCGAGCGCTAACGGCTCTCCTCATATTCAGCTCGCTAATGGTGTCGTGTAGCGACGGACTGGGCTGGGTGTGTGGGATGGGCTTAGCGATGGGATTGGTGTAGAACTTGGAGACTTGCATGTCATCCTCTGCTCCACCTTCAACCTCTAGGTCATTCGTTTCTCGTTCATCTGCTCTAAGTCTGAAGACAAATTTTAAATATTAAATGGTAATGCTATGCCATGTGGTTAAGGTGTACTAGCAGGATTAGGGGAAATGTTTCGAAGTCCATAAAATTCTGATATAGAATCTGACCTGAGGCCGTTTTGTGGGTACTCAGACGGCGAGTTCAAGTCATCAGCCTCGCTGTTTACGGAGGTGCTGTACAGACTGCTTCCATTAAGGTTTTTCAACACCAACTTCTTTATGCTCCTCCTAAAAACAGACCAAGTGTAAACTTCAACTAGTGCACTTTTACAAGYCATTACGGCATTTTGGATAGCATCACAAGCTCTCTGAAAGAAGTTTAAGAAAAATAAAATGGATAATAACTTTAAAAAGAGGCTTCATCATCAAATCATAAATGTCACTTACCTTGGCATGAAAGCTCCGTTAGTGAGAGAAGGTTCGTCATCGTCCAGCCCATCAAAAAGCTGAGATTTCCCAGAACCTGAGGAGGTGAGGGCTTTGGGGCGTACGCGGGTTGCAGGACGAGGTGTGAGCCTGTAGTGAGTAGGGGTCATCAGGGCTTTCTGGGCAGCTGGATTTGTTGGCTTCAGACGCTAAAAATAAACATTAAAAATATACATACATCAAACATTTATTTATATTTTTTCCCACAAATCTGCCACCTCCTTCACAACATTATTCTTACATACATGCAGGATTCTCTTCTTAATCAGAACCTTCATCTCTAAAAGTGATACTGTAATAGTAAAAGTACTAGTTAAAGAAGAGCCTTCCATACCTCCTCTTTCTTCTTGGGGTCAGACAGTGGATTTCTAAACAGGGGCGAATCTCCAAAAGGGGAATAGCTAAGTGCACTGAGCTGCTGCTGTAGCACTGCTTGCTGGGCTGCAGCGTTGGGATCCGTCAGGGCTGAAAGATCAAACATGAAAGTTTAGAAATCTTCTAATCTAAAAATACACTCATTATGGTTTCACAATCATTACTCCAGCCAAACAAGTGTATCTTTTCAATATTATTTTGGGGGAAAAAAAACTTATACTCACCGACCGGCTGCTGCGGTGCCCCAAAGTTCAACGTGCTAGCTCCTGTGTTGAAACTATTTGCCCCAAATGACCCCACGGTCCCTAGGGTGGAGCCAATCTTGTTCTGATTGTTTCCAAACAGGGGCGTTGGCCCTGTACCTACACCTGAAAGGATGCGGTAAGAATTTACACATTTCGAAAAAGAACCCAACACATTGCTTTATGCACAACTCATCTCCTAAACGACATGGGCGATACCTGCTCCAAAACCTGCTCCGAGTCCTGTTCCTAGTGTACCTGTGGCAGGTTTGTTTCCAAACAGACTGCATCCAGGGGTATTAGCTCCGAACCCTAGGAGATGTATTTACAAAGTTAGCAGCTGTAAAAAGGAGCCCCGGAGCAAAGGATACATACAAAAAATAATATTTTTGGGGGGAGATAATGTAAAAGTTCCACTAAAAGCAATTAAACTAGCAACCAAATCATGTACAATTCTACTACACATAAAGCAAATAAATTCTCCACACTCACCAAAGCTGGAGGTGTTTGTGTTCGTCCCTAAAGTGAGCGTAGGTTTGTTCCCAAACAGACCGGTGCCTGTGCCAAAGGAGGGAGCGCTCGTGGTGGTGGTGCCAAAACCAGCTGGCTTGTTACCAAACAGATTCTGTGAAAATAAGAAATTAATATTAAAATAACATAGCAAACAAAGAACCCAATTACAAATGAGACTACTGAAATTCCGAAATGTCACTCATATGGACAATAACTGTTGAAAAGTCTGAGTTTTTCCACAAATCACCTGTGTACCCACATTCCCAAAGCCGGCGTTGGGCTGCCCAAAGAGCCCAGTGCCCGTGCCGAAGCCCGTGGCCGTGCTGGTGTTGGCTGTGTTTCCAAACAAACCACCGGGCTGTGACGCAGCCGTGTTGCCAAACAGCCCCTGAACGCAGAAAATTACAGAACAGAACAGTGCACAGAATATTAGACAACTACACATCAATGTCAGTACCATCATGTTTAAATCTGCTAAATTGTACTCACTATACTGCTGGTGTTGGCCTGGCCCATGGTGTTGGTGCCACTGAATGAGAAGCCTGTATTTTGGGTAGTGGTGGCCTGACCAAAGGGCTTGAAGAGACTATTGGTCTGCTGTGTCTGGCCAAATAAACCGGGGGTCGTCCCGAAGCCACTCGTAGCTACAGAAAAATTTCACATTACATTACAGTTTATCAAAAAGATGTGCGGAATGGTAAGGGGTTAAAGATGTCCACCAACATTAGAGAACGTCAATTTTATTCTTTCTGAATTGTAAATAAGTGCATTTGTTAAGCAAAACACTTAACTTGCAATGCAAGAGATTTCCCACAAACAAATATTAAATTTAAAAAAACTATATATTCTATGAAACTAATATTTTCCCTCTTGACATACATACATATATATAGTAATAATTATATGTACCAGAGCTGAAGGAGGGCTTTGCCTGGTTGAAGCTGAACCCAGCACCTGAGGACCCAAAGAGGCCTGTAGCGGTGCTGGGAGTCGCTGTGGCTGCAGCCCCGAACAGACCGCCTGCATTGGAGGGTCCCTTCCTCCCTGCCTGGTAATCCTCCAACCTTAGCTCCTGAAAAGTATAGACAAAATTATTAAACTCAACATAAACAGTTATTACATGAGGCATAGATAGCATAAATTAACTAACTGTTCCTGACCTCTAGAGATTTGTTTTCATACTCCTTCATTGCTGTGATACACTGGTGCTTGGTGTTGATGCTGGTCGTCACTCCGCTCTTTACCATTGTATCACTTCCTGTTGGAGGCTGTAAGAAAATGAGAGATGTAAAAATAAATAAATAAATAAACCGAAAGCAATGTTTCTTACTGAAAAAATAAAGTACATCATACAGAAAAATAAAACCTACATTAAATTTGATGGTTGTGCCAGGCTGTGTAGCAGTAAAGCCAGAGGATCCGAAGAGAGAGGGGGTTCCACCAAACGGATTGGACGTGGTGTTGGTCGTCCCAAACAGTCCTCCACTGCTAGTACTAGTGCCAAAAGCTGCAAAATATATACAAGATGATTAAAAAAAAAATCCAATTACTTACCTAGCTCTGGTTAACTCCACATTTCTAAAATACATGGAACTGAACTTACTGCCAAAAGAGGCAGGTTTGTTGGCACCAAATGCATTGCCTTGCTGAGAGAAAAGACCTCCACCTCCCGTATTAGTGTTTCCAAAAAGGCTGTTCGAGGTCCCGCTTGTGGCACCGAACCCAAATGCGCTGCTGGTAGACGAAGTGACGGGTTGACTGAACGTGCTGGAGCCAAACAGCCCACCTGGGTAGAGCAAAAMGTTTTAGTTATTATCTCACTCAAGACTGAACAGAATGTACTCATGAAAGTGAACTACAAGCTATCTAGAGAAGACAAAAAAAAAAACAAGTGCTTAATATTTATTCAACATCTTGCGAAGAAAAAGCATACCAGGTTTGTTCTGTGTTGGCCCAAAAAGACCACCGCTGTTGTTTGCGGTCCCAAAAGCAGAAGCACCAAAACCACCTGTCGTTCCAAACCCTGCATCTGAAAAAAGAAAAAAAAARRWWAWTTT
>QMIH01000733.1:51924-62524 GCA_003987875.1 Clarias batrachus
ACACACACACACACACACACACTAACACATAACATTTTGCATTTAGGTACTTGGGTTTTGGTTTCACAGCACCTTCTTCCACATGTCTGCTCTGTCCCCCACGTGGCTTGTCGCAAACTGCAAACGGGACTTCTTATGGTTTAATTTCAACAATGGCTTGTTTTGCCATTGTTCCATAAAGGCCTGATTTGTGGAGTGCATGACTAATAGTTGTCCTGTGGACAAATTCTCCTACCTGAGCTGTGGTAGAGCCTCCAGAGTTACCATGGGCCTCTTGGCTACTTCTCTGATTTATGCTTTCCTTAGCCGTGTTGTCAGGTTAGGTGGACCGCCATGTTTTAGTAGACTTGAAGACGTGCCATTTTCATTTTAGATGGATAAAACAGCGTTACGTGAGATGTACAAATCTTGGTATATATTTTTAATAACCTACTGTAACTCTGCTTTAAATTTCTCAACAACTTTATCCCTTGTTCACTAGTGTTCTCCAACAAACTTCTGAGGGCTTCACAGAACAGCTGCATTTATACTGAGATTAAATTACACACCGGTGGACTATATTAACTTATTAGGTGACTTCTGAAGACAGTTGGTTCCACTGGATTCTAGTTAGGGGTGTCAAAGTAAAGGAAGCTGAATACAGATGAATACCACACTTTTCAGATTTTTATTTGTAAATTTTTTAAAAACAATTTGTTATTTTCCTTCCACTTTACAATTATGTGCCACTTTGTGATAGTCTATCAAATAAAATCTCAATAAAAGACATTTATGCTTGTGGTTATAATATGAAAGGTTCAATGGGTATGAATACTTTTGCAAGGCACTATACATTCTAGTTTAACATGTTGTGGATGTCTTATCTTGCAAGAGTTGACACTTWTGGAAACATTTCAGTTGTGGTCAAATGACGAAACAGCAGGCTAAGTGTGTATGAGACTGTGTTTAGTCTCGGTGTTGAACTTGTGTTACTGTGTGTCCTTAAGAAAATAAATTTTAGTGAGAATAATTAGAAACAATTTGCTAGGCAGCATAAAGATTGGACTTTGGAGAGTTAAAGTTTGAAATGGCTGCCTCCTACATAGATGTAATGGTAAGTGATACAGGCATGAGCCTTTCTGAGAAAGATACTGTTTATATTATTTAGAATTGTATAATGTTTTATACACTTATACATTTCTAAATAATTATTTAGAAATGTCACAAATTTTATTTTGGGTTTTTTTTCCCGGAGGGGTCTCATGAAGAGACAAAACTGTATGCAAGTATTTTTWAAAATTATTATTAATATATAATTAACCCCATGTAGCCTCGGGACTTATACATATACGCTAGAGGTTACATGTTCTATCCTTACCTGCGAATGGAGTGTGCGGTCAACTTGCTGCTTCTTCTCATGCATATTTAACTTTTTGGCAGCAACTACTTCTGCCTGCCATGCCGATCTGAGATTACAGTAGCTACTATTTTTTGCTAATGTTACATTTAGTAAGCAATGCCTGTGACACACTCACAGTATGACATAAAAGTTGATGATGACGCTGCCTACCTTACAATAATTTAGCAATGACTGTGACACACTTCCTGCACAAAAACAAACAGAATTTCTGTGCTGCATATATAAAACTAAAATTTCTGCCTGGCACTGTTGTCCAAGGTAGTTGGCAAAAAGTACTCATTGTAGATTAAAGTAAATTTTGCATTTCATTTCATTTGGAAATTAAGAGTCTAGAGGAAGAACAGAGAGGCACAGAATCCTTGGCTGATGTTGGTTGAGGTCCATTGCACAGTCTGCACAGTCAGTGGTGATTTGGGGAACCATGAATCAAGATTCAAGAATTATTTATTTTTTAAACATATTTAATAGTAATTAATATTACCTTTTACATATTTTCAGTATGTGTTTTAAACCTGTGTATACATGTGATTCTTGAATTAAAAGTTATTTTCTTCCGTGTACATGTTTTATGAGCTAATTCTACCAGGTGTCCTGTATGGAGTGTTTTCTGTGTATGAAACGTTATCTCTGTATATGAGTGTCTATATGAGTGCAGAAGACTAACATTCAAACCAGGAGGCATATTCATGAAAATTCCAATGAGCAAAGAGTTTCTTCTAGAGATGAATTTCTAAGAATTTTTTTAGAATTGCAGGTGTTTCCCTAAAATTCTCCTTAAAATTAAAGATAGATCCTTGTACATATAAAAGTTGTTCATTAAACATCTTAATGTTCTTAGGTTCCTAAGGTGAGAAATTGTTAGGACTAGTGAGGAGGGCTTTACAAGTCCTTACAAGTTTCTTGAGAAGAGGAGACAACAGCAGAAAGACAATGGCAGAAAGACAAAGGTGCATTACTTGTTTCCATGTTTGCTACATACTTTACGAACCAACCTGATTTGTGTCCAACAAAAGCACAAAAGAGTTGTCATGATGGAGGTGTACACGATTTTTTTTTTTTTTTTTTGCTGTGAGGAGCAGAACACAACAACAAAAATCCTGTCAAACTGAACTGGTTTAATTTTCCATAATTCACTGAACAAAATGGAAATTCTATTTGATAATATCTGGTCTCATAACAGTGAGCTACCATTGGTGTTAGCTAGTTAGCTGTTTAGCATAATGTTACATTTCAAGGGCTATTTACGTTATACTAGCTAACAACTGAAAACATCAAAGTTCTTCTTTAACATTGACATTCATAGGTATTTGTAATTTAAGTCACATTTGTGTTATGAAGAGAATATTTTCACAATATTCCTAGAAAATTCAGTTTAGTTTAGTTTGCACTCACAAGGAAATTCTGTTTCAAGTGATGAGCTTACCCACTACCTAACGCAGGTGTAGTTATTATAACGGAAACATAGAAATACGGAGGTGGGATTTTCATAGATACACCAGGAGCAAATCGTGTCTTGTGTTTATTAAAGCACATTTTATAAAAGAAAATAAGGAAAGCACAAAGTTTCATGATTTTGCCTCCAGTTAAGAACAAACTTCCGTGAAAGGCGTGGATGAGTCTCGACGTTTACTTTAGTTCCCAGTTTTTTGCAGGCGCGTCATAGAACATCAAAAGTGAAACTGCAGTGCGTGCACACACGCGTGCGCACGGCAGGTATACACGCGCAGCAGGAGCGTCTCAAAAAGGGAATATCCAAGGTTGCCAGTTCCGCTTGTAATACGCGATTCGGGGTTTCCTTTTCTTTGAAGTCGCTTGAAAAAATTACGGGTCGCAGTCCTTGGGGGTCCAGAATGATACTCTTATATGGCTCCTTGCAGGATGGCAGAGAGAGAAAGATTCATAGGGGTAGTAATGACTATGGAATTTTATGAAGCAGATGAGGGAAGATGGAAGGATTGGGAACAAGTGATGAGAGAGAAGAATTGTACAAACAACAAGGAGACGCTGATTTGGGGGAGGCGGGGGGAGCCATAACTGTCCTGGGAGAAATTCACTGGGCATGACACTAGGCACATCAGTAAAGTTTTTTTTTTTTTTTTTACTTTCCACCTGGGGGTGATGTACACATAAAATTGGCAGCACTATGACAATTTTTAGGATAAGGACACAGCATACGGTGCCCCTCATTCCACACATGCTTGGGTGTCTAAAAGATCTCATAGTCTCTATCTGTCCATCATGTGAGTGTTTTGAACCACTCTCCAAAGTACATTTATTCGATGGTCTAATGCTCAGGTTTCCTATGTGAGTCATGTGCTGTTCTGCAAAGGTGTGTGCCTGTGAGTTCTGCCAATTCACCGTCGTTCACTTTTCCAGCATGGAACAACAGAGGGAATTTTAGCCTGTGGTGAAGTTTCTTGACGGGTATCAGTGCCTGGAGAAGGCGTTAAGTGCCTTCCACACTATTCTGCTCTACAACCATGGTACAGAGGCGCCTCCACACCACAGACTTCAATGATTACTCGTTGCTGTTGGTGACACTGGACTGTCTAGTTGCCACACCCTTTGACTGACTTCACTACTATTTGTGGTGTTAGGAGCATCTGGAGTCTGCCTTGCCACTTTCTCAATTTCCAGTTCTTACTCATGAAGGACTCCTGAAGTCCTTCACCACGATCCAGTCACCTGGCTGCAGATCGGAGAGTTCAGAGTGTGCTGGTGTTCCAGGGACCTGCTTATGGATTAGAGACAAAGCAGAGGACAATTTTGCATGATAATCCTCAAACATGTTTGGTTGAGGTTTTGGCTCTATCCCTGTATTTGGGGGTCTGCCAAATAAACAGTTTTTTTTTTTTTTTTAGGAAATGTGCCAATATCTTTTTATTGGATATTTTAAATCTACAGTTAAGTATCTTCAAAATGAAGGTTGGTTGTCAAATTTTGGTGCCACCCATCCTCATGTTTCATCATGTTAAGACAATCAGCTCACCTTGGTAACGGTATCCATGTTCAGTAACGAGGTAAAGCTTCTCACATGAGTGTGCTCCTTTGAATTTCTACTGTAAGGAGCAGAACACAACACAAATTGATTGATTTCTGTCGACCTGAAGGTTTAATGTTCAATAATTCACTGAAAAAAATGAAAATTCCAGTCATTATTATCTGGTCCCATAACAGTGAGCTACCGTTGGCGTTAGCTAGAAGAATACTGCGTTACCTGTTTAGCACAACAAGCCAACAGAGATGACCTCTATGTCCTTTTTTATCATCACCGTGGGTATGTGTTTTGTACATCATACGTAGCCGCTTTAACAGCCAATGAAATGCAACCACAAAACTGTATTACGCTACTGCTACACATCATCGCACACGCGGGCACAGAAAATTGCATGAATGACTAGGTGTACAGGTGTTCCTAATAAGGTGATATATGTCTGGTGTTGTGTGCAAAAATACATTTGACAGTAATAGGTCCATACATTATTAAAATCTGATTAATTGATGAACACATGTTTTATTATTATTATTATTATTATTATTATAGAGCTTGTAAAATTTCAGCTCAGTCAGACATGCAGTTCGTGGGAAATAGCTGACTGATCTTATCTCCATCCCATGTGTATGACCCAGAACCAAACTTTGCAAATGACCTCACATTTGACCTTGCCACTCATTTATTTTTTAAGGTGATTCAAAACATAACAGCTGTTGGGGTCCAAATGACTTGGACTTGGAGTAGGAAGGCAGTCAGAGGTACAGATGTGTGTACTGGTTGGTGTTTCTCAGTCTACCTGACCTTGTGGCACCATCTGCTGATGCTGCTGGGATGGCTGTTATTTTCTTCATCTTGAACTTCTTCCTCCTCACTGGACGCTTGCAGGACATACTTAGAAAAGTGTGGCACCTGGAAAAAATTAATTAAAGATTAATTAAATAAAAACTCAATACTCACCAACAAACCTGTGTGAAAAASAGCAAACATATTTTTTAAATGCAAGTTAAGAAACATCTAATAGTGAAAGCTCAAGCAATATTTTAAAAATCTATATAATCTCACACTTAAGAAACTAACTTAAAAACACAAACAAATAAAAACAGACTCATACCTCAAACACCCAGGATCCGGTTTCAGGTCTATACTCCAGGAAGCGGGCGCCTTGTCTGCGTGAGGCGTTCTCCAGACGTCCCTCGTAGTTCATCTCACTCAGACGCTCAGGGCTTTTGATCTGAGTGCAGGTGCTTTTGTCATTGGGCCAAACACCATCAAGGGTCACTTCTGCTCGTCTGTAAACGAGATTTAATGCGATTATGGAAAAACAACATACAGAGCATGGAAGATTGATTGACTAACAAAACCAGGATCAAGAACACACGAGATGGAGCTGCTAACCTGTTAAGGGCCTCTCCTACAGGTGGCTTATCTTTGTCATCAATGTAGACGATTACCTCCTTTCGTCTGAAGTGCACAATCTCGTCGAGGTTCAGGTTTGTTAAATTCACTTCGCCAGGGAAGAAAACTGACCCGTAGCCTGAAACACATGCTCTGGGTTAATTAATGTCCGTCTAGATTATAAAAATAACATTTTAGGAATCGTCATCTGTGGCATACCTTTCCTTCCTACTGTAAAATTTTCGACAATACACTCCCCGTTTTCATTCAGCATCTTCCCCAGCTCCTCCATGGAGGGAATGGTGTAGTATCCCGCCCGAGTGAGAACGATACCTGAGGATATTAAAAAAAATAATAATAAATTAATAAATGAAGGAATGACTGAATGAATCCAGGTTGATTCTTTAGATTAACTTCATGAACAGAAGATTATGGCCATGACCTACCAGCTGGATGAGAAGGCTTCTGTATGTCTAGTTCATCGTCTCTTCCGTCCTTGACAATCTTGTCTCCCAGAAAGATCTCACTGCTGGGACCCAGGCCCATGCGTCCTTTATTCAGCTCGCTAATGGTGTTGATGTGTGAGATGGGCTTAGCAATGGGTTTGATGTAGAACCTGGAGATTGGCAGATATTTTTCTGTTCCACCTTTCACCACATTGTGTGGTTCTCTGTCATTTGTCCTCAGACTGGAGACAAATTTGAAAAATTACTAAGGATAATTTCCTGATAATGCTATGCGACATATTTAAAGGCTATGTATAAAGCAGGATTAGGGGAAACAATTTTTAACAGTATAAAGGTTATAAGATTTGTCTATAAAATCTGACCCGAAGCTGTCCTGTGGGTATTCTAGCGGTGAGTGYGAGTCATCAGTCGTGCTGTCTCTGGAGCTGCTGAGCAGGTTGATGATATTAATGTTCTTCAACACATGCTTCTTAATGTTCTGCCTAAAAACAGAACAGATGTAAACTTGACAATGGTGCATTTTTGCAAGAAAACAATGCCTTTACAAAATCATAAAGATCCCATACCTGGGTTTTAAAGGTCCACTGATGAAAGAAGGTTCGTCATCTTCTAGCCAATCCCAGTGGTGAGATTTCCAWGAGTTGAAGGCAATGGGTGTGGCAGGACGAGTGGTGAGCTTGTAGTGCGTATGGGTCATCAGGGTTTTCTGCTCAGCTGGCTTCAGCTGCCAATTAAAGTAAAAAGAAAAATAATCCAATATTTAAATAAKTATTTTCACAAATATGCCACCACCTCACAACTATATCCAGGACATTCGCTTCTTAATCAGTGCCTCAATCACAAACTAAGAAGACAAAAAGTGGTGGGAGTCACAAAAGAGCCTTCCATACCTCTTTCTTCTTGGGCTCATGGATTGGGTTAAGGAATAATGGATTATCCCCATAAGGAGAATAGTAATTTGCATAGAACARCTGCTGCTGTAGCGCTTCTTGCTGGCTTGTGGCATTGGAATCCGTCAGGGCTGAAAGATTAAACCCAGGCTTCCCCACTGTCTTGATCTGGTTGATTCCAGACAGAGMCGTCAGCCCGGTACCTAGACCTGAAAGGAWGAGGTCAAAATTTACTCTTAATACAAAGACAAGAAGACACATTTCAAATTTTGGAACATGATGTAGGTGATACCTGCTCTGAGTCCTGTTCCTAGTGTACCGGTGGCAGGTTTGTTTCCAAACAGACTGCATCCAGGAACTGGATCCCCGAACTCTAAGAGACATATTAAAAAGTTAGCAGTTCTAAACTGAGCCACTAATGAAACATGTGAGACRTATATCTCATACAAAAAAACATACATAGTACATATTTTGGGGYAAAATAATGCCAAAGTTTAGAGGTTCACTAAAATAACATTAGGCTAGCAAACTAATCCTGAGYGTGTTAAAAGGCCCAAGAGTGGCAGCTTGTTCCGCTTGAACMATTAAGCTTTGAATCAGTAACCGGAAGGTTTATAACATTTATAATTTGTTTAAACATTAATAATTTGTCACAATACAGATTTTCTCTTTCATTATTTCTCCTCCTACATCTCTATAAGGTCCCTATAGCTATAAATCAAATCTTTACATTACAGACTACTAMTAATTTTTCTCACTCACCAAGGGTCCTCTGCAAAGTGAGCATGGGTTTGTTCCCAGACAGGCCAGGGCCTGTGCCAAAGGAAGGAGCACTCATGGTGGTGGTGCCAAAACCAGATGATTTGTTAAAAAACRGATTCTGTGAAAATAAGAAATTCATATTAAAATACTATTAACAATGGTTTATATGGACAGTAACTGCTGAAAGTCTGAGTTTTTCCACCAGTCACCTGTGTACCCACATTCCCAAAGCCGGTGTCGGGCTGCCCGAAGCCCATGGCCATGCTGGTTTTTGCCATGTTTTCAAATAGACCTCTGGGAGGTGACGCAGCAATGTTGCCAAAAAAACCCTGAACACACAAAAAATTACAGAACAAAGTATTAGACAACTATACATATCACTCCAMTCTCAGCACCCTCATCTGTGAATCTCWCTACTCACTATGCTGCTGGTGTTGGTGCCACTGAATGAGGAGCCCGTGTTTTGGGTAATGGTGGCCTGACCAAAGGGCTTGAAGAGAGTATTGGTCTGCGATGTCTGGCCAAATGAACCGGGGGTCGTCCCAAAGCCAATCGTAGCTACAAAAGAATTAGACAAGTGAAATGAACTGATTTGAGCATAAAATGTGCCAGGTAAATCCCTGTCTGGATTTATATACGCAAGACGAGCAATTTTTTTAAATAAATTTTGACATGAAAAACGAGCATGTCTTAGTTTACGAATTTTTTGACACAGACACACACACACTGACACACACACACACACTCTCTCCTTTACACACCCGCTCCCAGACTTCACACAGACAGACACACTCTGCTYTACACAGAAACTCTGCTCTGTCGCGACTCTTTTCAAAGGTAAGGTGCTGGTTCATTTTTTTTTTTTTACTTTATAGCAGTGATTCCGTTAGTCTGCGCTCACGCGAGTGTCATTAGAGAGATTTATTTTTTTCCCCATTAAAACAGTGTTTCCGTTGTGTGTGTGTTTGTTGTGAAACTTAAAAAGCGAGGTGGGAAGAGGGAGGAGGAGTTTTACTGTGTAAGACGAGGCGAATGAAGGGGCTAATTCCACACACACACACACACACACACACACACACACACACACACACAAATACACGGCGCCTGCGCGCACAAACAGAAACACTTATCTGCTGGGATTTATTGTTACTTTTATTAAAGGTAAAGTGCAGGTTAATTTGTTTTATTTTTACTTTATATATTGTATTAATTATTAATTATAAAAAATCAGGAAAAAGCCTGAATATAGAAGGCATGTCCATTGTTGTTATTTTTTGTTGTTGTTTTTTTTGACCAAAGCCTCACTGATGTCACTGTGCTGAGAATTGSGTGGTGGTGCAACATCACACATGTTTCTGGACAATAGATATACAGTATGTCACATCTTGTGGTATGCTTTGAAGAAATTTTTTAATACATTGTTTAATACTATACCTTAACTTTAAGCCTTAAACATCGCTCAATCCGGTTATGTTCAACACATTTTTCAATAAGATTAACATTTAAGAAGCTTTATAGGGTTTTTTTTACAGATATTTATTGCAGGGTGTTAAATGATGATTTACTTTATTAAGGGGAAAAAATCTGTCCAAAGCCACCAGGCCTAATGTGAAAAAATAACCCTTAACTGGTAATGACTGGTCGGGTCCTACCTTCACGGCAACAACTGCAATCAAGCGTTTATGATAACTGGCTAGGAGTGTTTCACATCACTGTGGAAGAATTTTGGCCAACTCTTCTTTGATGCATTGTTTTAATTCAGCCACATTAGAAGGTTTTCAAGTATGAATGGCCTGTTTAAGGTCATGCCACAGAATCTCAATCGGATTTAATTCCGACCTTTAAGTAGGCCACTCCAAAACCTTAATTTCTTTTAGCCACTTAAAGGTAGACTTGAGCTTAAGGTCATGAATTAATGGCCAGAAATTCTCCTTCTGGATTTTCTTGTAGAGTGCAGAATTCATGGCTTCATTAAATCGTCAATTAGTCGTCCAGGTCCTGTAGCAGCTCCAGACCATCACCACCATGTTTGACTGTTGTTATGATGTTCTTTTCATGAAGAGCTGCTCATTTTACACCAAATGTGAAATGTGAGCTGAGCCTCTGTGTTCTTTTTTTTGGTCAGCAGTGGCTTTCGCCTTAGAAATCTCCCATGGGTGCCATCTTCGCCCAGTCTATTTCTTATTGTTAAAACATGAAAACGGAATTTAACTGAGACAAGTGAGGCCTGCAGTTCTTTAGATGTTGGTCTGGGTTCTCTTATGAGCTCCTGGATGAATTGTCGTTGTGCTCTTGGTGTAATTTAGGCAGGCCAGCCACTCCTGGAATTTCTTCAAGTTATTTAGATCTTTGTGCTTTTTTACATCTTAGCGTGCTACACTTTTTCAGACAGGTTCTATTTAAGTTAATTTTTGAGTCTGGCTTTAATCAGGCCTGTGTATGGCAAATGAAATTTAACTCAGCTTTCCAAGTTTATTCATGATATAGCAAAGCTGCAATTAATTTTTCACAGACTGGTTTGGCTTTTTTTCGTTTAATAAACGAAATCTGCATTTTGTGTTTATTTGTGTAATATTAATAGTTGCAATCATTTAAGTATGTCAAATATGTTTGTTTTTTTTTAATCAAGAAGAGGCAAATACTTTTTCATGCCGTTGTATGTCTATATATTCTCACTTTACTGGAAATCATT
>QMIH01000733.1:63795-123970 GCA_003987875.1 Clarias batrachus
AGATGTCAGTAGGAAAAAACTTTGCAAAGAAGCCTTATCTATCTACCTAATTACTAAATTAAAACAGAGTATGGAAAATAATATAAAAGACTTTCAATTGCATCACTGTGGAATTCCTGAACAAAGACTAAAGACTTTAAAACATTGCAAGCATGTTTAAAAATACAATAAAACCCACACAAAAACTTGTTTAAAACCAGTGCTTAATATTTACTCAACATCTGGAGAAGGAAGTAGCATTAATGTGTACAGGTGATCCCCAACTTAAGAACATTTAAGTTACAAATKTCTGCAGATAGGAACAGACTGTGGTTCTACTTTCGGGTCAATTGGGGAAAAAGCTAAGTGTACCAGATATCAATATTTATAATTATATACAATATTTTCRATGTGTATTGTATTTGTATGTGTGTGGAGGTGGTAATTCGCAGCGCAATACAGTGAAAAACAGCTCTGAGATGAAATGGTGTCCGTCATTCCCATTGCGATTTAAATGCATTTGTGTGAGACTCATTTCCTTAGGTGGATTACAGTTTTTGGCCTCATAATGGCAGTGTGGGGAAAAGGGACAGATTTAGTCAAGTGGATTGTTATGCATTACATTGCATATTCGTGTCAAAGGCGTATGCAGATTCACTTTGTAGGACTTAAGACCAAATCAGACTTACAAACGTGTTCAGAACACGTTTGTAAGTTGGGGATTACCTGTGTATATCCAGTATATATAAAAGCATACCAGGTTTGTTCTGTGTTGCCCCAAAGAGACCACCGCTGTTGTTTGTGGTTCCAAAAGCAGAAGCACCAAAACCACCTGCATCTGGAAAAGAAAAAAGGTCTTTATTAAAAATTACCTTTTGCATCAATAATGTACACTTGCCTTATTTCTTCCTAAAAAAAACTGTCTGTCTATCTATTTAGTTCACTGTTGTCTAACAGAACAAATTTGGCTTTGTTTTTTCTATTTTTAAACAATGGCATATCAAATTGGCATSGCCATTTTTGACTGCTTGGCTAAAACTGAATGTGGCATTATCTAATGTTCATCCTTGGTAGCCAAAGAAGGGAAAGGGCAAAACAAACTATATAAGATGTTTTATAGTATAGGAATTAAATAAACAAAGTTAAATTAGAACTAAATGAGGATAAATTTATAAAGAAGTTTTATAAATTTATAATCAGAATTCTTAACCCTTACACACAGACATATTTATTTATACACAGGGATAAAAATACTATTAATAATGAGCAACTACATATAATGTATTTGCTGATGTTTTGTATAATGGTTTTTCCTTCTCACTTTCTTTTTAGTTGTGATTTTTCTTTACAATGAAACACGGCCAACATCCTGAGTACTTACTCTGTTGTCCAAATGTAGAGGAAGTCCCAAATCCTCCCGTCTCTGCCCCAAAGGGAGTACCGAATGACTTGTTGGCCATCTTTCACTGCTATGGATGATGCATAAGTTTGTCGCAGACACACACACACACACACACACACACACACACACACACACAATACAATCCCTTAGAGAGAACACAACCATCTAAGGCACTTGACCCCCTGTTTATAAATGTGACATTCTGCCTCGAGTTCATACCACACAATAAGATTTGAAGAATATTACCTGATAACACACAATAAATGTTTTATGTTGTTTAAGATGAGAATGAAAAACATGTCTTCTTTGGAAAGAACAGATACAGACATGACAAAAACACAGCTATTATTTATAGCTTGAATAAAATATTGCATGAATAAGTTTATGTATCTGTACAGGATAAATGGTYACAGTTCTCCAGGTGGGAAAACAGATTACTCATAATCTGTATATACACATAAACCTGCTGATAATACTCTCCATACTAGTGTAAATGTTTGTTTATGCCCTAATACGCTTTTAAAACTAAGCGATGAGGAATTAAATTTTGAAATGGCTGCTTCCTACATAAATTTCATGTTAAGTGATAAATGCATGAGCCTTTCTAAGCGGAAGATTGAAATTATTAATAAATTTATACAGTCTCATAAAGAAGCAAGGCTTTGTGCAAGAGATTTTTTTAAATATTACTAATAAAAAATGTATTCTATATAAATTCTGCCACTGTATGTGCACCCCACATGGCCGCTGGACGTAATTCTTGACAGACATTTTATGTGGAAAAATATTGTTTGTTAAATAAATATAGAGCAATGCTTGAATAAAAGATTAAAATATTTAACATCAAAATAATCCCTGTTATTTACTGGCAAGGTAATAATAATAGGCTTAATTATCCAACCAGAAAATTATCATTAGATTAACTGTGGAAAATAATCAGTAGACTAATATAAGAACTAAGAGTTAGATTAATATATTTTTAAATAATAAAATCATAATACTAATAATATTTAGATTTATATTTGGCAGACGATCTTATCCAGAGTCACTTACATAAGGGGACTACCCAAGAGAGGAAGTGTGTCGTAGTGTTTTGAGATACTCTGAGAATGGGAATTTGGAAAGGTTGAGTACATTGTAAAAAATATTTTAGGAAATGAAGAAAGAGATCAAGGAAGAAAGTATTTCATGAGTTTCTTAAGGATGATGGGACTAGAAAAGAGGATTTCAACTGAAAGGAAGATATGGAAACACTAAGCCTAATCTGCATATCTTTGGACTGTGGGAGGAAACCGGTGAACCCAGAGGAAATCGACCAAGCACAAGGAGAACATGCAAACTCCATGCACACAGACCTGGTGTGGGAATCGAACCCAGACACTGGAGGTGCAGGGCACCTGTGCTAACCACTAATCCGCTATGATGCTATCTGTTATTGCCAGATTATATCATGATTATTACTATYATCAGGAAAAGATAAATGTTAGGTAGTTTGAGATTAAATATATTGTTTATATAAGATATAATTTATTGCTGTCAAAGGTTTTATTGCCTTTTTAATTTATCATGAATGGTTTTATTGCTCTCATTGTTAATATAGTAGAGTATACCTTTTTGTAGCTTTTGATCTGTTCTCAGAGTCTCTGTGTAACAATTAGAATTAATGCATAGAATTAATTAATTAGTACTAAATTATGTCACAATTAGAACTATACTGTAGATACATGTCTTTCATAGGACAGTAGAATATATTTGTGTTTTTAAAGTGTGTGACATTTTCCTTATTCTGATAAAAAAAATAACAATGGTATAAATTAGCGCATGCGATAATATAAACGCAAAAATAGAATGAAGTGTGACTGAGTGTTAATTATAAAGCGGGATTCAATTAAGTTAGAATTAAACTTTCGCTTCAAAGAGAACTCACCGGAAGTGCTTTTCTGTTTCAAACATCACAAACTTGCTTCTCTGAGCGCTCGGGACTTCCTCTCGTCTCGTGATGTTTTAAAAGAAAATGCCGCAAATATAAAGGCGCGTGGTCGTGTTACGCGTGATGACTCCGAATCTTGTCTCGTGCGCCGTCTGTGATGTTTCCCCGAGTTTGGCGTAACTAATGACATCAGCATCCTGTGCAGCTGTAGGAGAGCGGCACTTTTTTGAATGGAACCACCAAGAAATAGAATGAGCAATATTTTGAATAAATTTCTCCCAATAAATCTATTACTGTAATAAATTGGCAACACATACTGGTCTTCCATAACATTGCGACCACCCGCCTAATACTGAGTAGGTCCCCCWCCATTAGCTTTTTCTATTGGATCGGACTACACGGGCCAGCCTTCACACAGCCAGAAAAAAAAAATAGGCAAGCATAAGGATTTGAGTGACTTTGACAAGTAAGATGGGCTTACTGATTCAATGGAAGCGCTAGTGTAGATCAAATGATGGTTGTGATAGAAAGATGTATACACACAGTGAATCACTGTTAAGGTGGCAAAAGGGGGGACCTACTCAATATTAATATAATACATGCACACACATACATACAAACATGTGTCAAACGTATCCGCACTCTGGCTGTAGAAAAGACAAAGACATAATTTTGCGACATAATCTCCTAAGGGGACCAAACAGATGATGGAGCAAGATCAGAACTGTAGGGAGGATGCTTTAACACCTCAAAACTAAGTATTGACTTTACAGGCAGTCATTGACAGTTAATAATAATATTTTATTTCATTGATCGCCTTTTGCTTAGTCTTGCTTTGGCATTATTTTGAAAAGCCTGTGCAATGTCAAAGCATTATTGCTTCAACAAAGAAAAAAGAAAAAAAAACAATGATAGATATAATATATTCATACTTTTTGGGAGGCACATAGCATTGCTGAACCTAGCCCTGACCAACAGAAGAAACCCTAGTTCATAAAACTGCCTCCACAGACTTGTATGGTAGGCACTAGGCCTGATGGGTGCATTACTTCATCCACCTCTCTTCTTATCCTGTTATATTTCTTATGTTGACTTGCCTTTGGACAGGGTCAACCCTAACCTAACCAATTATGTAAAGGGACACAGTAGTAGTATGAGTAATAATACTAAATATTACATTGTTAATATTGGTGATTATTCAGCACTGTTGCCTTTCACATCCAGGGTCTGGGTTTGATCCCTGCCTCAAGGTGTCTGTGTGTATGGAGTTTGCATGTTCTCCCTGTGCTTGGTGATTTTCCTCTGGGTACTCCAGTTTCCTTAAAATATATTTCCTTTAAATAGTCCAAAGACATGCAGTTTAGGTGAATTGGCGTTCCCAAATTACTTGTAGTGTGTGAATATTGAGGCCGTACCACAGTCATAAAATGGGAATAAATACAATGGTGATCACCCCTGGCCTCCCTGGTCCTTGGTTGGACTACAGTGGTTGTTAAATGGATGGATTGATATTCTTCCTTTTCTTCTTCTACTTCTTCTTTGTTGTTTAACATCGCCTGGAATCCAGTAGGTTGGTTACGTTAACGCCAGCTGTAGGTCTCATTCTCCTTCATCTTCCCAACCTCTTAAAGGCCTCTTTCAAGACCAGTCTTCCTTAAAAAATTCTAATGCTTCCTTCCCTGATCGTGTCTTGACTCATTCTGTGTCCTGAATATTGTTAATGGTGGTGGGTCATTCATGAATGATTCGTTTTTGAATCTTAAATGTGACACAGTGATTAGTTAATTTTCTACTGGGYGCATAAGCAAAGCATCGCAAAACCTCGGTAGGTTCTGTACAGGAAACAGAAATGAGTAGTTWCCTTTGGGTATTTTCGGTCCGAATCGTTCATTCTTTTCACGTGACTCCCATATGCTATGCAGTGCAGTACACAGGAAACAGAATTGAACAGATCCCAATGAGTCTTCAAGTCCTAGTCATTCGTTCTTTTGTCACTTGACTCCCATAGACGCTATGCAGTGCAATAGATTCAAAAGAATGAACGACTCAGACTAGAAGATATGTGAGGTGAGCTGCTCATTCTGTTTATCATAATATATCCTCAGCTGCATTGTAATATTTTGATTAATGAAATTATAGCCAAAATTTGCGTTTGTAGACATATTGGGGGTATGTTTATTTAAAATGTAACATTTTATTTTATTTCTGATCAAAAGAACAAAATGACCCAAATGCCAATAATAATAATAATAATAATAATAATAATTGGTTCATTTTGATGAACGAGATTCAAAGAACAGAAATTCAAATTCAAATGAGTCACTAAAGTGATTCAAACTTCCCATCGCTAAGCATTTTAATACACTGTTAGTACTTTTTGTATTTTTCTGCTTCCTATTATTATTAGTAGTAGTAGTGGGAGTAGTAGTAATAATAGTAATAGCTGTATTTTCAAAGAAGAGTTAAATTAGGATTGCATGTGTGTAAATATAAGGTAWTTTTTTTAGGTTGCAAAACAAGTACAAAAGCAAGTTTTAACAGGTTTCAGGTGTTCGTTACAAAAGGTAGAGTTTATATTGAACTTCTTTTGAAAATATTAGTTTAAAACATGCACTTTGGTTAGCCTTGGGTTTATAATTAGCGGTTTTTTTTTTTTTAAATAATATAATTAGCGGTTTCCTTAGCTTCCAGCTAGTTGAGAAGACGTAGACAGCAAAAAAAAAAAAAAAAACGGTGTATGACGCACGCAAAACATGTGCACACGTCATCAAACAGGGTCTAATATATTTCGACGCGCGCCGCTGCTTCAGTCTTTCTCACGCTGGGCAGCTGGTTGAACTGTGGCTGTAGATACCGACCAAAAACAAAAAATCGTAATGCCTCCATTGATAGTTCCTTTATTAATTAAAAATACATATGTTACCACGTGAGGTGTATGTGGGTTTTTACCCTTATGGAAGTCCAAACTGGTTTAGTTTCATGGAGGATTGTTGGAGCACGTGGCTCCACAGGCAGGCTCGTTAGCTAGTAAGAAGCTAACTCTGGAGAACTCCTCACTGCACCATGGTTCCCAAGGTGAGTCGTTTTTTGCCATCTATGATAAATATCTCTTGATACAGTCTCTGTGATGAAACCTGTGAATAGGAAGTGCCGTCTTATGCGATAACTGACGATTTATTTCACAATTAATCTGAGAGACCTGAGTGTATGAACCACCACGTGATCCCTTCGTGTCTCTGTACTTACATGCTTTTTGTCTGCAGGTTGAACATCCTGGTGCTGTGGTCCATCTTTAGATCAACAAGGCAAGTGGTCTTCTGTTATATTGGGATAAATTTGCTCAGCTGGTGTCGTGATGAAAACTTAAACTGAAATTGAGCTGGAATTACCGGCAGATTGTTCAGTGGTGATCATCGGTTTTCTGAACACAAGCATATTGCTGAATTTTTTTATATATATGTATCTAAAGTAAAGAGCAGAGATTTTATCTACATCTCTAACACTCTAATCTTTTATAGGATTAGAAGGACCCACCTGAGCACCATATTTGTTAACCCATCTGATGTGAAGTTCTGGTTGACTTGTGGTAGTCTGCAGATGTCCAAGCCGTTCATTGGTAAATATTTTTATACTTGAGCTTTTATTGAGTGGAACCCATAATGTGTTTTCTTTTTAAGTGGTTAACTAAAGTCTTGGTCTCCAAAATGTGGTAATGTTCCAGCTGAAGCACCTCATGGTTCATGCGCCTAGTTAATTTTGACTTTTACTTCAGTTTTAAATAAATTGATCTGTTCAATTAATTGAATTGACCTACAAAAGATCAGTCTAAATTGTGTGATCAATTTAACCACACTGCTCAAGGGGAACAAGGAAATAACCTTAAAACTGCAATGTGTGCTGCTTCACTCTGAGGTAGCCCTTATTCGTCATGTACATTACGGCACAGTAAAATTCTTTTTGTATATCCCATAAAAAATGATCCAGATGTAAAATTTGCATAATCAATTCCCCTTTTAAAGTGTCAATTTTTACATTTGTACTTTTCTTTGTTTTCTCTCCACAGTGCATGGAGGTGTAGGACTTGAATACCACAAGCGGTGTCGACTGAAATTGTTCTGATTATGCTGTGATCAAAACTAGATCCGTGATCGTTTGTTCATTGTCTTGGCATCAGTATTTCTTTGTAAATAAAAACATGAATAAAAATACAGCTTGATTTCTTTTTTTTGTGTGGAGAAAATTACRTTAATGTACTCTAAATACCAAGTTTTACAGTGATTGTTCAGGTATACAGTAGTACTTAGATATTTATGAAGTTGAGTACAGAACACTTTTTCAGTATTAATTGACTTAGACCAGGGGTCTCAAACTCAGTTCCCGGAGGGCCGCAGCCCCACAGATTTGTTCCAACCATAATTAAAAGCACCTGATACAACTAAACAAGTCATTAAGGCTTATTTGAAAACTATATGGTATATATGTTGGCGCAGGGTTGGAACAAAACTCTGTAGGGCTGTGGCCCTCCAGGAACTGAGTTTGAGACCCCTGACCTAGACCGTTCCTGTACATCTCAAGAAGGGACAAGTTACATTTGCTATCTGGCTTGAACTAAAGGAATTGACCTTTTAGCTTTCATTTTAGACCAGTCCAGAGATTAATACATAATGCAAAGAAGATGCAAGTGTTTGCAGTAATTGAGTCAGGAAAACATTGACAAACAGCAATGATTTATTTTAACTTAAACACTGCCATGAACAAATAATTTAAAGACTGCTAGATTCAGTTTCTTGAGATTTGGACGATGTCATAACTACAGCTGAACGCAAACATTTACAAATTAGTAAGCCTAATGAGGTTGTTTAGACCTTTCTCTAACACAGCTCTGATTTGTGAAATCAAAAGAGAACCACAAAGACAAGCATGGTTTTAGTGGATTCATTATATTTTCAAAACATGTAAGTGTAATTTTCTAAACTGTGTTCAATTTCTATTTTTGGGCCATCTTCTAATATCCAGATCCCCTCCCTGGTGTTATTCATCTTTCTCGACATAGGTCTTTACAGCTGAGCGAGCCATCTGTCTGGCCAGATATCTCTCTCTGGCCGAGCTCACGGTCTGTTCACTGCTGCGTTTCGCAAATTTGTTCACCTGCACGCCACTTTCAGCCTGTATCTCCTTGTCTTTGTCCTTTTCATCCACTTGTGGCTTCTCCTCTCGTTCTTTTCCATCATTGTTTTCGTGGGGTTCTTTATCTCTTTGTCTGTCCTGCTCACCCTCTCCTCTGTCTCTCTTGCCACGCCTATCTTCCGTTTCTCTATCCCTTCTATCTCGATCTCTCTCCCGGTGACGATCCTTGTCCCTCGCGTGCTCGCGGCCTTCTTTCCTTTGTCCGTCCCTGTCTTCTTTCTGGTGACTGTGCCTGTCCTCTCTTTGTCTTTCTCTCTCCCTGTGACTGCGCTTTTCTTTTTCCCGTTTCTTCTCCTTCTTTCTTTCATCTTCGCTGCCCGAGGATGGAGACCGCTGGCGGTATTGCCGTTTGGAGTGGCTGCCGTTGCCTCCGCTTTTGCTGAATTCTGCTTTAGAAGAGCTCTGTTCTTCGTTCGATTCGGCCTCACTGTCGTTTTCTCGGAGTGGAGCGTTTTGAACAGGGGACTTGGATTTATCTCTTCTGTAACAAGATTTAGAATATTATTAGAAAAATTAATTGACGAGAAAACATCCACAACATGGGAATGTAAAATCGTGTCAATGGTGATTATCATTAGTCAGTAAAGGAGCTGTGTAGATTATGCAGCCCATATCTGAAGTATTTCATGCCTTACACTGCTAAAACATGATAATATATCAACAATTAAAGTGACCAGTGAGCGCCGACACCTGTGCAATTTAAGTGCAAATCATTTGTAGGCATCTACAGACAGTTTTATCAAGCTAAAGCCTCGCACTTATCTACCTGTCAGTGCTGCGATCAGGGAGAGGCTCTTCTCCTACTGTCTGATTCAGAAGGTGTCTGTAAAAGCCGCTCAGGTCCTTCTGCTTTTTCACGTCCAAAGCAGCTGGGGATTAAACAGATAAAAACAGTCATTCCTTCTTTCGTCAACATTTCAAGTAAGTATTGCTTACAGTATGTTTTATTGAAGGAATTGGACAGTATAGTTGAAAACAAGATATACTGAATTGAATTCTTGGCTACCTTTTTGTTTTAAAAAAAAATTTTTTTAAAAAGAGAGAGAGAAAGAAAACGCCCCCATCAAACCCAACCCCGCCCCCAACAATGTATGCACATATTTACCACAGTTATCCACAATTTAGACATAAGCTCATGATGTGATGTTTCAAAAAGTCAAGAGAGATAACAGAAGTATAAAATGAGCTACAACATTGGAGAGAAAAGAAAAGGGCGAAAAAAAATCTACATAAACACCTATATGCATTAGATACATAAAGTGTCCAAATACCAAATTGTCTCCTAGGTAATTCCTTCAGATCCCTGACGCATGTCAAAATGGTAAGTAAAACCTATTTACTGACCCCTTCAATATAAATTTGACCTTGTCTAGTTTTAAAAACATCACGTCTTGCAGCCAGCCTGTTGCTGAAGAAGGAGTAAAGGATTTCTAGCTCAACAAAATTGTCCTACGTGTAAGGTGAGAAATAAAAAGCAATGATGTTCCTCTGACTAGTAGTCACAAGTGATATTCGTTGTATCGTCTGGTGTTCCAAAAATTGCTATTGGAGGGTTGGCTATACTTTGATAAATATAAGAAGATCCTTTTAATTTCTAACTTCCAAAATGCCTCAGAGAACTTTATGCCCTTTTCAGCTTCTCATCCAGACTTTATTTTATGGCAGCTTGTAGTTTTCAAAAGACATTAAGTGAGAGCACAATTTGGAGATCAGACCTTCAGTACTAAAACCGAGGCAGGAGGAAGATCAGGAAAGGAACGGACATGATCTTTGTTCCTAACTTTTCCTGTTACTTTCATCAGAGTAAAATGCCAACGTATAGTGCAAGTTACTTTCATGGTAATTAGCCAGCTACATCATAAGGAAGCGAAACAAGTTGAAAATTTAGCCATTTAAGAACAACGTGAATGTACCCAAATCTACCACTGCCATTTGTTAGCGTCTAACAGAAGACATATCCCAAAACTAATCGGGTTAAATCGGATGCATCTTTCAGACTATCTGCGCAAGCATGGAATAAAATAAAATATATATTAATATTATCCCTTTATTACACACACTACTACTTGTCATGAAGTAACATCCTTAATGACATTGTCAGCCTTCAGATAGGATCAAGTGACTATAGTTAATGCCTTTAAGGGGTAATAAAAAGCTGGCTGAGAATAGCATTAAAACATTAAATTTCATTTATTTCTGGAGTAGTTGTTTACTGCAAAAATATATATTTTAAAAAGGCTCAGCGTCTTTATTAAAACTCTACGAAGAGCTCTGGTGTGATAAAATCTTTATACCCTCTAACTCTGCAGCTCTCCGCTCCTTCTCCAGCTCTTCCTGGCGCTCTTTGAGCTTCTGTCTGTAAGCTGAGGTCACGTAGGCTTCCTTGTCTGCAAACTGTTCCCCCTCTGCCTCCCTCTCCTTCTGGATCTTTCTGTCTTCGCGCCGCTCCTGCTCCTTCTTCCTTTCTTCTACAGCATGCATCAGCTGAGTAATGTATTTGGGCTAAAAGGAGAAAAATTTTATTCAACACAGCGACTCAAACACAGAAATTAAATCTGTCCTGTGTTCACCGTGACTCCAGATTATAGTGCAGAAACACACGGAACAAATATAATGTTTGAACTGGACTACACAAATAAAAAACACACCTTTCTGTCAGCGCCTCCCAGGAGCTTCTTATTGCTCTCCAGCCTTTGCTTCTGGATGTCATCGTAGACGCTGTCATACTCGTACACACTGCTGTCCTGTTCCAGAGCCTTTTGCATCTCAAGTCGCGTCTAAGACGGGTGACAAATGTATAGTTTAGAATGCGTTAATACACGTGACGGGACCTAACCATTTTCCCAATCACGTAATCTGATATATGCACTACAGTCATCTACTTACCTGCTTCATCATCTTTTTTTTGATCGCCTCCTTCTGCAAACTCTCACCAACAGACCGCTGGGAACGAGTAAGAATGACGTTAATGCACAGTCAGGATACTGGACCGAAGTTATATACGAGGGAAGGCATGAGAAGTTTTACAGGCGTTCTTACTTCATCGTCAGAGTCGTCTCCGAAAATAGAAGGTCGTGAGAGGGGGGCTGATTTAGAAGCGCTCTTCTGAGGTATAATGAGCCCATACCTGTTAGAAAATCCAACACAATGTACACATTTTAATATGACATACACAGTATATCATTTGTGCACATAAATTAGACATTTATTGCTGTTACTGCTGAAAGGCCCTTTAGTCTAGGGAAGGGTAATCATTAGGGATCACTCAAAACGATATTGTCAAGATCAGGATTTTAGAAATATTCTGATTCTATCTCTCTCTATCGCTCCATAAGGTAATATAATATATATAGGTCAGGGAAAAAAAATAAGAGACCACTGCAAAATAATAAGTTTCTTATGTCTATTTTCACACAGACGCATGTATTGGGTGAGATGAACAGTTATGTTTAAATTTTTTTGTGAACTGCTGACAATATTTCTCCTAAATTCAAAATGTTATTTACATGTATTGTTATTTACAGTGTACATGTAAAGGAAATGACATCAACTCATCAAAATAACCCAAGATCATACAGGATTTGTAGAGCTTTAATAACGCAAATAAAACAAAATGCAAATCATTTGTAAACAAATTGTGTTAATGCTTTTGGAATAACCCTGATTTGCAATTACAGCTTTCAAACGTTTCTCATGCTCATCACCAGTTTTTCACATCGCTGTTTGCAATGTTTTCCACTCTTTTTGCAAAAAAGCAAAGAGCTCAGCTTTGCTTGATGGCTTGTGACCATTCATCTTCCTCTTGATGACATTCCAGAAGTTTTCTGGTGTAAATTGCAGTGATCTCTAATTTTTTTCCAAAGCTAAACAAACATAGCTAATAATTGCCTCGTACCACACAGTATGCTGTGCTTTCTGCCAATGTGTGTATAGTTTAGAGTGTGTCTGATTACAGAGGAATGACATAATTTCACCAAGGCGTACATACCACTCACTCACTCGTTGTCTATAGGGCTTTATTCTGTACAGGGTCACAGGAGACTTGGGGCACGAGGTTGGATACACCCTCTGGACGAGGTGCACACACATACACACACTCCGGGCAATTTAGGAAAGCCAATTAGTCTATGGATGTGGGAGGAAACCCATCAAGCACAGGAAGAGCATGCAAACTCCATGCACACAGACCCGAGATGGGAATCGAACCTGGGGGCGCAAAGAGACAGTGCTAATCACTAAGCTAGTGTGAAACCTACCACTGATGAGCTTAATATTGAACCTTTTCATAAAATATACAAGCTTTAACCCATGATTTGTACCCCCTGACCATAAGACAGATACATGTATGCCTCTTTTTGATTGTCTTCCTAAAAGACCTTCCACAAGATGTTGGAGCATGTATGTAGGGATGTGTGTTCATTCAGCTACACGTGACGTTGAAGAGGTTCCAGTTTGTCCAGGTCAATGGTGTTCATATAGGATTGAGATCAGGAGGCTCATATTTTTAAACTCAAACCTTGGCATCATGGACCATACGTTCATGGAGCTCACTTTGTGCCCAGAAGCACTGGTGCAAGTTTGGGTCTGTTAGTTCAACTGAAGAGACATTACAATGAATCAACAGTTTGGGAAAGAAAAACAATATAGAGGTGCTGTGATATTCAAGGGTGCACAAACTTATGCCCATGTAATGCATTTGTTGAAATTATTTAATTCATTTTAGTTTAAGGGAGGCTGGCTGCAAAACATGAGCATTGTTGAAACACTATGGCAATTAGTCAAACTAAACACGTTAGATAGTTCCACACCTAGCATTAGCTTTAGTAAAGCACAGATTAGCTACCTGGCGCGTGCAGATACTATGACTTTTATCTCCATGATGTTTGTTCACGCTTTGCTAGCTAGCTATGTTAGCTACTGCCATTTCCGTTTACAAACAACAATGTACAATTATTACCTTAGCTATACACTCATACAGCCGATATTACAGACGTTTGTAAACTGCGAATACACTTTAAAACACTGTGAATGAAATTATATCTTACTTTCAATTTACGGTACTTACTGTTTACCACCTGAGGCCGCCATCTTTTTTTTTTTCTTCCTCAGCGCAATGTGAAAAACGCGTGGCGCAGATTCGCTAAAATAACAACAAAATACAATTTTAAAAAATTGAATTAATTTTATACAAAAATATCTAATATTAAACACATTTGCTAATAAATTTTAAATAGGTTTTCTATTTAGGTCAACGCTTTGAAATATATCTGAGGCGTAATCAAAGGCATGACCCCGTGGTTGAACGGATTTTTAAGTTAGTGCTTAAAAATTTCACTTTAATCGCAATAATTATTCAATTTAATACCAGATGTAAGTAATTTTAATTGTCTATAAAATGTTAATTTAATAATGTATTAATTCAAAGTATAATAGTGTGTAATTGTAAATACTGCCCAGCAGATGGCGATAGTTTCACAGTAAGAATCATGTTTTAAAGTGACGTCATGTCAGATGTCAGCTGTTGTACTTGTAAAATATACTGTATATAGGCTCAGCCAAAAAAAATGTATACACACTTCTGGAAACGAAAAAGTATTTATTGGTTTACATAATGATATATGATGATATAATGATAATATTATACTACACATCATACAGTTTTTCTTTTCCTGAAGTGCGTACATAAATTTACTGTATGCAGGGCGCCGCTAGCAATTTTGGGCCCTATGACAAAATATGCGCTTGGGCCCCCCTACCACACCCACTAGTAGTGTTATTACTAATAAAGCAGATCTCTGGGGGCTCCTATAGGGCGTGGGCCCTTAGAATCGTCCTAACCTTCCCCCCTTAGCGGCGCCCCTGACTGTAGGTACGCATACATTTATATCATGAATTTAATAAATTTAATAAATGTATTTTATACATACATTTAAAAAGGTTTAAAAATCACCCAAAAGAAGACAACTTTTTCTACATTTAGGCACCAAACACAATTTGCAATCTCTTTATAAAAAAACAACCATTTTATTCTTTATTGCATCCATATAGAAACTCTGTATATCTAGGGACCGTGGTGACCAATGGTGAGTGTCCACTGTATTTATTACACCAATTAGCCTAATCTGCATATCTGAACTGTGGGAAGAAAACGAAATACCCAGAGGAAACCACATAGACCCGAGGTGGGAATCGAACCCCAACACTTGAGGTGCAATATGACAGTGTGAATCCTTGTTCTGCATTTATTCATTATTTAATTCTCTTAACATGTAAGATTCATGCATTGCAATGCCTTAAACATATGGTGAAAAGTGAGTAATAACTTCTTTAGTCATTATATATATATATACGTAATTATGTAGTCATACATTATGTCATAATGATATTGGTGCATCCTCTTTAAACGCTCTTTCTGGTGAGCCCGGGTGGTGATAGGACAGGTGCTTGGGCCTGATCATTGTTTTTTTTTTCTTTTTTCTTTTTTAATTTTCTCTTAACCTGTAAGACTCACAGTGTGTAAATACATAAAACATATGGCCCTGATAAAAGCAAGTAAAACCATGATGGTATTATGGTGTAACATATCAATCATCAATCAAAATGACATATGTGAAATAATAGTGATATAGAGGTTGACGAGCAAACAAATACAGTCATATTACAACATAATAAAACCATAATAATCTACGGTCATTGTCTGCAAGGTGTATTGTTGCAGGTATAAGCAGTCAGATATTGACCCTCCCACTAAGTCCTTCCTGCTGTTTTTAATTTGTCCAGCACTTTGGGTTTTTAACATCTTGCATCAAACCATTTTAAAAGCCTTTCAATTGAGTCCACCTATTGATTTATATATTAAATGTAAAACCTGTGTTTGAACACCTGGTACACGGTATTGTCCAACTTCTTTTGAGTTTTAGATAGGGATCATGCTAGACTGTTTTCTGTTCTCCTTATGTTTGTACCTAGAATAGATAAATCTTTTTAAATGATTGACTTGATAGACTTTATGATTCTTCTTATTTACCCTGTACTATAATTCAATATAAAGTGTGTTATATTTTAGTTGTAACTTTGGTGTAATGCTTTAAATAAATGTGTAGAGTGTGTTTAAAATAATGGACATGCAAACTTCCTAAAAATACCAATTGGTGTATGTGTGTGTGTGTGTGTGTGTGTGTGTGTGTGTGTGTTTGGGGTTGGTGTGTTTTAAGGAAGTTGTACATTTCCTTATATAACCTACAGTTCATCAGGCTTCATGGCTCTGATAAATACACAGCACACTCCATATTTGCCTAGTGTGCTTGATATTTGAATAGTTGAATCATACGTTAGGTCATAAGGGCATGTTGCTTGTTTGTTTTGTTTTCTGAGGCTCTGGCTGAAACAAGAAACCAATACATGCTTAATATCATGATTGAAAATGCATTTTTGTGTCATAGATGTACAGACATGCAATAAAATAATAGGCACTTTAAACTGTTAATGTATTAGGCGGAGTGGTGGCTTAGTGGTTCGCACAACAGGAAATTTGGAAACACCAATTAGTCTAATCTGCATGTCTTTGAACTGTGGGAGGAAACTGGAATACCCGGAGGGGAGAATAAGCACACAGATCCTGAGGCAGGAATCGAAAGCGACAGTGCTAACCACTAAGCCAAATTGCTACCTTAAAAAAATTATGTCTTTAAAAGTTAAAAGTTCATTCAAATATATTGTACGCCCAGAGTGTGGATAATTGACTCACCCTTGTTCGACGTGAAATTTTTTTTATAAAAAAAGTATTTAAAAAGTATTTAGTATTTATGACATTTATACTATATGGACAAAATTATTCGGCCAAACCTGTTAATTATTGAATTCAGGTTTCGATCAGGCTTCTTATCCTCAGTGAAGGACAAACTCAGCACTCTAAGACATATTGGACAATGTGGRAACAGTTTGGGGAAGACCATTTTCTATTCTAACATGACTCTGGCCCACTGCACAAAGGAAGAACTATAAAGACATGGTTTGGTGAGTTTGGTGTGGAAGAACTTGACTGGGCTGAACACAGAGCCCTGACCTCAACTCCATCGAGCACCTTTGGGATGAACTAGAGATTCATGATTCACAAGATTGTAAGCGAGGCCTTCTCGTCCAACATCAGTGCCTTGTCTCATAAATACTCTACAGAATTAATGGGCACAAAATCATACAGTCCTACAGTTTCTTTTTCAAAAATTTTGTGGACAGAGTGGAAGCTATTATAGCTGCAAAAGGGGGATCAACTCACCAACATATTAAAGTACATGTATTTGGATACAATCTCATTGCGGGTTTGGCCAAATACTTTTGTTCATATTAAGTCAAGTCAAGTCAAGTCAAGTCAAGTAGGCTTTTATTATCATTTCACCCATATACAGATCAGTTAACAGTGAAATGAAACAACAGTCCTTCAGGACCAAGGTGCTGCAGACAAAATACAGTAAATTAACTAAACTACAGTAACTAACTAAGACAACAAATTAACACCATAAATTAACAAACCTATCTAAGAGCTATATAAAAAACAACAAAAACAACAACAAAAAAAAAACAGCAAAAGACAACATAAGTTGTACGTGTAAATGTGCAAACGAGAGCAACGGCATTGTACTGTAGAATGCAATACAAAATACATTACAGTACAATGCAAAACCATCACACTGCTAAACTCTACATTATACCATTAAATTACTTAAACCACTTTTTACCTTTTAAGTGTAATACATCTTACAACTGATTACTCTGTACACTGAGTTTTTTTCTCCCCTTTTATTGACTTGTATATAAAACCATAGATATGTAGTATATATTCCCAATATATACACCATTCATCCCTATATACAGTACATAGCACAAATATATAGCGCTGCTCGTTTTTCAGTTTTTTGTGTCTTTTGTATATTTAATGTGTGTATTTATTATTATTATTATTATTATTATTATTATTATTATTATTGTATAAACATAGATATATATCCAGCCAATTGACATGGAGAATGCCTGCTATATATGATATAGTATATGCATTTTTGCCTGCATTCATATATAACTATAATATTTATAATATTATCATATATATCAATATATAATGTATAGCAACAAATTTAGTGTTAAAATATTTATAAAAGCTTTTCTTTTCCTGAAGTGTGTATATGCTTGTTATTGGTTTATTTTCTATATATACAGTATATATGTGTGTACATAACTCTATTTATTTAACCCGAACCTTGTAGTTTGCACAATGCCAATATTGCACTGATATACATACATTACTATTTGCACTTAGTGTAGATGCTAAACTGCATGTTGTTGCTGAGGACCTGAACTATGCAAAGGCAATAAAGCTTTACCTACCTACTTACAGTTCCTACTCTGTGAAAATGAGTGAGTGCAAATAAATTGTCCATGAGATGATAGATCACAGATGAAAAACTGAAAAATAGTATTAAAAAAAAGTTCTTGTGAAAATAACAGCTGTGCAAAAAAAAAAAAAAGCAATTGCAGGTTGGTGTGTGAAAATGAAGTCATAAATATGAGATATTAAGTCATAATCATGATCAAAATTATGATACCATTACTCATTTTTTTGATCTATTGCGAATGCAATGTACACAAGAAAGTAAAAGTCCCTACTTTTTTTCTTTCTTTTGGTTTCACCCTTCGTGAGAAAACATGTTCTCACTGGTTATAAGATACTGTAGGCCACTGAGGTTTGACAGCTGGCGGCTCGGCGCATGCGCAGATCGCCCTCATAGAGGAAGCGACACAGAGCGAGCAGCAGCAACGGACGAGCTGGATCCGCTCGCGCGCAGCTGATTTCTCTCCTGACACGATCATGTCGGTCTCGGCGTCGGCAGATTCCCGCCGGTGTCCGTCTCCCGGAGCCTGAATGGCGTTAGTAACCGTGCAGAGGTCGCCTACTCCGAGCGCGACATCCAGCCCGTGCGTTTCGGTGAGTAATTCACGGCTTCTTGTTTTTTTTTTTTTTTTTAGCCCCCGACACCTTCGTCCACCGTGTCGGTTAGTTTCTTGGGTTCATTTCCGCTGTTTCATTTCTCTCTCTCTCTCTCGCGCTCGCTCTATACAGTTCATTATACCTAAATAACGCGCATGCGCAAAAAAAAATAATACTCCTATTAGATTGGAATGATATTGTTGTTCTGAAGTGAAGCTTCCCTGGCTGTTTTGTAGCATTGGATCTGTCTATTGAATACCAGCGAGGCACAGGAAACAATGTTACACCGACTGAGGCTACATTAGAGGCGGCTACAATGTATCTCTCTCTCTCTCGCACACGCACACACACTCACACACTAACACACATATGCACCATTACACTCCAGTTATTTCGTTTAAACCCCTCCATGTGTGTTATAACACACAATATGAATGACACATGTTCTTAAAAAACCAGGCCTAGATAAGCCTGTGTATTTTAAAAAGCAAGAAAAAAACACACACACACTCACACACACACACACATACAAAAGTCACACCTACAGTACTAGGATAGACTGTGGTGTTATTTTGTCCCCGGTGCATACTATACGTCTGACGAGCACAAAGGATAAGACATAATCACACACAGCAATCTTCACAGAGGACAGAGAGGAAAAGCTCGACGCTGTAACACCCAAAACAGACTGAGGAAATACCTCGCATGCCGAGATGTTCGACAGCCTGGAGATTTCGTGTCATCCGTCCGAGTTTGAGATATCGGTGTGGCCCACATTTCCTAATTAAAACTGAATGAGCGCTCGGGTTGAAGTTCTCAGACTAAATGGAAGACAGCGAGGTTATACAAAATGCATGAATCCATAGCTGTGTCGATCCTCATGACTCTAAACACCTTAATCGTGCGTCCTGAAAAAATAAAAAATAAAAAAATGCAAATAAAACAGGAAACGAGAACTAAAAACTGATTCCCGGAAACACAACATGCAAGCAAGAGGATTATCATTCTATGATAAATGTTTTATGTAATTGTTTYTTAAGTCGAATAGTGGAAAGTTGCATTGTTTTTTTTATTTATTATCCAAACCGCACAAGTCCGTTGTTATCTCTGCTGAAGTGTTGACGACAAACCATAAACACTAATCAAAGCAATTTACAAATCACACAAGAGCCGCCACGTGCGAACATGCACCGTCTGTTTATTTGGGTCACCTGTTTGTTTGTTGGTTCTTATAGATATTTATTTTATTCATTAATTATGAGGTTAATTATGCTTAAACAGCAAAAGATGGTTACTGTTTCAGGTAGTGATGATGGCTCATTTATCCTAGTAAATTTTACACAAAGCATGCTTTTGGCAAAAACAAACAAAAACAAAAGATGCAACAAAATCTGTAAACAAATGATCAGGTTTTGTTTGATTTCATTAGTTTGCGTCTTTCTTTCTTTCTTTTTTAATGTAGCTAGTTTGTATTTTGATAGCCGTAGCTATTTATTGATGTTTTTGCAATTCCAAAAAAAAAACTATTGATGCAAAACAGACAGAATGTTTTTATTTGTTTGTGTGTCTTTTTGTTTGTCTATTGTTCATTTTGTTTGTTTTAGTGTGTTTCTCAGTAAAAGCTCAAACTGAGACATTTATTTTAATATGCTTTACAGCTGAATTCTATTTGAAGTTYAAGAGAATCCACTGTTAAAGTGTAGTGATCTTRAAATGAGTAATAATTTTTGTCCTAATCGAGAGGTCCTATATTTCAAGAGTTATAATATTCTTGGAAATCATCGGTTTCTACCATCATTAACATAGTCCGCAACCCTATCTCAGAGTACAACCGGCTACAGCGATCATCCAATCCGTCCAGGTTGGTTTGTGATGTCACAGTGATGATTCGGCTGTRAAATTGCCTTTTGCGTTTGTTGCATAAGCCTCGGCGATTGCTTCCGTCATTCCCTTTACACCAAGCCTGGAATAAAAGTCTACTTTGCCCTCAGTTTGGCCCTGCCCCAGAAACATGAGATGATCTTTGCCTAATACCCAGTACTAAATCCATAAACTTTTTATTATTATTATAATTATGAGCATTGCATTACGTTTGCCATGTTGTGTCCCCCAAAAAACACAGACTCACAGACACAAAACCCAGTTCCGGGTTTTTGGATGTAGATTAATCCCAGAGTTTGAAACTATTTTCATAATTCAAAGCACTAGGGTCGGTATAAAACAGAGAGATCGGAATAAAGAGACTGCAGCGAAGATTAATTTCAAAGGTTGACAGATTTCCATAATGCAAAGCACCAGGCTAGGTCTGGGATTGCTCGATGCTCGAGGCATGTACATACCAAACATTAGGTCTTTCAGCAGCGAGGTGTATATGCTTTAATACAGGCTACTCAACAGACTGCATTCCAGGATCAGGGGTTATAAAGGGGTATTATTGTTACATTAACTCGAATAGTCACATACGTATATACTAGATTTTAGGTGTCAGCGAWAAAAACACYTGCTGTGCATGGTAGATAAAGTAAAGCACTAGGGTTAGGGTTAGGGTTATTTTATACTAAATATAATACAACCCATGAATTAAACCGAGTTAATTCAATGTATCGTTTCTGTTTTGTTTCTTAATTTTTTTAAACTGATTAGATCGAGTGTCATTTTTGTGGTTAGTTTGTCATTTGTTTTATTTCTTTAATGATGTCACAGATCCTCGTCAGCCTTTAAAGTTGTTATAAGTATYTGATTATATTGTAGTTACGAGTTTATACAGATGAATCAGTCCATCTCAGTTTAAGCCGAAGTGGTGATAGGGCGTTTATCCTTAAAATGYTCAAACTGTGACATTTTTTCAATAATAAAAAAAAAGCCTTGAAGTTGAAGAAAATACGCTGTTAAACTTTTTAAATATTATTTTAGTTTTTTTTACATACACGGTTTCCAAAGTTTCCAATTAATCGTGATCTCGATATTGACCAAAAAATCATAATGATCAGTCTGGAAGTCTTCCCTTCTAACATAGGGAGCAAACTTAAAGTCCAACAGCCAGCTACAGCGATCATCCAAGGCATGACCCACGGCTGGGTTGTGATGTCAGAGTGATGATTCGGTGGTGAAATTGTCTTTTGCATGTGTTGCGTAAGGCTCGGCGATTCCTTTCCCTCACCTACCTTAATTAGCTGTGTCATTCCCAAACCAAAGGGTTTCGCTCTGAGCTGAACTCTTAGTCCAGTGTAGTAGATCAGCGGATCAGACGAATGTGTTTCRTGGTAAGTAATAAAATAGCAAAATAATCCCTGTTCATGGCAGATATCGATTGATTAAATCCCTTTAAAGTATTCCTAAGACTTCATGATGCTGTAAAGTCAATTATGAAGACAGATTGTACTGACAAMGATGGAGTCATAGTGTGAATGATGTGAAAGCATCAATTTGAATTGCTTTACCGAAAACCATTGAAATGTATTACATGTTATATTTCATATACTTCTAAATCAGACAAAATAATTCTCCAAGTCTTATTATTTATATTCACAGCCTGAACACTATATTCCGTCCCACCGTAAAGAAAAAAAATGCAGCCATATTCTTTTGCTTGTCTCCCTCCCGAATATTATCACTTTATTTGTGCAACAGTCCGTGCGACTCCAAGTGCATCTCCGCTCCAACGCAAAGGTTCCCCTGCCTCTGGTTTAACATACGAAGAGCACAGGAGGTCAGGTGTGACCTCTCCAGCTCAACRCGACGTCATCTTGTCAGGTGCAGACCGTCTGACCRTCCCACATGACTCCGGATGCAAATTAAGGCCCTATGCAAAGCGAACTCCGAAAGGTTTTTCAACCAGGACGTCTGCGTCGTTTCTTTCCACGTACAGCAAACGCACACGAGCATACGAGGATTTTTCCATCACAATCGTCACAGTCGTTAACAGAAATAGATTGGAGAAGTTTACGTTTATTTATAAAAATTAAAATAAACAGCAATCAGGGAACAGAGAACTAATTAACGTTCATGTGGTACAAGTATTGAGTTTCAGACACACGATCTGAACAACAAACAAATCCCTTTTCTGCATTTTRTTATGCTTTATTTAGATGACATAAGCTACGTGATAGGAAAAAGCACTTAACAAGTCAAAAGAAGCACTTCCTCTTTATGTTTTTTTTTATTATTGTTATTGTTATGAACATAATGTTTGGTTTTAATTGTTGTTTCCGTTTTTTTTTTATCATCAGGAGTCCGGCAGCGGGGAGGATGATCGTCGATCTCACCCCAGAAGGTAGAAAAAACAAAACAAAACTCACCATGTTTGCTTTTTTTTTTTATTTTTTGCCCCTGATATAACCAATAATTACACCTCGACCTGCCAGGAACAGAAAGTTCTCCTTGACGCAGAGCATTGTGTTGCTGTATAACTTCCTGCCCTGTACACTGTCAACAAGTGGATTTTGCAAAACAATAAAAAAAAATTATAATAATAATTATATTTTAAGAAATCAGGTCCTAAATCTATACCGCTACTTTTTTGTTTCCACTTGGGAGGAAACCCGGTTCGAGGCTTTCCCCCGGGTTTCAGGGTGTGTTCTCGCGCCACCAGGCATCATACTGCTTTCCTGAGCCGAACACAGACGCGCGTCCACGGTGACCCTGTTTGTTTTTGACATCGGCTCCCGCTGCATTATGCTGGATGTATTATGTTCGAGCATCTGTATTGTGTTGTGTTGACATCACACTTCAATGCTTCCCCTCTGTATCGCCTTATACCGAGCGAGCGAGTCCAACSAGTCTCCTCGGCCTTTACTCAGGTTTCCTCAGACCGGTGTTAGGTTGAGATTGAGAATTTCCTGGCCTGTTTCGCTTACGGCTGATACACGGTTCGGCGTTTTAGTCTTCATTTAATGCAGTGGACATKTCACAAGGGTGGAGCAGGAGTCTCTGCGGATTGCCAGTGATAGTTGGGTGTAAAGTRWTGAATAGTCTGGACATATAAACAGAATAAGATACAACTCTGTGTTGTGCAACAAACTGTACATATTAGGGTGCATTTAAGTTTTTGTTTATTTGTTTATTTTATTTCCTACTAGTATTTATAGTCATCCATCTTCAGTAATCTCCATGTAACTGGGTGCAACATGAGAACCTCATTTTCCAGGGCAGATAATTCCGAGTCTGACTAAATCTCCTAACTCGGAAATAAACGCATCCGCAGTTTGGAATTCTCAGCTGATGTTTAAACAGAAACAAAATATCACATTACTGTGTTTAAAGAGTTGTTATGAGGGTAATTTATTTATGATTCATCAACGCAAACAGGTTACAAGAGGTGTTCGAGTCAAACCAGGACTCAGTGTAGAAGTCAGAAGTCCCGGTTTGACTCGAACGCTTTTTACACATCATTGGCTTGAGAACGTATCTGCACTATAAACTTATGTTCAGTAATGCTACATGGCTAACTTGCAACCAGAGCTTAGGGGCCTTGTGTGTTTTTCTCCACAATGCSTGAGCATTCCCAAACCCATGATAAGATATTTAAATATTTCCATGCTGTGTTTGTTTCCTTGAATGACACCACAACAACAACAACAACAACAGCAGCGCTAACCTCGGCTCACGTCATTTTCTTTCGTCTTTTAATTTGGACGCTGCGTCACACAAACAGTCTATTTTTCCCTTGTTTTTTTTGCATGTGTGGCGTAAAAAGGTTTCCTTGCGGGGTCACTAGGTCAGGTGCTGCAGTKTAGCGAGCRCTGCTTCTCTTGCTGCTCCACCCAGAGGACGCAGTCAGACATGTAAATGCATCCCAGTGTAGCTTTACATAGGCGATGGTAACACTAACGCATGTTCCCTTGCATTCGATTTTTGCATCTTCGGAATGTCAGTAGAGGTTTAATATTGCATGCAGACAAAATCCACTAGAGAGTCGTATCTCAGAAGTGAATTAGTGATTCATAAATTCTCCCAAAGTGTCTGATTTTGGAAATATTCACCTGAGACGCAGTGAGCTGCTCCAAAGTCGGCTAAAATGCCYGGGTTCTGCTCGGGGTCTCCGTCTCAGTCAGYATAGAAATTAAACGTCTATCTAGAGAGCAGATTAATCATAGCGACACTTGTTAACACCCATCTATGAGGTCACAGAAGAAGATGTCTCAGGTAGCACTTTTGTATAAGTGAGTTACGCTGTTCAAAAAGGTGCGGTCAGCTGGCATCACATGCTTCTTTTCTGAGTCTTTGGCCTCTCTTGTTGGAAAAAATGTTACTAAACAAAATTATGAGGGAAAATCGGCAAAACTTAAAAAGGAAAAAACAAAGAATTTGAGCAACGGTGTGTGTTAGATTATTGTTTGAAAATGAATTAGCAATAAATCTTTAACGGTTGCTTAGAATAACTCTTCCCCAAGTCCTCGAGTCCTTGTAGCATGCACATCATGGCCGTAAGTACTTCTAAGTAGGATTCATACTGGAACCGAGAGGCCTAACCCTCTTCCAGCATGACGATGTCCTTTTGCATAAAGCCGGCTCCATGAAGACGAGGTGTGTTAAGGTTTGACCGGAAGAACTCAGGTATCCTGCGTAGAGCCCTGACTGACCTCACCATCACCTCTGGGATGAAACTGGAACTGGAGCCTTCTCGACATCGCAGCATCAGCGCCTGAGATCACTCGTGTTCTAGTTTCCTGAATGGACACAAATCCACACAGCCGTGCTCCAGCATCTAGTGCGAATCCTGCCCAGAAAAGTGGAGCTTATTAGATGACGTTAGCATTATAGTTTGCAGTTGCATGTCATGATGGTTCACATTCGTAATTACATGCTACTGTGACTCTAATGTGGACGCGTCTGTCCACTGAAACGGCACACGCCCGCGCATCGATACGTCTCTGCTCGTGCCATATATATGTGTGAACAGCTGATGTGCTTGGTGTTTTATCCTGGAGGACGTCCAGAAGAAGGAAGAAAGCCAGACGCCTCGCTTTTAGCTAGCTGTTTTAGCAGCTAATTGCTAGCCCCACTATGGAATCCTGATGCTGACTCATGATGAAATCAGCGAGCGAAGTACACATGCACAAAGACAAAAAGATCGCATGATTTCTGATGAGACTTTTCTCAATCGAGTCACATGACTTTGGATATCTGGTCAAGTGACTCAGATCTGAAAAAACATCAGATTTGCGCGTTCAGATAGCGGTAATGTAAGACCTAGATTTAAAAGCGCAACAGTGTCTTTAACATTTATTTAGCATGTGTGATTGTGATGTCCGCAAACATTTGGTCGCATCGTGTATATCATTAACGAGCTCATCAGGAATGTTTCTTTTACAGCGGCAGATAATGCGAGATGGATCGATATTACGTGTGTAGTGTTTAGATAATGTGTTAAGTCTTGTGTGATAAGCTCTGGCATTATCAGAAGCTTGTTTATGGTCACTGTGTGTGTGTGTGTGTGTGTGTGTGTGTGTGTGAGACTCAACCAGAAGAGAGATTTTTGGGTGTTAAAATTCACCAACACTGACATGGCTTTGTCTCATAAGACGCACATAAGATCTCCTTGGATTTCACCCTGGGTTTTGGATTTCGTCAGGCCAGTCAGGACGGGAGTGTGTGCAGGCTCAGGGGCAGCGGTGCTCCATGGGGAAATATCTGCCCAGTCATCTTGCAGCGGTCGTTCTGACTTGAAGCCTCTGCATGCTAAGTGAAATTCCAGATCTCGGGACGGCCCCCCTCCGACCTCGTCAGGACAATGGAGCACAGGAAGGTCATGCCTCGAGCAGTAAACTGGTCTGTGTAACTACATTGTCCAGCTCATGGATTACACCTTTTCCTGATCAGGATCAGTGTTCTGTCAGGTTCTTGCGTCTCACTCCGGAAGCAGCTCGGAATCTACGCCGTTYGTGCCGCCTTCATGTTATAGATTCAACAAGAGTATAAACGCATATGTCGATTGATCTAAAGGAAATATGTAAGTGTATATAGATGAGAACTGGCTATACGGTTAGAAGTGCTCATGTGTTGCTGAACTTGCCGAGTTGAGCAGACCGTCCTGTGTTCCTGAGTGGAGTTTGAGTTGACGGGCTGTTTTCTTTGTTTGTTCATTTAAACGTCAAATGATAAATATCATCAGGGTTGTCCAAAGCATTTAATCTCATTTATTACTTTATTCATTTCTTTTACTTTTTTTAAAAGAATATTTTATGAATAATATGTCAGAGGTCAAAGGAGAACGGACAGACTGGTACGATAAACACTCTTCATACCTGGAGTGAGCAGAGAGGCATGTCAGAGCGTGCAATGTCAAACCTCAGGGTGGATGAGCTTCAACAGCTGAACAACACAACACGTTTTACTTACCGTCAAGCAAGAATCAGATGCTACAGTCAGCATATGACTGGTGATATTTATACAGAGTCAGGCAAAAAAATTATACACACTTCAGCAAAAGAAGAACTTTATTAATTATTAATTAATTATTCTTATTTTATTAATTGCTATATGTTATTTATATATATACTGTACACAGTGGAACCTTGGATTGCGAGTCTGCCGAGCGTCATGTGATCACAAATGAGCCAATCCTATGCTCTCCCATGCTCAGTCTCAGWGCGYGTGCGTCGCTCSTATACTGCCGTATATGGTTGTGCTGTCTAATATAACATTGTGACCACATGCGTGTGTGCGTGGGTAAAGCAAAAGCAAGTGTCATTAGAGAGGTTCCTTGTTAAACAGAGCAGTGAGTGTGAAAGTCGTCCTACACAGTAGCCCCCTCCCTCTTCCTCTCCTCACCCATCTTTACTCTAGTCACGATTCTTTTCAAAGGTAAAGTGCAGGTTAATTTGTTTTATCTTTACCTTACATTTTATATAAATTATTTTAATTAATATTTTTGGGTTGTGGAACAAATAATCAGAGATTCCATTATTTTCTATGGGGGAAATTCACTTTGATAAACGAGTGCTTTGATATACAAAGATGCTATTAAGACGAATTATGCTTGCAATCCAAACTTATAACTGTATATATATATATATATGCATATATTTGTCAGCACAAATGAGATCAAATGCCAAGAAAAAGGTTAAACATAAGATGCTATGAGATTATTAATACAAATTAATACAGTATAAATTTTGCATAAACAAATATTTAAACTTATTATGATTATATATAACTTAACTTTTTTATATTTTGTATTGCAAAGTATATATATATATATATATATATAAGATCAGGTATATATATGATATATATTATATGTACTAATATAATATACATCACACTGTTTCTCTGAATTTTTTTTTCGTGTATTAGGAATGGAGGAAAAAGTGGTTGTAATGTATCATGATTCTTTTGTGTGGCAATCTGTGTATCGCCATACTGATTCAATTCAAATTCAATTTCTTTTTCATTTTTATTCTGTATGAGTTTTTGTTAAATGATGCAATTCCTCTATAATTCTGCAGGTGGAGCACTATAACTATTCACATACTGTACATAATGTCAGGCAGTCCAGTGCCCCTTGTGGCAGAAGTAAAATATTTGCTTAGTTTTAGGATTGTAACAAAATCTGAAAAAAATAAGTATAATAAATTTGGATATTGATAAAATCATAATACTTACTGACTCGCAATACAAATCAAATCGACACCTAGATATTGTAATAATATCGTACCAGTTGATCCCTGGTGAGGAGATTACAATCCCCAATATATGTGGGTTATAATTATAACCCACATATAGTATAATCAGTTAAAATATTTGTATATGCAAAATTGAACGAGAAATTACACAAGGAGATGTGAGAAAGCGGTTTAAGTTAAACTGATCCTGTATATGATATTTATTTTTTTTACTAATAATTTTATAGCATCTAATGTTTAACCGTTTTTTTGCCATTTGATCACGTTTGCGTTCACAAAGACCCTCCACATGACACCGTTATCATCATGCAATACCTTCTTAGTGGTTGCTTAATTAAGCACAGGAGTAAAGGTTTGTTGTCTGACATCAGCAGCGATGCCCCGCCCTCTCCTCCAGAGCGCGTGCAGCTCAGCCCGCCCCTTCTGGTCACCTCTCAGCCCTGACAACATGAAAACAAACCATCGCGCACACACACACACACACACACACACGTACAAGGAAGTCAGCAGTATGTTTCTTCACTACACGAGTCGTGCTGTGCTCTCAGCGGCTCTTTGGAGTGTTTCAGAGCGATGTAGAGGAGCTTGTCTGCATGAATAAGCCACGATGGTGTGGAGCGAGGTGTTCCACCCGGAAACGGTCAACAATCTGTAAGTGTGCAGGGAAAGCAGACTCAGCAACAGCTTTAAAAAAAAAAAAAATTTATGTTTATTATCTGTTCATTTGATTCTGTTCTACACTGAGACTTTGTGACTTATCAAGTGACTTAAGGTTTAAAAGTATCCATGTGATGTTGAGTGGAAACAAAATGCTCGTTGTGTTGCTGACAAAAGGCTCTTTATTTTGTGTACCACGTCTTCCTTGAAAGCTTTTTTTTAATGGTTTTAATGCAAAATGCTAGTAGTGAATGGAAGGATAAACAACTAATAAACTGTATCTCACTCAGTGGTGTAATGTAAATTTTATTTAAAATAGCAAGAAGTAAAGTTTTTTGATATTGTGCTATATGATTTAATGGCTTAAAAAAACAGGAAATGTCCGGGTTATGGGTTCGATCCTGAGGTCAGGTTCTTGTTAGTATGTTCTCAACGTGTCTGCGTTCATTTTCTCGAGGTTCTTAGGTTTTCATACACTGTTCAAAAAACATATTAGTAGGCATTTTTTGCTACACTAAATTGTCTAGAAGGTGGCGTCAGACGAGAACCCTGTTGTGTCTAGAGTTTTACAAGGATTGACTTGATTGATCTGATTGATACAGCCTGATTATCAGACCAGATCGTTTGACCAGTTTTAGAAAATGATGAATACAGTATATTATAACGGTATGTAAACGGTATGATTTTTTTATGCAATATGTGAAATGACGTTGCTTTTGTGCTAGGTGTCGAGTACAAGAGTACAAAAGGCTTAATGCTGTTTTTCAAAGTTGCTGGGTTACAGTTAGAGTTTTTTTTTTTCTTAATTACTACAGTTCAAAAGATGATAGTTTGAATTACGTGACCAGAACAGTTGTCCCTGTCTGTAGAGTTTGCTTTAAAGAAAAAAAAAGGTTACATGTTTAGTTTAAAGTCTGACATATACAGTAGAACTCGTAGAACAAGGGTGGAGGCACAGTTTAGAGATTTGCTCAAAGACCAGGTTAAATAATGACACTGATGAATTCTGACCCTCTACGATCCAAACCGCTCAACATTCCTTAAATCTGAAGTGTTCATCAACTTAGGACTGAGTTAAGAGAAATCATAACATAACTGTGTCATACATAACGACCTCACGTGTTTATCCCACACGTCTGTGTACAAAACATAAATGGAGAGAAAACAAAGGATCGGCCTCATGAGAGTAAAACCCAGGGGTACAATGGACAAAACAAGGAGGTAGTTGCGATATTGGGATTTCCCTGACGCCTGCTGAGTCATGCACCTGTCCGACGTTCGCTTATTAAACATTCAGCAGCGTCACGAGGAAGTAACAGGGAGCGTATTTTGGAAGGTTGTTATTTACGACCTGCCTGGAGACACAAGTCACTTGCTTTCATCACTTCTGTTTGTTCATCAGATGTGTTGCAATTGGGATAGTTTTGGKTCTATCTATCTATATGTGTATATCTGTATATATTTACAAATATATAATATTTCTTTACATGCTCCACACACATACACAGACGGATGACTGAGTTCAAAGTCTGATCTGTGAATGTTGATACGACTGCCTTTCCCACAAACCAGGGTGTGTCGTGTACAAAGGTGTGAAATCCACTACTGCTTATGTTTATACAGGTCATGTGGTGATAGTATGCAGTGAAAATATTTGGGTTTTATTTGACACCTCCTATCTGCCTCTCCACCCTTTTCCTGTATGCAGTGTATACAGCTTAACTCCCTGCATTTTCTTTTTTTTAAAAAAAACTTTCACTTCACTAGATTGTTCTTGTAGTCTAACATGTTTTTATCATAGCAAAGAGTCTCTTATGCAGCAACAACATAAATCACATAAATGGCTCACTGTTAATATGTTGTTTTTGGTGGTTTAGCCAACCACACATCACTGAACAGTACGAGCAGTTTTATTAACAGAAGTAATTAATTGTGTTTAGTTGATTATTGTTATTCATAGTTCATGCTAATGTATGCTCATTTAGACTTTTATTTCGCTAATATTTGGGATTTTCTTGCCTTTATAGCTAGCAAGAGACTGAGAGGTAAGATTAAGAGGGCACATCTTGATTCCCTCCTTGTCCTGTCCGTCTGAGGACGTTGAAGATTGTACACCGATATGTCTGCTTGACTTTTTCGACGTTCTTACCGTCTTGATTTCTGACACAAAAGGAAAAAAAAACTAGCGCTTTTTAGAACAGAACTTGGTGATGGTCCTGCGCTTAATACAGCTCTCCAGCTCACATCACAGCTGATGGTTATACAGCACACCACCACCACATGTCTCCAATAACCAGTTGATTACTGGGAACAATGGTGCACAGTGATTGGTCATTGGGAACAACTGGTTATTGGGACACTGGAATCAATAGCAATCTATGATTGGTCGCTGAGAACAACTGGCCGATGGGAACAATCAGTGACCTAATGACCAGTTGTTCCCCATAACCAATAACCCACTGTTCCCAGCGACCAATCCGTGGTCACCATTGTTCCCAGTGACCCAATAACCAGTTGTTCTCAAAGACCAATCCGTGGTCACCATTGTTTTTAGCGACCCAATAACCAGGTGTACCCAATGACCAATTGGTCCCTGAGTCACTGGGAACGGTGGTGCTCAGTAATTGGTCATTGGGAACAACTGGCTGATGGGAACAACGGTGATTAGTCCTTTTTAAAAATCAGTCATTAAGATCACCATTGTTCCCAGTGACCAGTTGTTCTTCATAATCAATCATTTATCATCACTGACCACCATTGTGCTCGTTGACCTGTTGTTTTCAATAACCAATCAGTTATTTGCACTGCTCCCAGTGACCAGTCAGCGATCGCCATTGTTCCCAGTTACCCAAGTTGTTTCCAGTGACCAATCATTGAGCAATGCTTTTTCCATATACGCACTTATTTAGAAAACCTTCCTTTAAGCAAGGACATACAAACAGAAGAGAATATTCATGACTGTTGACTTCTGGAGACTTTTTGAGTATGCAAAACTCGTACACTTCCTGTCTGCGCTTGGTGCAGCAGGGTGGTGTTAAATGATATCGGCTGGCCTGGGTGTGCTCGGTGTGTTTGTCACTTATCTGTTCTTTTTTCACGTGACCAACATAAACTTGCTGTCACTGTTGCCATAGTTTTCATGTTAARAAGTAAGAGAGTGTTTCTTAAAAAAGGAGAAATCGGTTCATTCGAGTAGATAAAACGAACGTGGAACGGAGTCTTGTTTACAATCCCATGAGCAGCGCAGACTGGATGTCACTTCGAATCGCTCTTGCTTATGTTTCATGACATTTGTAAGCAGACCTGCACAATTAATTACTACATTTAAACTGAACCGTTGCTGTGTTTTGTCTGTGCTGATTTGACTTACATGTGCGAGACTCRCCATGCGTCCAGTGAAAGTTGTGTCGATAAAGAAAACTAATTTGACTTGACTTGAAATTTCATATCTTCAGCTTGTAGAAAAGATGTGAGAGGGAGCTTTTTTTTTGTTCTTCGAACCATGCTGCAGAGGAAGTCCGATGATCAGACCTAACGAAACTGTGCAAAGGGTATTACAGTAACAGAAACTGAGGCTCAGAATTTTCAACACTGATACCAAAAGCTTGAGTTCAAGATTCATTATTTTTCACCCAATTAGTAGGTTTACACACTTTCATAAAATAAAAAATATAAACCTAGAGTATTTACTGCACTGTGCATTAACTCGTGTGTTTCAACTCTTTAGTTTAAAGACCAGAAATGTATACGGTGTATACGGTACTAATCATGTTCAGGTTTTTAATTTGGCTAGCTGTCTCTATCTGTAAGATAAAGCGACCAATCCATGATCACCATTGTTCCCAGTGACCCAATAACCAGTTGTTCTCAAAGACCAATCCGTGGTCACCATTGTTGACTCACAACAATGTCTAAAGTTGCACAAGGTTCGCAGGTTCATCCCCTGCAGTACACCTCTTACAGCAACGTTAATATAAAAGTTTTTACTTGCTAAGCATTCCTGCTAAAATCACAATCATGTGTAGATTATAATCTATACACTATATCTAAACATCTACATTATAAATGTAATAAATTCTTTAAAAATCGATTGTGGCAATACATGAACCAGCACACAAACGTAACAAGTAGAGATGGGGGGAAAAATCAATTCAGTTATGAATCACTATACAAATAAAATTGAATTGAATTGAAATAAATTATGAATCGCGATTCTTTTGTGTTTCGATTCATGTATCGCCACGATCGATTTTTAAATAATTTATTATATTTATAATATAGATGCACCAGTCGATCAGTAAGTGTCTGAAACTGACTGGTTTTCAGCTTAACCAGCCATGACCGTTCACGTTGGATATAACCGATCCTGTGGCGAGTGCACGAGCTCCTGAGTGCTGCAACAGAAACCAAGTTTGTTTACAAATAATAAATATATTTACAAATAATAATTATGACATGACAGATACGTGCTGCTCAGTAACACCGTAGCTCACTTATCACTCACTCATCATCTATACCACTTAATCCTGTATTCAGGGTCACAGGATCACCATCATTTCCATGAGCCTATCCCAGGAGACTTGGGGCACATGGCAGGGTACACCCTGAACAGGGTGCCAATCCATCGCAGGGCACAGACACACACACACACATACACTCACTCATTCACACACTACGGGCAATTTGGAAACCGCAATTAGCCTAACCTACATGTCTTTGGACTGTGGGAGGAAACCGGAGTACCCGGAGGAAACCCACCAAGCACGGGGAGAACATGCAAACTCCATGCACACAGAGACGGGACTCGAGCCTGGCCGGGGATCGAACCTGGACCCTGGCGGTGCAAGGCGACAGTGCTAATCAAATCACTGAACCTTTTAATTTTTAATGTTTCAAGGTTTTGAAATTTTAACAAAATTGGGAAAAAAAACATTGTATCGGGGGGTGATTGGTGAAATTGTATTACGCTTGTGGTTTATTACAGCTGTTATTATGATGGTAGGTGTTACTGTTGTTACTGGTGTTACTGTTACAGGACGAGCTGTCCTCGGTAATATCGGACGAGGGGAATCCAGTCATGGACAATTGAACAAAATTTCATAGCATTAGATGGACTTGACTGATGAGAGGAAGATGTCTGTGGTTGTTTTTCCTTGCCAATCGAACACCCTGCCACTTTCTGCTTTCTTAAATTTATTCCGTTCACATTCAAGCTTTTCATTAATATCGTCATGTTGCCGGTCTTGGAAGCGGTGTGCTTTGTGTATGTATTGCATCGCACACTGATATAACATTAAGCCTGATAAAATGGAGTCGCTGACTCACTGACGCTGATGAATATGTACGTCTTGGGTATCAAAATTAATTTGGCACAGATGGGCAAGGCATTGTACCGATACTCAATGGTGTCTAAGCAGTCCAGCCAGTCTTGTATAAGTTTCGATGTTTGGTACCGAGCCCTGAACAGGACACACAAAAGAGGAACCTCAAGCACTTTAAATCGCCCATTCTGACGCACGCCGATGCAGATCACCTTAAAATGCTCAGTATTAGCCTGCTTGATCCACCGCTAATGCTAACAACAGAAAGTGTATCAGAGTTTTACGTCTTTAATCTCTGTTTGTGTTTGATTAATTATTCTAATGATTATTTTATTGAAAATACCATTTTGCTGTCCATAACTGCAACTCTACACCTGGTATCAGTTACACGTTACACCTGCTCATAAATGCAATGCATAAGCCACGCGCACAAACACACACCTATTGATTCAGAGCCATAGACACAGGCAACCTTCTGCGCTTTTGTGTGCACGCTTTACCAGCTTTCTATTCAGTTCCTCTTGTTTGTTCTGCCTATTTATTACGTGATATCAGTGGATTTCAGCGGAAGAACCCTGACTGTACAAGTTTCACTCGCGGCCTCGCGCTCCGGTCACAGCTGGTGCAGCGTGCAGGGAACAGAGCTGCACTGGAACAGTTTGTTCTTATGCACAGAGTGTTTAGCGTCTGAGGCAATGTCCTCAAATAAGATCCACCAGAGCTCTGATTTCCCTTTCTAGAGAGCAGGCAGTGCAGCAACAGGGTGAGAAAATGCATCAGGACAAATCAGACACCGGGGTTATCATCAAGGGCATGGTATTGGGCGAACTTTAAGGGTTTATCCGTGTTTAAAGAATTTACATAGTGAGACACAGAATAAAGTGGTTTCTTTACAAACTTTCTTCTTATAAATACAGTAGTGTTGTAGTAAAATTCAAATTCAAATATTCATCACGTACGCAAGCACAAACACACAGTACGATATGAAATGCTTTATACGACCGTCCCTGACTTTAAAAGGAAAGAATTTACTACAAGTATATAATAAAAGGAAAAGATTGAAAAAAATAAGAATGTAAAGTAGAAAATATTGTCTACTGAGAAATATATAAAAATATATAACTATGAATGTATAGTAGTGTCTGATTTATTAGATAATGTCTACAAAAATGCAAATTGTGAAATATTTTATTTATTAGGAAAAATTTATATACTATTTTATTTTTAAGTTTTTAAATGCAATATTCTCAAATATTATATAAGAATATTCTTGAACATTCAATCAGCTTGTTTCAATCTGTATGTGATTTTATTATTATTATTATTATTATTATTATATCTTTATAGATTTTTAACAACAACAAAAAAGCAGAGCCAGATCAATATACAATCAACACCCACAGCAAACATTGGAACACAAACAATAATCTGTTCATGTAAAAGAGTGATCTTGTTTTTGGAAAAACCAAAGAGAAAAACAGTCCAGTAAAAGAAAAAACATAAAAGAAAGAAAGAAAAGATATGTATGTGTATTTCTTTTCTTTCTTTTATGGGAAGGAAATCATCAAAATATCAGAAAATTTAAATTGTAATATGATTATTTTTCTCATTATTTTGGTATTATATGTTCATCTTGCTCAGGTTTATCATTGCGGAAAGATCTTTTGAAAGGTTTCTGCTGGTATATTTCTCACCAAAACGTCATCAGTTAAGACGTATTAAGGAGTAAATTTGTAAAAGTAGATTAATATGATCCTCAGACTGTCTGGATTTTTTTTTTCCATTAACACGATTCCTCCCAGCACGTAGAAACATGCTGCTCGATGTATTGGCTACTCCAAATTGCTCCTGTGTGTGTGTGTGTGTGTGTGTGTGTGTGTGTTTGTGTGTGTGAGTGAGTGAGACCGAGAGAGAGAGATAATAGACTGTCATCCTATCAAGGGTGTATTCTGTGCAACCTTGCAAACATTGTTCCGTGTACAGGCCCGGTCAGGATGAAGCGCTTTCTAAAGATGAACGAATGAATGATGCATTGTTTTCTCTCTCTCTGATTTTTCTCCCTCAGCATTAGCGAGAGCTTTTTAACAGTGAAAGGCGCCGCGCTCTTCCTCCCAAGGGGAAATGGCTCCTCCTCATCGTCCATCTGCTCCTCGCAGATCACAGGGCTGCGCAGCAAACATGCAGGTATGAGAAGTCATTCAGATTCCCCTGACACGATGATCGGCGCTTATAAATCACATGATTGGAGAGATGTACAGTACAGTATATCCTGACTAAACGATTCGTCCATTTTTTTTGTTTAGGAGACCTTCAGCAGCACCTGCAGACTATGTTCACTCTGCTGCGGCCGGAGGACAACATCCGTCTGGTGAATGATGCAAAAACACATTTTTGTTTTTCCCCTCTATAGCAGTTCATGTTACCGTTTAATAGTGGCAAGACGATGCTACGATCAGAATAAGTGGTTATATTGACCGTGTGCTGTCTGGACAGGCGGTGCGGTTGGAAAGCGTGCACCCTCAATGCACACGCTACATGGTTATAGTGACCACAAATGGACGGCAGGACACTGAGGAGAGCGTGGTGCTGGGCATGGACTTCAGCCCCTTGGACAGGTCAGTGTGTGTGTGTGTGTGTGTGTGTGTGTGTGAGCCGTTAGAGGTAGTCGCTGATTAGAATCCAGATTCTAGACGAAATATTCACTGTGTGTTTTTGTGTGTGTAGTTCCTGTTCAATAGGCCTGGTGCTTCCTCTCTGGAGCGACACGCTMATCCATTTGGATGGAGACGGGTACGTCAAACCTTTAAACGCTAAACCTTTAGCGTTCAAACTCATGCAGGATGCGTTAATGTTAAATTTCACACTCTTGCCTTCCTCTCACAGGGGGTTCAGCGTGTCCACGGATACTAGGATCCACGTCTTCAAGCCCGTCTCAGTCCAGGCCATGTGGTAAGTGTCCAGTACCGATAAGGAATCTATTAAACAATGTCCTGCCTTGTCTTTTTCTCCCTCAATCGCTCGCCATGATCGTTCACTTCCTCTTCTGTCTCGTCCAGGTCGGCTCTGCAGTCTCTGCACAAGGCGTGCGAGGTAGCTCGCTGCCATAACTACTTCCCCGGCAGCCTCTTCCTGACCTGGGTCAGCTACTACCAGAGCCGCATGTCCTCAGACCAGGTCCACATCAACGAGTGGAACGCCATGCAGGATGTGCAGTCGCACCGCGCCGACTCACCCGTGCTCTTTTCTGACGTGTACGCGAGATGATTCCTCCCCTTTAACTGTTCCGGTAGCCAGGACTCATTTAAAGAGCGCCTTTAAGACGGCATACATAAATAAAAAGGAGCGAGGTTATGCGTGAGAGACGGAATGGATCAACATGTGTGGTGTTAGTCAGAAAATGGCTTCTTAGTTGCATTTTGATTTCAATATCAATAAAATTTATATTACGAGCAAGTAAAATGAATCTTTTAATAAGTCGAAGACATTTCGCGCAGTACTGTGTATGTAAATGAATCGCCGGTTTTGGCTGGATCTAAACACAGAAGTCTTTTTAACCAGAGCTCAAATTTGCCCACTAAAACTCTCACTTCCCACTGACAAAAGTTCAAAAGTTTGTGCTCCCAGCGCTGATACGCTGGCTCTCGGGTTAAAAAAAGTCACATCAGTGCTCATGCTTAGTAAAACACGTGGCATGGCAGTGTGGCTCGCGTGCCAGCTGATTGCACACACAGACGTATGAGAGACTGCGGTTTCCAACAAGTACATCAGAAAGGAAGTCTAAACGTCTGATAGCTCTGCAGTTCGACCCACAGAGAGGCCCGAGATGAGACACTTCCCTCAGCAGCCAGACACACGCTCTTTTACACTTCCTGTTTGTGGGCACGTTATCGCAAGCCAGACTGCCAGTTTGCACAATATGTTCAGCAACTATCATGTTTTTTTTTGTTTTTTTTAATGATATGATATGATATGATATGTGTAAACAGTAATAGATGAGTTTCTTACTTGCTTCTTGTTTKTGCTTTAGTGAGTGTATGTGGAAAAAAAGTATTATCGTTTAATTATCTCCTATATAACGTAATGTTATGTATGTGTCGTTAGGCCAACAGAGCGAGAGCGAACGGAGCGGCTGATCAAGACACGTCTACGAGAGATCATGACGCAGAAAGACCTGGAGAATGTCACCTCGAAAGATGTGGGTGCAAACACACTTTCCTCCTACAGTATACTGTATATCTGTACACAAACAAAGGTGCATCTTACGTCCAGAGTCATGGGAGGAAAAAAAAAGGGCAAAACAGAAGCATTTATTTACAGAACTTGGTTTGTTAAGTATTCATTAACCCTATGAAGCTGGATTTATGCGACGTCCTTGWTTCATGTACTTAATAATAGATTGTCAAAATGTCAAATGGTGGATTTAAATTATAGGAGAATTTGTCACTGTACRTTATGTTAAACTAGTGTGAAACTTTTTAGGGATGAATCTCAGTATTAACCAAGCATGCAAATGAAAATGAAATATTTATTTGCCATTCCTACATTGTCATTTATAATCCTGCATTCAAGTAAAGGTTGTAAGTTCAAATCAAATCTTCAACTTCAGACTAGGGCAAAATGTACAAAAAGTAGGAATTTTAAGTGAATGAGGCGTTATCCTTGTTTTTTAATTTGGAAAAGATGAGTACGGATTTTTTTAAGTGAAATTGGACAGACAAATTAAGTCAAATTTAAATTTTAATGTTTTTTTTTTTTTTTACAATAATTTATCCTTGTTTTTGTAAGGCTATTATATAACTGCTTCAACATGTTTTTATATAATGATATTTGTATCATTAGTTCCAGAGTAAATGACTCAATTCCACCATTAATTACTAAACGTTATACTGTGTGGCTTAAAAATCTGGATTCGTGGATTTTTGAAAACATATTTAAAATGAGAAATGATTGAAAATTGAAAAAAAGCAGACCTCTGACTTTGCAGCATTTTTGGATCCTCTGAATGCAGAAGCTTTCGTAATGCTGATGCTGTGACACACAGAGATGATTTCCTGCTTTAGTTCAACGATTTTGTTCTGGACGGATTCTGATCAGCTCCTGACTCCTGGTGTTRGGTCTGGTTCTGTTGCATCTTCTGTCGTTAGTTTTGAAGTCGTCTTGATTCTGATATTAAAAAGAGCAACGTGATGAATAGTTCCTACGAATCCAGATTTTTGGCCCACCCTGTATAACGGTAACATTTCTTACCACAAATATCATTCAGCCAAAAAAAACAAAAACAAAGATTTACTGAAGACTTGAATATAAAATCTTGAATCCTCTAAACATGCTTCATGACTCCATGTCTGATYCATCAGATCCGGACAGAACTGGAAATGCAGATGGGGTGTACCTTGCGAGAGTTTAAGGAGTTCATCGATAACGAGATCATTGTCATCCTGGGGCAGATGGACAGCCCTACTGAGATCTTTGAGCATGTGTACCTGGTAATTATTCCATTCATTTTACAGCAATGTTTAATCTCTGACTCGGACGTTTAGCATCATTCAACAGTCTGTCTGGGTTCGTTTAAAGGGTTCGGAATGGAATGCGTCGAATCTGGAAGAGCTACAGAACAGCGGGTACGACAAATAGAGACAACTCTCTCTCTCTCTCTCTCTCTCTCTCTCTCTCTCTTTCTCTCTCTCCCATCCATCCATCCATCACGCTCAAATACAATCATTAATGCAAATACAAAACCATGTTAGCACAACCATGCTTTCTTTTCATCGTCAGGGTTCAGTACATCCTCAACGTGACGCGGGAGATCGATAACTTCTTCCCCGGTCTGTTTGAGTACCACAACATCCGCGTGTACGATGAAGAGGCCACGGATTTGCTCGCGTACTGGAACGACACGTACAAATTCATCTCCAGAGCCAAGTAAGTTTAACCGCTGCTCCACGCCATGGATGCATGTYTTAGTCGCCRTGTCTCTTTCGCCTTTTATTAAWCTTGTTTTGACATCACTTGCTGTGATCTGGATCACAGTCTTTCTCTCTACCTGTTCAGTCTTATCCGCTTCTCTCTACCAGCATCCYGCATCTATAACAAAGAACTCAACGCATCTTTGCAGGAAAGCAGGAGCCAAGTGTCTGGTGCACTGTAAGATGGGCGTGAGCCGCTCGGCCTCCACCGTGATAGCGTACGCCATGAAGGAGTACGGCTGGGACCTGGAACAAGCCTTCGACTAYGTCAAAGAGCGCCGCGCCGTGACCAAACCCAACCCTTCGTTTATGAGGCAGCTAGARGAGTACCAGGGCATCCTGTTGGCCAGGTATGCGCTTCATTTGCATACATACAAAACGAACGGAGGCTTAGAGGCTGCCTGAATAACTAGAAACAAATTTATTTACATAAACATTAAAATGAGAACATGTYCATTCACAATCTAGTCACCTTAGCATGTTCCCAACTGATGTGCTTAATGGTACATACTGTATGTTTATGAGAGTCATTGCAGTGTCATTGGTTAGAGTGTCACTTTACTTTATATTTACAGGAGCAGTCATGTTACATTTCACATTTTCATGTTTGCACCTGCAGAGAGCGCGCTTACGTGTGAACGATGTGGTTTTGTACACACTTTTGCAAGACGAAAATGGCTAGAAATAAATTTTACTGCATGAAGTAGGGCTTGAAACAGACGTGAAGAAGTCATTTCCTGTTTTTTTTTTGATGTTCGGGCTGCAGAAAGTTGAATGTGATTAGAGCTGCCTGACTCTGAAAGGTGTTGTTTGTTGGTGTTTATACATCTGATCTTACTGATAACAGTCAGAACTCTTAAAGATGTTTCAATTAAGATGTTTCGAGGTGTAGTCACAGTCCCCGAGTGCAGGCTAGAGGCCGAGGATAGGAGAGGTTTGTTTAAATCAGTATGCAGATGAAGTACATCAGTGCAGAGTGGTGGTGTTCCAATTATTGAACCTCTTTGTTTGTCTCTCTCTCTCTCTTCCGTACGTCCTCGTTTCTTTCCTTCTTCCCTCAACAGCAGGCAGAGGCACAACAAACTGTGGCGTTCCCATTCCGACAGCAACCTGTCCGARCTCCACGAGCCGCTCGTCAAAGCTCCCGGGGCGCAGTCGCTGGGCCGCTCCAATCCCCGCAACCAGAGCCAGGCGTCTCCGTCCCTGCAGGAGCTCCTCCAGACGCTCACTCCTTCCTCAGCCCCTGCAGGAGAGAGAAAGGATCGCGCCCATGAGGCGCCTGTCGCGAACGGCCTCGGAAACTCTGAAGAGAGCCTCAGCGCCGAGGAGCCCCCTAAACCCCGAGCGGCTACAGTAGTGCCTGGTGCGCGACCCACTTCKGCGCCCGTAAACATGGCAGAAACGGTCCCGGTGAGCCGGCCTCATCCACCCGCTGCTCTTCATCACCCCGCCTCGTCGCCCACGCTCAACCCAAACGCAGAGGCCAAACCAGTCTGCCAAGAGCAGCCAGATGTGTGTTCCCCTAACAGAACAGGGTGCGTTAGAAGTAAAACCCCCGAGCCAAGCAGACCTGCCCCGAACACCTCCTCCTCCTCCTCCTCCTCCTCCTCTTCCTCCCCAGCTGCAGGGCAGCACACACAGGTGCCTGAACTTAGGCAAAAATTCAGCCAGCAAGTGCCTGACGCAGACATGAACTCTGCAGGGCTAGGTCACGCCAAGGACAATAACCACCACCAACACCCCAGTGCCACAATACAGGAAGCAGGCCTTTCTGCTTCCCCTCCGTCAGATCTGAGCTCCGACCGCATCGATTTCTTCAGTGCCAGAGAGAAATTCCTCGGCCTCTCTCAGGAGGCTCAGAGCCGTGGGAGTTCTGAGCAGGCGGGGCAACAGAACCCGCGAGATAAAAGTCCAAACCAGGAGCAGAAGCTCACGTTTCCTGAGCACGCCGTTAAAAGGGAAGAGGAACAGAAAAAGGTATTTGTGTGTGTATGTGTAAAAAGCTTATGTTTGACTTCTGTGTTTTTTTTTTTTTGATAAATATTAGGCTTGTGCGATATTGATTTTCCTAATTAATCATAATCAGATGAAACATCTAAACGTTTTCCAACAACTTTAGAACTTGAGTCTCTCGGAACAAATGCCTCCAATATTGAGCAAATAGATTTAAAAATAAATAAATAATTTAAAGCAAATTTCCAGATTAGAGCTAAACTATTAAAAGCTCTGTCGCAGACGGTCTGACGTCCAATGAGGGTCAGACGCTTTCTTCCTGAATGACATTTAAAATATCAAACACAAGCCTGACATCATTTCGACAAGCAAATAAATGCAAAACTAACCAAAGGGGGRAAAAAACTCAACTAAAATTGTAGTTTAATTTTATAAAATACAAAAGAGCAAACTTTATCATTACTGCAAATTAAATATTCTTTGTATTGTTTGATTCTCAATCTTTTCATACTGATCATGTCATTGTAATGTCGCACAAGCCTATTAAAAAAAAAAACAGTTTTATTTTTTTTACTTAATTTAATTAAAACCTATGTTTAAATCACTGTTATAATTTTTGATTTCAGCAAGGGAGTAGCGTTGCCGAGAGTAAGTCCGACATTTCTGTTTAAACTCAGGTGTATCGGTATCCCACACCCCGCCGTAACCATGCTTTGAGTTTGAACTCATGTCATTGGCTGCCACCCTGTGGTGAAAAGGAATGCTGCATGGGGTTCCCCATTTCCATGATGGTGTTGGTCCATGTGCTGTCAGTCATCCTTTGGTATTCTGTACTTAAGGCTTGTTTCCACCAAGGTTGCAGAACCTTTTGAGGAACTAAATGGAAAGGAGTGAACACATGGGTCAGGACCATGAACATTACCAATAACATGAATATTAAAGTGTGAAGTGTGCGATGGACCCAACAGTTAGTGCTCATTTTTTTCTCCTTATTGTACACTTGCTGGCCACTTTATTAGGAACGATGGACCAGTGCATAGCAGCAGTGTGTAACGCATGAAAAACGCGAAGAAACGAGTCAGGAACTAGAGGTAATGTGGCGTGTGATAGAAAAGAAGATCCATAGCGTGAAAGTTGATAGCTGACATTTGAGAATTGTCATGTCATGAAGAAGAATTAAGGAGAGCAAAGTCTGCCCTGGATTAGTGTGGTGTTCCTAATTAAGTGGTCAGTGTGTATCACCTTTTAAAAAAAAGTGCAATTTTATGCATCAAACCTTTTATCTGGTAAAATTATGTATAAAATGAACTTCCTGTATTCACACACTTTTTGATAGAGCGTGACAAATTGTCCCCAGGTGAAATCGTGGATGGTTTTTTGGTTTGCTCGGCTACGGATTAACTAAGAAATGTTTAAATATGCTTATGACCTACAGTACCTAGGACTTACTACTTACTTAAGTACCCACTACACCTCATGATGTGCTATGGATATACCTGTGTTTTGGAGACCTGTGACTTCAGACGCTTTGAACCTGCTGTGCATACTTCTGTGATATGCACATTGTATGGATATTGTTTGGGCCCTTGAGCAAGGCCCTTAACCCTCAACTGCTCAGATGTGTAATGAGATAAAAATACAAGTCACTCTGGATAAGGGCGTCTGCCAAATGCTTAAATGTAAAGGAGTTGACCTCACTGGTTTCAATGAATCAGTCCGAGAGCGCGATGTTAGTCTGTCCTGTAAAGCTGTCCTGATGGTGAATAATCATAATTTTGGAAAAACCTTAATAAAACAGAGTTCACAGTCCAATACGGTGGAAAGCAGCTCTGAGACGAAATGGCGTCCGGGATTCCCCTCGCGGTTTAAAGGCGCAGAGACGACAAAGTTACATTTGTGCGAGATTCGTTTCCTTACGCGCGATTACGGGTTTTGGCCACATGATGGCAGTGTGGGGAAAGGGAACAGATTTAGTCAAGTGGATTGGTAGGGTTTATATTGGATATTTGTGGCAAAGGCGTATAAGACTCACTTTGTTGGATTTGAACGAATTCAAACTCAAACTCGTTCGTAAGTCGGGGACTACCTGTAGTTCAGTTGGATTTAAATACTCATTGTATCCCTTGTGGTTTAGTGCGCATTGTGGGATTTAACTCTGTATTAAGTATCTATTAGAGTGTATGATTTAGTAGTTTAGTGTAGGTGGAGATCAAGGCACGGATTTAGTATTTATTAGACCTTACACTTCATTAGTCAACACAAGGAATTCTGCCTATTTTTGGAGTCTATGATCCAGCTTTTATTTTTACAGCTATGATTTCTGCCAAAGTGATGATTTCTACAATCTCAGTTTTACCCCAAGTAAAGATGAAATTCTGGAATGTGGGGAAAGCTCCCTTTACTCTCAGAATGTTTGACTACATTAATACCTTAAAAGAGTTTACATAGCAGCCTGCAGGTGACGTTTTAAAATTTTTACCCTAACGCCAACTTATTTTCATCAATACTTATTTTGATTAATAGCATCCTGCTTTTATATAGCTCATTATATAGCTTCTGTGGTGAATATTTGGTACTTGCTCACACAGACAGTTCTTCATTCACATTCATTAAAGAAACTAAAGGTTCACAGGATTCTTGTACACATTAATTAATGACATATTATTCATTATGAAAGTTGACGTTATTCATTCTTTTTTTTTTTGCAATTCTTGAAGAGAGTGAGAAAGGATTGTGAAGACAACCTCTGGAGAAATCCTTTTGTCCCTCTGCTTTATTGCATTTCCGAGGACATGTTTATTTTCGGCAGGGTTGACAAAAATACCACAGACTCAGTTTAGCAAATGGACTTCTTTCCTTGCAACTTGGTGCAAAAAGATTAAAAGTATGTTGTAGGAACGTGTCTTTGTGCTGTTCTTTCCTTCAGTTTTCACTCATCTGTATAAGAGGGTAACTCGGCATGCTGCATGTATATGACTTATAAAAAAGGAAGTAGTGGTCAGGAGCTTGCATCAGCGCATCTGAAGTTGATTCATAAACGCACTTCTCAGTTTCATGAATCTGAATTGTCATTCCTTGTGCTCACATCTGCTTCAATTTCTGCCAAACCTCGGGTTCATTGTGTTGCTGACGGGCTGCTCGGTATCGTTGTAATCCAGCTTGAGTCATTGCTTGTGTACAATATAACTCTTTATTATATTGGAGTCATTTTGTGAAACTCACATTAAGTCAATTAAAACCTAGAGCTGATAAGGTTATTGGAAATAGTTTCAGAACCTTATTTCAATCCTGCTTCAATTCAATTCTTGAGTTCCTGAAAAGGTTCCTGAGGTGGAAATTCGCCTGTAGTAATATCACTTCAGTCTCTAGCCTTAATCATTTTTTATTTCTCTTTTTTCAGGAGACCAGCAGTGTTTTGGTTTATAACACAGTCTCAGAAATGGAATCCACAAGGCCCAGCACAACTCCTCCTCCTTCTCCTGCCAGCCAACCTGATCTCAGTAGATTAAAGGAGGAGAAGGAGGAGGAGAAGGAGGAGGAGAAGGTAGTCAAAAACTCACCGCAAGAGGAGAACGTCGAGCTCGGAGAAGCCCTCCAAGGCGACTGGACAAAGGGTACGGTGCGGCGAGCCACCAGGCAGCTAGAACAGAAGATGAAGCAAGACGTTTCCTCGTCAACGCTGCTATCAGGTGCTCTCGGCTCTCCCTCTCAGCGTTCCGTCGGTAGCACCAGCACCAGAGACAGAACTGAGAACACTTCACCTCATTCAGACCTCTTCCCCGGTTTGAGCACTGTGCCAGCCCACCACCATCGGCCTGAGGAAACGGCTGAGACAAAAACAGAGAAGGAGGGACCTTTACCTGTAGAGGAAGGGACGGGAAAAGGGTGCAAAATAAGACTCAGGGAAGAAGAGCGTGGACACACTGGAATTCTAGAGACGGACACGAGCCTCTTACACTTGAAGCAAAGCCTTTCCACTCCATCCAGTTCGTCTCCAAAAGCCGTTTTTAAGTTAAGGGGTGTCACGGAGGAGGAGACAAGCACCGAATGCCTTTCACAAGACCACCTGAGGGAGATGTTGGAGACCCTGAGGCAGCTCGGTGCGTTCCTTTGCCAGGTAAGCAGCACATCGGACAAGAGGCCGAGCCACCCGTGGTCTGGAAAAGAAGAGAAAAGAGGGTGGGTTGTTCAAGAACGAGCCAAAGAGGTACAGGCAAGAATGCGTCATGCCGGTCTGACCCCGCCCTCGCTGATCAAGAGATCGGCCTCCCTGGCTAAGCTAGGCTCCCTCGACCTGTCAGCTAACGACCTGAGCGAACTGGAGCGGAGTCCCGCGTCTTCATCCCCAAGCACTGCAAAGCCACGCCCTCACTCTTTTACCGATGATACCTCAAAAAAGAAGCGCATTCTACCCAGACGGACACCTTCCCTCCCTCCGTCTTGCACATCTCGTCTCCCTTCAGCTGGATCACACTTGGATAAAAGGTTGGAAAACTGCCAGTCTGGAGAAGTAGAGCACACGGTCCCCATGCCACTGCCAGTCTCACCGTCGTCTAACGAATGCTGTAGGGAAAGAACTGTCTCCGATTCAGCGTACACTCCAGTGCCAGCGCCTGCCTTAATATCAGTGGCGACACGGCAACAGTATGGGAGGACTCATCCCTTGATGAGGCTTCAAAAACGACCCTCGAACTCCTACTATCACACCATGTGACCCAGGCTGTTGTTTTCCTCATGTGTTTGTGCTGCGTGCATGTTTGTTTTCTCTCTCTCTCTTTCTCTTTCTCCACACATACCTCAGTGGGCCTTATAAAAACCAGAAATGATACAAAACTGCCAGGTGGCTTTCAGAGCCTGTGATCAGATATACAGTAAGAAGCACAAAGCTAGCGATTAGAGAAGTTACTGGTTTTTGTGATGGGGTTGATGGGGCAAATTTTAATCCCGGACCCATCAGCAATGAATCGAAATTCTGGTTTAAAAAAACAAAATAAAAGTTTGATCCTCACTTTGCACAATATCTGTCAGATGGTTTATTACACACAAGTGATAAATGTAGAGTTTCCTCTCAGCCTGCAGTTGCGTTCTGCAGAATGATCTTGAACTGAAATAGATTCTCAATTGTCTGGGGATTTAGTGTGTGTGCGTGYGCAATTTAAAGAGACACGGATGAATAAATGCTAAAACACACCATTCAGATATGTATGTAATGTAAATGAAAGCAAAGTTGTTATGGATGTCTGATTAGCGTGCATGTTAAGCTCACTTAAGAATGGAATAAGTCCTGTGGTACGTAGAATGTAGATCTCTGGGGCTTAGTGGATGTATGTATAGATTCATTTTTAATGGACGTGTATGACTGTGTATGTAAATGTGCGTGTGCACCTATTTTTTCCCCCCGTGTTCAATTCTTAAGTGCAGTTTCTCCTTTTTTTTAAGTAATATATAAGCAAATGCGAGGGAGTTTTTAAAATGCACTTTATCTTTTTTATTATGTTTTACATTTTTTAATCTGTGGTTTGTAATCTGGACGCATGCTGGCTGAGTGTGTATTTAAGGTGGCCTGTATGATGCAACGTGCAATTTTGTCTTTTTTTCCCTGTTCCTTGTAAAACTGGATTTTCTTTTTAATCTACTTAAACTGTGACAATTAAAGAACGTTTAAGGAAAAACAGATATATGTGATTCTGTCACATTTGATATTCTACTTATACACATTTCATCTCTAACAACTGGGGGTGGAAACAAAATATCCTGGAAAGCAACAACGAACGAAGCTCCACTAAGAAAGAAACTCCATGCATTAAAATAAAGCCTATAGGTTGGACATAATGGATATAGGACCATTCAGGGACAGGGTGAAAAAAAGAGTATATCCAATGATATTACAAAAAATGGTCCAACAACATCTGGTCTAGAAAACAAGCCAGTAATAACAAGCCACAATATGCTCATTTTAAATCCCACACAATTTTATCATGACTATTATTAAGAAATGCAATCTAATATTTACGAGAGATGTTCAAGTCAAGCCGGGACTTTTGATTGTTCCGAATAATAGAACACAGTTATAAAAATAAAAACCCCTGCTACACTAATGGACTTATCTCAGCATTTCACTAGTGCTTGGATACAATCAAGGTACAATCACGTTTCCTCAGTATGCCGTGATCAGACTCTCTGCTTCATGTCTGAAATGCTAGCCTCCCATGAACTCCTTTAATGGCACAATATGTGGAAATGTCTTGGGTCGAGGTCAGGACTGTATGTATATGGCAATAACTCCCAGCTGAGTTCCTGTAATGTGCGAGTGGTGTTAGTAAATGATTGTGTGTACAGTTCCCACAGACAGATGTGTCTCTTCTGCAAGTTGGCGACAAGTTATCCATCTGTTTTTCAGGGGATCAGGTGTTTCACTCGCTGAATGTTCACGGGAACGACTGCAGCGCGTCTCATTACCGTACTATCGGTACTCATTACCGTACTTACATTACCGTAAGTCCAGGTTTGACTTGAACACCCCTCATACAAAATAACATACAAGAGATTTTCCCGATGGAGTGAAATGATTTCACTGAGCACACAAAAGGAAAAAGTCTTTGTAAAGTCTTGTTAAGTGGGGTGGTGTCATCAAAAGTAGACCCTATGTACCTTTTAATACATTTGTTTCATCTAAAAGTATGTAGCTTCAGTCTGAAAGGTAATTATTTGGCTTCACTTAAATAAAGTTTTTTATATTTTCTAATGAGGTGACCAAAAACTGCAACTAGATACAGACAGCTAACTCTTTAGTCCTAAAGCTAATGTGAAGAGGACTGGGAAGTCTTCGCTTTCACAATTCTAGTTGAAATTTTTAAAAAGCTGAATTTGTCTCGTTGATTACCTAAAACTGCTTACTTTGCCAGCAAAATTAGTATTTTTTCACTCTTTTTTTAAAATCTGAGCTGATAGAAAATTCCGACTAAGTATAGACAGCTTCATTTTYATCAAGTCAAATCAATTTTATTTGTATAGATAGCACTTTTAACAATGATCATTATTGCAAAGCAACTTTATAGAATCAAAAGAAAATTGAGGAAATCTGGATAAAATGTGTAAGGAAATATGTGTGAACCAAAATGATCAGAATGCGACGGTGGTGAAAACAACTCCCTGAGATGGTAATAGGAAGAAACCTTGAGAGGAACCAGACTGAACAGGGAACCCATCCTCATTTGGGTGAGAACGGAGAGCAGGGATTGATTTGCAGTCATATTGTTTGCTAAGCGGCTGGAACGGCAGTTGACGGATCGAGCCCCAGCTCCACCAGTTTGCCATTGTTGAGTCCTTGAGCAAGGCCCTTAACGCTACCTGCTCCTGGGGCGCTGCATCATGGCTGACCCTGTGCTCTGACCCTAGTTATACTGGGATTTGTGAAAAGATTTCACTATACGATAATGTACATGATAAAAAAGGCTTAACTAATATGGAGTACACTTTTGTTATTGGAGGCTCAGGAACAAAATTAGGAGTTTCAGTCCTCAGAGAATAGGTGTCTGAATCAGCAGAGTCCACGGGCGTCTTCTATTGTGTCACATTTTACGTGTTGTATGGAAACAGTTCTGAGAACAGTTCTAGAAAGCTGGCGTGTTTGACTGAACCAGTTCTGCGATTCTAAAACTGTCCTTAGAACAGTTTAGCGGTGCGCGTCGCGGGAGATGGAGGTGCTTCTAAAATAGCCCCGGTGTAGAACCGCCTCGACCCCCCCCCCTCTCTCTCTCTCTCTCTCCATTCCCTAACCCAGTCTCCACTCAGCCCGGATCTGTTTCTCTCTTTTCTTTCAGTGGACGCCCGGACACCAGCACGCGGAGCTGGTTTTGCCTAATTTTTTTTTACGACTTTACAAACTCTCACTTGGAATAAAAAAACAAAAAACAAAACGAGGGAGGAATTGCACCTTTTCTGACCAAAAACACCAAAAAAAAAAACAGAGAGAGAGAGGAGCATTTGAGAAATAAAACAAGCTGGTGTATATAAGACAAGCACAGAGGTAAGACTTTTGCTTGTGGTAGCGTGAACGAGCTCGCGAGTCGCTTTGATTATAGAGCATTAAATGAATAAATAAATAAATAAATAATGCCGTGTCACGGTTTGCGCGTGAGAGTGCGCCAGCGCGCGCCGGTGCTCGCGCACTTCTTTTCGGGCTGTCAGATCTGGAGCACGCTGCGCACGCGGGGTTTACGGGGGGGGCTTTAAGGACAGGAATATTTCTGGCAAATGGCCAGAGAGGGGGGGGGGGATAGGGGGAGCAGGGGCTGAGGAGGAGTATTATTGTGTGGCTCTTCCTTAGCGGGTCTGTTGTGTGCATTGACCCCCACCCATGTGAGAGGTGGGGAACTGGAGGCGGCGGGGGGTGGAGGTGGTTAGGGGGGTAAGAGGCAGTTCAGCATGACTATATTAGGAAAGTGTCTCATGTCATTTGCTCCAGCGATGGACTCGGGTTCCAGATTCGATTCCGGTTTAAGTGAACCGCGTGGTTTGATTCATTTCGCTGAGCAGCTTTAAGAAGAAGAAGAAGAAGAAAAAAAGATAGGGATAAACTATATGGTCAGAACTGTGATCTCCACCATGTAGGTAGTGATATGACAAGAATAAATAAATAAACAAATAGATAGATATGCAATTATATACATAATTTAAAGGGGAAACAAGTAMATAAATGTTTCAAAAACATAAATGTTTAAAAATAAAATGTTGAAATTGACGCTTAAATATTTTAAAGTAATTTATTAAATTGCTATTTAAACCTTTTATCTAAAAATCTATTTACAGTTCCTTGATTTTCGTTTTACTTAAATGATTGAGATCATCAAACACATTTTAATATTGCACAAAGATCATCATTTAAAATCTTTATCTAATGTTCAAATATGTTTGATGATCTCAATCACTTAAGTGTGACAAATATGCAAAAAATAATAAGGAAGGGGCAAATACTTTTTCACAGCACTGTTTGTATTTCATGTTTTTTTTCTCAAGCTTTATTCATTTATTTTATGATGCATTTTTTTATTTTGTGATTTCATGTTTTATTTATTTCATGGCTGATAATCGGACACAATTCGTCACTCCTGTCTGAGTGATCCATATCTACTGTACTATTACATCTGTTAAATGTTTGAATCATATTGCTCTTAAGGCTCTGTAAGAGCAGCCTGGGCAACTAGTCATAGATTTGTCACAGATTAAGGTGGCACGGCGCCTTGGTATTACCTTGCAACTCWATTCAGTTCAGTTTTATTTATAGAGTGCTTTTAACAAAGGTCATTACTGCAAAGCARYTTTACAGAATAAAAGAAATATGGTAATGAGTGTGAAAAGTATGAGGAAATATGTGCAACTCATAATTGTCAGATTGTCCTTGATGAGCAAGCTGAGGAAAATGTCCCTGACATGGGAAAGGAAGAATAGGAAGAAACTTTCAAAATCTCTAGCATTAGGTGTTCGAGTCTCACCTCTGGTCTGTGTACATGGAGTTGTTGTTCTTGTCATTTTTTTGTTGGGTTTCTCCCACAGTCCAAATACATATGATGTACACTTTAAAAAAAAATTGTCTTATGTCTTAATTTTAAGAGAGACTGGTAAGAGAATGAATGTTTATAGCTGCTATAATAATCTGCTATGTATAAAAGAAACACTTCAGAACATTTTGTTTTATTTCTTGGATAACTATGACTGAAGTAAAGGTTTCTGTTTGTGATCATGATTAGCTACACAACTAAGACCCAATTACATTTCACGCACATACATAAATGGAGCTAGTCATTCATCCAAGTGTCCTTCAGACAGATAGCACTTTTAATTACAAAAGACCTAAATAGTGGYAAATTGATCGTTCCGTTCATGCTCAACAATCGAATCAACTGAATCAAAGAGTAATTCGAAGAGAAAACTAATTATTTGTCATGCAAACATGCAACATACAGCACATTGTTCACAAATGTGTTAAACGGTCATGTTTTTGAACTTTAGCGACTCTTACATTGCGTCACTGGGATTTTAAAGAGCTGCAGATAAAATTAGCCGAAAACAGGCAAAACATGCATTAACGTAGTGTTCATACGTAAGTGTGTCACTCTATGCAAGTGTGTTGCTGCGTTTCKAGTCATATCCTTTACATTTCTGTTTAATTTTGCTGTTTATCTGAAACGAATCCGTCCTGTCACTTGCCTCATGAACAGCTCTAGTTTACTGTGTCAGTTGTAAGAAGCTTATCTGTTCAGACCTGTTTGCAATTAGAGGAACATAAATTAGAGAGAAGTCGAGGATCACTCGGCAGATACGCCTTGTTCATTACTGATCTCATGTGAAGCTTGAGAAGGGTGTCATTTTGTTCGTGATACTGTAGAAGCTTGCCTGTTTGTTTCTTGCATCTGTCTCGCGTAGCTTCCCAGAATAACATGATGACGGGTTAACACAGTTGTGTGACGGCTAGGCAACAGCAAAACACAAAAGTACACATCGGCACTTTTATTGTTGGAGCAAACTAAGCCTCATTAAAGCTCTTTAAAAAAAAATGGAGTGATATGAAGAAATGGAATTTCAAAACCTGAAGCAGTGTTTAATGAGTCTAATCATCAATACAAACATATGGGAATTGCTGATCAATAATTGCACAAATCCACTTGTTGATTTGATCACTTTAAGCAGATTTGGCATGAGGATCCAGCATGACTTGGTGTTTCATTTTTTCATGAAAAACATGAAATTACATGTCGTAATAAATAATAGTGGTCTTTTTAAAATCTCTTTCGGGATCACTATAGTCTGTCTGTCTGTCCATCCATCACATTTGCTTTAACACAGTCAGACTTAACACTCTAACAAGGTACTTTTGGTAAGATCTTCAATACAAAATGAATAGATGTTTAAAATTGTTTAATGTATTTTCCTTCCATCCGTCCATCTAGGAACTTCTGTAGTCCAACTAGATGCCAATAATGACCATTGTATTTATTTCCATTTGTACGACCATGGTAACATTCACACAGACATTCACACATTATGAGCAATTTGGGAACGCATAAAAATGAACCTAATCTGAATGATGTTGGACTGTGGGAGAAAACCGATGAACCCGGAGGAAACTCACCATACACAAGGAGAATATGCAAACTCCATGCACACAAACCTCAAGCCAGGATTCGAACCCAGGACCAGGCCATCGTTCTTATATTTTGTGGAGCAACCGGCTGTTGCCAAGGTGTGATTTATAAGTGATTTATGAGAAATTAAAAGAATATGTAGCAGCCACATAAATTTGAGTTTCTGAAGACCTTTGATACACACAGCAAGCCAGAAGAACTTTGGCAACAGTCAGATGTTCCTAAGGGGTATCAGGGACTCTAATGTGTAGCAGGAAAGCATTCACTGCACCATCACAATGTTCTGGATTGTACCGTTCAGCTCTGACATAATAATAATGGCTCCATGGACTCAAGGTGCAAATTCTAATCTTTCCTTTAATCTGGAGTCGTCCATTGCTGTGCAGCTGAGTTATGAGTTGAATATTCAGTATTATTAATTCATATACACACGTGGACAAAATTGTTGGTACCCTTCGGTCAATGAAAGAAAAACTCACAATGGTCACAGAAATAACTTTAATCTGACAAAAGTAATAATAAATAAGAATTCTGTGAATGTTAACCAATGAAAGTCAGACATTGCTTTTCAACCATGTTTCAAAGGAATTATTTAAAAAAATGAACTCATGGAACAGGCCTGGACAAAAATGATGGTACCCCTAACTTAATAGTTTGTTGCACAAACTATCTTTTGTGGCAATCACTGCAATCAAACGATTTCTGTAACTGTCAATGAGACTTCTGCAYCTCTCTGCAGGTATTTTGGCCTCCTCACTCCTCATGAGCAAGYTGCTCCAGTTGTTTCCGGTTTGCAGGGTGCCTTTTCCAGACAGCATGTTTCAGCTCCTTCCAAAGATGCTCAATAGGATTGAGGTCAGGACTCATAGAAGGCCACTTTAGAATAGTCCAATGTTTTCCTCTTAGCCATTCTTGTGTGTTTTTAGCTGTGTGTTTTGGGTCATTGTCCTGTTGCAAGACCCATGACCTGCGACTGAGACCCAGCTTTCTGACACTGGCCAGCACATTTCTCTCCAGAATCCCTTGATAGTCTTGAGATTTCATTGTACCCTGCACAGATTCAAGACACCCTGTGCCAGATGCAGCAAAGCAGCCCCAGAACATAACAGAGCCTCCTCCATGTTTCACAGTAGGGACAGTGTTCTTGTCTTGATATGCTTCATTTTTCCATCTGTGAACATAGAGCTGAGGTGCCTTGGCAAAAAGTTCCATTTTTGTCTCATCTTTCCATAGGACATTCTCTCAGAAGTCAACATGTAGTTTGGCATATTCCAGTCTGGCTTTTTTATGATTTGTTTTCAACAATGGTGTCCTCCTTGGTCGTCTCCCATGTAGTCCACTTTGGCTCAAACAACGACGGATGGTGCGATCTGACACTGATGTTCCTTGAGCATGAAGTTCACCTTGGATCTCTTTAGAAGTCTTTCTGGGCTCTTTTGTTACCATTGGGATTCTCCGTCTCTTTGATTTGTCATGAATTTTCCTCCTGCGTCCACGTCCAGGGAGGTTGGCTACAGTCCCATGGATCTTACATTTCTGAATAGTATGTGCAACTGTAGTCACAGGAACATCTAGCTGCTTGGAAATGGTCTTATAGCCTTTACATTTAACATGCTTGTCTATAATTTTCTTTCGAATCTCCTGAGACAACTCTTTCCTTCGCTTCCTCTGGTCCATGTYGAGTGTGGTACATACCATGTCACCAAACAACACAGTGACTACCTGGAGCCCTATATATAGGCCCACTGACTGATTACAAGATTGTAGACACCTGTGATGCTAATTAGTGGACACACCTTGAATTAACATGTCCCTTTGGTCACATTATTTTCAGTATTTCCTAGGGGTACCATCATTTTTGTCCAGGCCTGTTCCATGAGTATATTTTTAAAAATAATTCTGTTGAAGCATGGTTGAAAAGCAATGTCTGACTTTCATTGGATAACATTCATAGAATATTTTTAAATGATTACTTTTGTCAGATTAAAGTTATTTCTGTGACCATTGTGAGTTTTTCTTTCATTGACCGAAGGGTACCAGCAATTTTGTCCACGTGTGTATGTTCACAGTAACAACAGGTTATAAATATATGCGCCATACATCCCAAATACTAACTAAACTAAAAGTTTCTTTTGTCCGTTCGTTTTCTCCTAGTGATGAGTCGCAGTATTGTGCGCCAGAGTAAGTTCCGGCATGTTTTTGGTCAAGCTGCGAAGGCGGAGCAGAGTTACGATGACATTCGGGTTTCCAAGGTGACGTGGGACAGCTCGTTCTGCGCAGTCAACCCGAAGTTCCTGGCCGTCATTGTGGAGTCCAGCGGAGGAGGAGCCTTTTTGGTTTTGCCCCTTTCAAAGGTAAGAAGAATGAGAAGCTTGTAAAATTTTTGCYTCGAAATTCCTTGAGCATTCTGGTAATGAGTGCAGCATCAGATCCGAAATCTAAAAATGTCATTGACCRAAGCAAAATTATTAAATAACCTACAAAAGTTGAACTCATTAAACATTTAGTTTGTCAAATTCACCATAAACRCCAGGTGTTTTTCAGATATCCAGAGGGTTACAACTCAGGTGGAGATTAATGTCTCTGAACCAACCTTCCAGCTAATGATAAATTAACTTAGTAGCTGTCTGAGGTTCAGCTGTCTGAAAGTGATTACTCACTGATAAAGACTTTAAACTAAAAATGTTCCCTTTACGGATTGAGACCTTATCATGGTGAAATGAGCCTATTGTCTRRTGCACAGATGCATGTCTTTCTTGCACACTATATAGCCAAAGGTTTTTGGACACATCACATGTGATTGTTCCCCGAACTGAAAGCACAGAACTGTATAGAATGTCTTTGTAAACTGTAGCATTTCAGTTTCCCCATCAGTGGAACTAAGAGGCCTAGACAGTGAGTCTGTGCACAAAGCTCTGTGAAAGCATGGTGTGGAAAGTTTGAAGTGTCCCCTGCTGTCAACCCAACTGAACACCTTTTTGGTGAACTGGAACTGGAACTGGAGCAACCTCAACATACCAACATCAGTGCCTCAGTACCTCGCTACTGCTCTTGTAGCTCTTAATGAACAGCACACTCCAAAATCTTGGTAAGCCTTCCCAGAAATATGCAGCTTATTATAACAGCAAAGGGGATTAAACCTGGGATGTTCCATAAGCACATATCAGTGYTATGATTGGGTGTAGCCAAAATGTCCACATACATAGTGTACCTYAAGGGACAGTGAGTCCAGTCAAACAGGCYGAGAMCATTATATTTATCTGGTCAACWCTGGATAGATTGGTAAGGATCATYTGGAAGAAGCCTTGAWGAGAGACAAATKTAATCTCCAAAAGAACGTTTACCAAAAGCKAGTSTGATTGGAAACAYGGGCAARTTTGTTGATCATWCAGGTAGCTGCCAGAAGCTGYGGTCAGATGACTGCTTGGACTGGTGGACATGATTCAGTTGAGGTGTACTGTATAGCAGAATGTACTGTTGCAGCAGTTTCAGCTCGGTGGTGCTGTGGTTTGAACCTGTGACCTTACAATCAGTAGTACTGCTATATTTCTTATAGGTTATGAAGAATTAAAAATAACTAAAAGTATCTAAAGAGCAACAAAATGCTGTATTAATTGTTAAATGCCATTTCTCATACATAGTATGAGTGATCACACATTCCAGTCCAGAAGGTGGTAGTAATGCATCAACCGACCATAAAAACAAAGGAACAAAGGAGGAAGAAGGAGTGATACTATTGCAAAACATGAGTACAATAAGTCCCCAACATACGAATGAGTTCCGTTCGTTCATAAGTCCAGTTTGTTCGTAAGTCCAGTTTGTTCGTAAGTCCAACAAACATTGACTAGGTACTAGGATACTAACACAATTGGCTATACACAGTATAACACTAACATGTTCCATGATCTTGACCTTGTTCTTTAGAGTTGTGCTGATGGTTGAACGATCCATGTTAAAAGAAMAAGCAATGTCTGCCATCTTTTCCTCTCGCTCCATTGTATCAGTTATTTTCACTTTTGTCTCCATTGTTATTGCTTGGCGCTTCTTAGCAGTACCACCATCATCACCACTGCTTTTTTATGCTTGCTACCAGACATCCTGGGAATCACGCTGCGCACACGTGACAGTGTACGCCGGACATGTGATCTAACTTCCGTAATTAAACATACATGAATGCATGTTCGTATCTTTGAAAGTTCGTAACTCGAAGTTTTGTATGTAGGGGACTGACCGAATGATTCAGATAATTGAATCGACCAACAAAAGACCAATTAAATCACACATTCCTCACATACGAGCAGTGTTGGGGGACGTTACTTTTTAAAGTAACTAATTATATTACAAAATTACTGTCTTCAAAAAGTAATCAGTTACATTATTGCGTTACTTTCTGATAAAAGTAACCAGTTAGAGTACTTTTCCATTGCAGAAAATGAAAACTGGTTGCTCATGCATGTTGTTTTAGTCAAAACCTTTATAATTATTCTACCATCATCACTCAGCCCATAATCTGTTAACTACTAATACCCCTATTTCACCTACGCAAGTTCGCGCGGTGGCCATGAGTACGGTTCATCATGATTAACTGAGAGTTTTGGCGCTGTGATTAGATTTCCATCTTTCTGCGCGTCGGTCATTGGATAGTCAAACCGCATAGGTGACATAGGGGTATAACAGCAGGAATAATAGAGGGGACGGGGACAGGTTATCGGGACAGGGCTTGTAGGACGGCTTTCTCTCTCACACACACACACACACACACACACACACACTAATGGATTGGGAATGACTGCTGTCTGGCTCACGGATTACATAAATTGTCTGAATAACGGATTACACTTTTGAAAAAGTAACTAAGTAACTGAGTACTTGAATGGCGGACCTAACGCGTTAGATTACTCAGTACATCCAAAAAGTAATCCAAGTACTCTAACGCGTTAGAGCTGGAAGCACCTTGTGCCAGGATCCCATAGCATCAGCTGGATTTAAAGGAGTAGATGGTGGCCGAAACTCATGCTTATCTCCCAGCACTTCAGGTCTGAACTATTTCTGTCCCCCACCCCCACCCCACACACACACACACTTCCCACCTGGAAAACCAGCTGATTATTTGAGTGTGGAATCTGTAACTGTATATCATTATGAGATGATACGCTGACACCTGACCAGCGTGAGATCAATAAGAGAGTGTGCTTTAAAGAAACTGTTCTACAAGCCCTTGTATGGGAGTTTGCTATTTTGCGATCACAACCTTGTGTCCATATCAGACCATCATTAAGTAAGGCTGATGACTGGGTATTATTGGAATATAAATACAGTTCTCCTTGTTTTCGGGAATGCAGTATGCAGACTCATTACAGGGACACATGAGCATGTAGAAGCATGGATTAACAGACACCCTATAAATACCCTGCCTGCTTTCTCACCCGGCCCAGATCCAGAAAGGTCAGAATAAAAACTGCCTTTTCATCGCCTCGTCACAGGGTTATAAATACACACCAAGGGAGCAAGGAGCCACAGCAGCAGGAGCAGTCCAGGACAGGAACATACTCACACACACACACACACACACACAAACAAATCAGGAATCGATGGAATTAGGGCAGTTTGTTTTAAGGAGTGTAATTAAACCAGATCTAGATTCTTGTATCATGTGATATAAGGCAGGATTCAAGTGTAAACTTAGTGAGATGTCTATTATAAATTCGTGCCAGGGTGAATTCATAAGAGAAMATGGAGGGTTTATTACAGGGTGATGCATAATCATTTAACAAATATGAAGTCGAAACCAGAACAAAAGAAAGTGAAAAAAAAAAAGAGCCTCAACTTTAACAATCAAACTCAAGACTTAATTARAGTTTACTACAGGAACCCTGACGCGGGATAATATAGTTGTAATGACATTGCGATGACGTTCCCCATCAGGATTATGAGGCTTTTGAAAGTTAGAATGACTTTAATAAAATGACGTAGAGGTATTGTTAAATGTTCAAACCAAACAGAATGTTGCACATATAATGTCAAAGCAACAAAGTTTTCGTTGCTGATTAGCGTCCATTCGCACAATGTTCGAGCACATGTATGGTCCCTTGAGTTTCTAACAAGGTTTAGAATTCTGTTTGGAGATTGAGACGGACACAACAGCTTCCCACACACAGCGTGTGTATCTTATGTTATTCTTACCTAATGTCAACAAACGGCCTTGCCCCCTAGTGGTTTAGCAGTAAGCGACATTGCTCCCACCATCGTGACCAGAGTTTAATTCCCATCAATTTGGTATTAATATTGTTTTTTGAAGCCATTTTTGCGACATTGTGTTTGGAGCATGTAGTCGACATTGTTCTGATGATATCCCATCAGTGTAATTCTACGCTCCAAACACAATCCAAGAGCATACGCATGTCATGTTGCCAAATTACCATAATCACAAAGTTTTGGCACCATGGCAGAGGTGGGTAGAGTAGCCAAAAAAATGTACTCAAGTAAGAGTAGCTGTACTTCAAAATAATATTACTCATTTGGATGACTACTTTTTATGTGTGTGTGTGTGTGTGTGTGTTTGGCAGATAGAGAAGACACCGCAGTATAAAACTGTTCTTTTGCAAGTGAAACATGCTTTGTACATGATGCCAGGGATGCATCATATTTTTTGGGGTGCATAAAAATGTACAACACGTGTGTTGGCGATAAATTCTGTACTGAAATATACTTATATATTTATAGACCATTAAMGTAACATTATATGTACAATTAAAGTTAACATATAATCACACAAGCATGAAAAAWATCATTCTATACTCACCACAAGATTGTACACGAACCGCAAGATCCCACTAGAAGCAGCATGGGTTATTTACGAAGCTTTTGTTTGCGCATGCGCAGTGAGCGTCTGTAGGACGGATTCACAGGTACAGTAGGATGAATTTACAGAACACACGCTGAACATGCGGTTATTGTTATTGCGGCTGTGTGGTCAAATTGATTCATGTGATTATTGTTGCTGCGTCTGATGGTGAAACGGTCATGCG
>QMIH01000733.1:142607-160713 GCA_003987875.1 Clarias batrachus
AGTAGGTTGGCTTCTTCCTCGGCCTGGAAGTGCTGGATGTTCTCCTTCTGCTTGGACAGCCATTCCTGCTTCTCTTTCTTGGGGGTGGACTGGTTCTCGTTTAACTCCTGCGCACAAGTGGGAAGGAGACGGTACGATGTCTCAAAAATCTGTTTGTTTTTTTAGCTTTTCACAGCAACAATTTCTATTATATTATTATGGATAGTGTTTCATTTTAAAAATCCGTTTCCTTCACCCTTTAAGCCTAGCTTAAATAATAATTTAYGTACCAACTTGCTTGCATTTTTACAGTCCTGTTTTAAGGGCATAGTTTTTTTTTTATTCTCTTCCTTTTTCCTCTCCTTCTTTCGCCACAGCGAATCATCTGCGTCCACCCAACCCTTTCCTCTGCATCCTCCTCTCTCACACATGTCCTCTCTCTCATTGCATCCATAAATCTCCACTTCCTCTAGACCTCCTGCCTGGCAGTTCCAACCTCGTCCTCATTCTACCGATATATTCACATTCACAACCTCTCCTCTGAACATGTCCAAACTACCTCAGTCAGGCCTCTCTGATTTTATCACATATATAACATGGGTTGTCCCTCTGATGGACTCAATCTTGATCCTACCCATCCTTGTCACTCCCAAAGAGAACCTCAAAATCTTCATGGTCTCTGCTATCTCCAGTTCTTTTTTAATCAATCATTATAATAATTATTATTATTACTATTATTTTACATGTAACAATGGAAAATTTCATCCTAGCCAAGACACCCTAACAGATCTTGTCTGTCTTTAACATCTCTATACTCCTCCAGAGAAAAATGGCACGTAATGTTTTATAGATCATCATAGAAACCTAAAGGACAGAGGTTTTTTTTGCGTCCCTCATGCACAATTTAGTGGATATGCTTTTTTTTAATGCATGTACATAAGGTAGGTAGGTGCATGTGTATGTGCATATCATGTAACTATAAGAACAAGTAGAAAAGGGCATTAATTCCACACAGAATATAGTGTTTGTTCCTATTTTGCAAAATGGGTCAGGCAACCCGCAGCTCTGTACTGAAAATACATAAAGAGCAATTAATAAAACTTTTTTTTGTATTTTTTTAGTTTTTTAAAATGTAATTCTAAATTTGAAAATTAACAAAATAAACATTAAAATAAAATATTCATAAAAAAAAAAAAAAAAAAATTGTCGCTCAAAATATGCGTCACAACCACCAGCACGCGATTTATATAAATACAGTGGAACCTCGGATTGCGAGTAACACGGTTTGCGAGTGTTCCACAAGACGAGCAAGGATTTTTAATACATTTTTACTTGGAAAACGGGCAAAAGTCTTGGTTTACGAGTACCGTTTATAATCTATCACGCATGCGCTTCTTATTTTGACACAGAGCGTCACATAATCGTTTTTTCTCTCTCTTGCACTGCGGAATTGTGGGTAATCATCTCCCCTGCTGGGTCTTAGTGCTCGTCACTTACTGGAATTATCAACATCTCCCTCTCTGTTTCAGCGTCCACACACACACACACACACACACACACACACACACACACACACACACACACACACTCTCTCTCTCTTTTACACCCCTCCCCCTTGGCTTCACACACATGCAGACACACATTCTCTGCTCTACACAGAAACTCTGCTCTGTCGCGATTCTTTTCAAAGGTAAAGAATGCTGGTTCATTTGGGGTTTTTTTTTTTTTTTTACTCTCTTAATGTATGTGTGTGCACGCTCATTACACACACACACAGCGCCTGCGTGCATAAATGGAAACACTTATCTGTCAGGATTTATTTTTACTTCTTTTTTTTTTTTTTTAAAGGTAAAGTGCAGGTTAATTTGTTTCATTTTTACTTTATATATTGTATTAATTATTTTTATGTATTTATTTTTTTGGGCTGTAGAACAAATAAATTAAGTTTCCCTTATTTCTAATGGGGAAATTTGATTTGGTTTATGAGTRTTTTGGAATACGAGCCCCCACCCTCGGGAACGAATTATGCTCATAATCCAAGGTACTACTGTAGTCCTTTTTTTTATCGAGTTGATGCTCCGAGGAAGATGGCATTTTGATTTGCTGCAGGTGGATGATTTAAGTTCAGCTTTTTATTTCATAAATACGAGGAGGACTCAAATAGACATTGAGTATTTTATTTGAAAGTAACCTTCAACCTGGTGTCGTTTTCATCTAAAATGTTTTTTGTTGCATGCAGAAATAAAATGTAGCTTTCTCTGTAGCAGTTCATTGAGTTCATGAATGCAACACACTATAGTTCCTTCATATGTAGCTCCCAGTGTTTTTTTTTTTTCTTTGGAAAATGGCTCAGGATGGCTCTTTGAGTGTTTAAGGTTGCCGGCCCCTGTGTTAGACCATCTGCAGCGCAACAGAACTCACGTGCTGTGAAACGTAAAAGTGTTCAGTCAAACCTCTTTCAGTTGCTCCTTGCGTAGTTTATACTCTCGTTTCTGGGATTCGAGAAAGCTGCTCAGCTCTTTCTTTTGCTGGACCTGGATGTGCTGTTGGAACTTCTTCTCGTCGTTRGCGAAGGACTTGGCCTTTAAAACACAAACAAAAACATACAAATGAGCATTGATCTCAGGTAGCACGTCCGTGGCCGGTGTTATTTGTTTTGTAGGAATCTGCATGCTTTACATCTTTCTCCATGGCTGCTTGGTGCTTCTTGACCAGTTTCTCGATCTCGGCTGCGAAACTGTTCCGCTGAGTCTCCAGCTCCTTGTCCAGCTTCAGCCTGTGCTCATCCATCTCGGCCTTCAGCTTGTTCTCCAGGGCCATCAGGTGCTTCTGGTGCTGTCGTCTCATCCGCTTATAGCCGGACATCTGCTCTCGTAGCTCGGAGTCCTGCTCGTGTTCCTGCATCTGCCGTGTCACCTAAAGAGAGCAGAGACATAGTCAGATACGACAAAATTTATATATATATATATATATATATATATATATCAAGAACATTGTAGAACATTCAAGCAACTCATTATTTAATTATGAAATAATCCGCTCTCAGAATGAGTGTACGAGGTGAGCTGAGCAGTGACTCACCAGTGAGGCTGTGCGGATGGTGGCGAAGTGCTCGCGGTTGCGGTGGTATTTGCGCGGGGGCGGCTGTGCCGAGGCTGCCTGGGGCTCGGGGGGATGACTGCGTGCCTCCGGGTCATCTCGGTACACCTCTTCCTCTTCCTGTCGACAACAAAGAGAAGTAATAACGAGACTTACTAGCATGCATCTAGAACTACATGAGTAATTATTTGAGACGGGAAATGATTCATTGACATAGAACCGAAAAGCTGCACGTGAACATACAGGCTTGAGGTGTATGACAGAGCTGTTGGACATGACGGTGTGGTCTCCTTCCATCAGGTCCAATTCACTCTTATCGTCCGCGGCGTCAGGAAGGCTGTTAACGGAGCTGCTCTGAGAGCTGGCGCTGATGGACATGCTGGGAATGGACTGGTTACTCCCTACGCTGTTTACTGTGCCCGTACGCCCGGCCCCGTGGTCAGGCTCCTACATAGACACACAGACACACATTATCATGAGACCCTAAAGTCTAAGCAGCTTTTCAAGAAGAAACAATTTGGTCTAACTACAGTATGTGCACGATCCTGACCTCATCTCCCTCTGGAGTCTCAGTAGCTGGCCCATTGTGGGCCTCCTGAAAGAGGATCTTCTTCATCTTGCGGTACTGCAGGTTGTCCAGCTCCCGGACCGCGTCCTTGGTCCGCATGATCAGGTCAATCAGGACAGTCTCTGGTCTCTCACGCTGAACGAATGCATGCTGTGTGCAGAAAAAGTAAGCTCAAGTCAAATAGACTTTTATTTAATTGTTTTTTTATCAAATGTTGTTCCCTCTAAAGCCAAGAATGCAGATCATCCTGATCATCCTGACCAACCCTACTCCACCCTGGTCCAGATCCAACAGAGCTAATGTGGTTAATTAAGAAGACGGATGATYTGGAAAAAATGTGTTACTTTGTGTTTAATAACAGCAGCACTGGTGCTCACTGAACAAAGCATAGCAAGGACAAGCAGCAAGCAGAWCAATGCAATAAGTGCAAACTAAGAACTACGGAAACATTTGTACCGTACGAATGTGTGAATAAAAAACTGCCAGTTGAATCATTTTCCTCAATGTTACAATTGCAAAAATCAATTCTGTAATGTGTTGTTTTGGCCTTAAATTAGTCTCGAGCAGKGTTGGGGGACGTTGCTTTTGAAAGTAACTAATTACATTACAAAATTACTGCCTTCAAAAAGTAATCCGTTACATTACTGCGTTACTTTCTGATAGAAGTACTTTTCCATTGCAGAAAATGAAAACTCCTTTGTGCTTCCTCATGCATGTTGTTTTAGTCAAGACCTTTATAATTATTCTACCATCATCACTCTACGAAGTTTGGCCCATAATCTGTTAACTACTAATACCCCTATCTCACCTACTGTACGCGGTTTCGCGCGGTGGCCGTAAGTACGGTTCATTATGATTCACCGCTGCGATTATGTTTCCATCTTTCCACGCAGCAGGAATAGCAGGAATAACAGAGGGGGCGGGGCTTGTAGAATAACTCTCTCACACACACACACACACACACACACACACACACACACACACACACATACATATATACATACACACATACAGATCTAACTCTAAGCACTAAACTACTAAATAGTACTACACTTCTTTTAGGTGCTATAATGCATATGGGTGGGTATGAAGTGCAGTGGGGACAAATAGTGTAGATAAATAGTGTTAAGTTTGTGCGGCAAATTCAGGAACTTGGGAAAGCCAACTAATGATGTGCTGAACTAATAGAAAGTCTAGAAAGTCTTGTTATTGGGGGGAAAAAGGGATCTGAAATACTGACATGTGAAATGTAAAAAATKATTAATTCATTAATTAATTAGTGCATCACAAGTCTTAGATAATCAGTGCAAACGGGATTAATGATTCATTACATGGATTACAGCCAATTTGCTTCCAATACTACGAGCCGTGCTCACCTGTAGCAGGTCATCTGATTGCGGCCTGTCTTGGGGGATTTTCTGAAGACAAGAGTCCACGAAATTTCTAAAGTAATCCGTCCTGGGAAACAGAAAACAAAGCATTACATGCCGTTGCTGTTTTTCACGTTCAGCTTTGTTCGGACATCCCTGGACTGCTGGTGCATCACAGACTATTAGTGGTTTGTGTACATTATGCAGAGACTCACCATTCACTAGACTGGAGAGTCGGGCTCTCATTCTGCGCTATATGATATAAGGCACTCATTGCGTTCATATTGAACAGAGGAGGCTTCCTCTCAGCTGCAAGAGAAGAAAATGAGATCGACGAATTTACTCGAAACTCCGTAACTCACAGTACTGCATGTGAAACCTAACGCTAGGAGCCACCTTACCTAGTTCTATACAGGTGATCCCAAGCGACCAGACATCTACCTTTCCATCATACTGCCCCTCATCCATAGCCAGAATCACCTCAGGAGCCATCCTGGAGGGAGAAAGGAGGAGCGAGACGAGACTTCAGAAATGGTGCGTTCAGATAGTGATGGTTTAATCAGACAGACACGATCTGATCTGTGCTCACCAATATGGCGTCCCTACAAAGGAATTGGCCGGAGAAGCGATGGAGGCGGAACCGAAGTCTGCCAGTTTGACCTGGCCAGGTTCAGTCAGCAGGATGTTCCCAGCTTTGATATCCCTGAGAAGTAAAAGATAAGACTGTAAGGGATAGTTTTTTTTTTTTTTTTTTAAGTGAGCGGTTATACAACAACATGGAAGCAGGCAGAGATTTCTCCATTATATCCGTCTGTATGAGGTTAGTGTTGAAAATATTTCTATATTTAACTAAATTTGGGTTTAAACAGGAAGCGGTCATGATCTGGATTGGAAGGAACGATTTGCCCCGGAGAAACGCTAAAAATAAAGCAAATTCTAAAAAACACAGACCATAACTTTACTCAACTCTTCAACTTCTTCATGTTTAGAACTGATCTCAACCAGCTGCAGCAATTTTTTGATTAATCACGACCGTTCTGGAAGGTCTGTAGTTAAAAAGTAACATTTTTCAAAACCTCCGATCAGACCTCATGATCAAGTATTTTCTACGATCGCACCGGTTCAGAACTTGTTTCTAATCAAACTCAACATTTAAAGGAGACCTATTATACAAAATTCACTTTTTAATAAATTTCTAGACATTTAGGCGAGTCTCCGTGAACACACACAACAAAAAATGATGTTGTCCTTTTTTTCCATTTTTGTACTGGCCGCGGCTTAAACAAGCAAATCAGATTTTCACCTTTTTGTGACCTCATATGCTAAGAGACTTTTTACCAACTCAAGGCTCAGCTCCACCCAGCTCTACTCTACTCCGCCCAGCTAACTGCTGACGGCTTAACACGTCCTCTGCTAACCTTCTACATTTTTTATTTGTGTTTTAATTTTTATTCTTCCCTTCTATTGTGATCAGAAATGTGGGTGGGAAAACCTGAAAATGGGTGGGAGATGCTTTATAAGGTTCAGAACATTGGATATTTCCAGACCCAGCAATCTAATTGCTTAGAAAAATGCATTTCCTCAAAGTTAATTTAAAGCTACAGACACTGAAACAGCATGACTGTAAAATGAGTGGAGGAGAACAAACATCAAGCAACCAGAATGCAGGATCCGAGTTGGAGAGCGTTATAAGACTTATGGCAACTTCTTTAAAAAGCAGTACATATCACCTGTTCTGGTCCTGCCCAAAGGTGAATACTTTTTGGTCTMAAATCTACACAGAATTAGTCACAATATTTGGGAGAAGCATTACTTTTAGTTGGGATGAGCTCTTCTTTTGGGTTTCCACAAACAACATTTTTAAATTGGAAATTTAAATGTAGCTGCAAGAAAGGCTATAACAAGGAGATGGTGTAAACCAGACAATCCAACTACTGAAGATTGGTACGATATTATTTACGATATTTATGTATTCTCCATCAGGCTACAGGAAGATAAATTTAAAGGAATCTGGGAAAAATGGAAGCGATATATTGCGCTGAAATGGCCATATTTTTTACGTTACAGGTTTTTTTTTATCTATAAATAAAATATATCAAATTTTATTTAATTAATTAATTAATTTATTTATTTTTTTGTTTTGTCTTGTTTTTTTTTGTTTGTTAGTTACATTTTTCTAAAATTCAATTTAATTTTATAAAAATAAATGCACCCTGGTATGTTCTTTTGTGTAATATAGGTGCTTGTCTATTAAAAAAGAGCAGAAAATGTGTGTGTGTGTGTGTACATACATACACAGTATACCATGTGTATATATACACATATATTTACACAGTGTGTGTATATACAGATATTGTACAGATATTGTACCTGAAGAGTGAACTGTAAAGGAAAAAAAGTAGAGGGGTTCATTGTATTCAAAACTGTGTGAAATACTGTGGAAATATTATCCCCAATAAACTTTGAATAAAATTTTAAAAAGGAAGTACAACACGGGACATTTAATTCCTATTCCTTTTCCCAAAAAGTCTTTCTTTTTAATAATGAATGTTAATTTAAAGAACAAGGCTATAAGAATAAAACTTTTTATTTTTTTGCTGCTCTAATCTCAAAATGACGCACTGTGAACCTTCTCGGCAGGATTTAAAAAAAAAAAAAAAAAAGAATAACAAGAAGAAGAAAAAAGAAACAAATATGGCATCTACAGTACTACTTGTATCTGTATCAGAATTCATTTAGAAGACATTCTATGTCCAATCCTAATAATGCATTCTTGTTCGGTTGCATCCGCAATGCTCACCCACCTGTGAATCATGTTATGAGAATGAAGGTAGGCAAGCCCCTGCAAAGCACCATGGGTAATAGCTGCAATCTCGATTTCCTGAAGGGGCTTTTTGTGGACTGGAAAATACAAATGAATCCAAGAACTAAAATGTGACGAAACTAGCAAGTACAACTTTTAAACACTGTATGTTCATGATGGTGGAGGAATTGTTAGAAATCCATGTTTCACATTTTTTAAGCAGCTTACCTTCAAGGAGGTCGGAAGCTGAACCCAAACAGTACTCCATCACGAGCTGAGGATAAACATACAGGACTTAGAGCTTAATGTGGAAGAATGAGGATGTCCGAGATGGACGAAGATAAAGGAGTGTTTACCCATGCTGTGTGTTCCCGTAGGTAGCATCCTTTATACTCTATGCTGTTCGGGTGTTGTATTCGCTGGAGGAATTTCACTTCTTTAATGATATCCTGCCATTTCTGACAGGGAACAAAAACGGTAAAATCATCACACTTAAGCATTTCCAGTTGATATTAATACACTGCTTGCAAAAGAAAGAAAAGTGAAAAAGGCTGCTACTGATAAGCTGGACATGACCTCAGCACTTTACAGACAAAAAAAAAACAGGCTACACAACCTGTACCAGCCTGCCACTGGTCCAAGAATAACATGAACAACAACAACAAAAAAAGCAATGATGAGAAATGCAATACATTCTGTTTTACTTATCAGCAACTTTCCCATTTTTACATGAACCTGTTGACACACACCGTCTTAAGAAGGGTCAAACTATTGGCCTGCATCAAGCAAAGAAAACAGCTGAGGAGAATGGACTGGAATGACTGGAATTGGGTTATAAACTGTCTAACACATACTGTATAATAAAACCTTTGTTGAAGAAATGTTGTCAGGAAAATAAATCATGAACGGATTTAACTTACACGCTTGTTGTTTAAGTTTCGGCATGAAGGAAATCACAGCCTTGTTTAATAGTGAAGAGAACTCACTAAACAACCGTGTGTCCAAAAGAAAATCACTTGTTAGTGAAACTAATCAGAAAAAAAGGCTTCATTTTGCTAGGAAGCATAAGGTCATGTGATCTGACGAGTGCAGATTAAGCCTATTCACCGGTCATGCATAGTGCAAGCGTCTAGAGCAGGGGCGTCCAAATCCAGTCCTGGAGGGCCAGTGTCCAACACAGTTTGGTGATTCTTCTTCTCAAACACAGCTGATTTAACTAATCTGGTTAATTACTAGGTTCAGTGGGTGTGTTTAGGTGTTGGTGAATTACAAACTGTGCTGGTCAATGGCCCTCCAGGACTGGATTTGGACACCCCTGGTCTAGAGGCAGTGTTGCTTCAGTCGCTCAGGTCTACAGGCTCAGCAACGTTATGTGGCAATAAAATAAAGTCAGCTGACGACCTGAATGTACTGAATGACCAGGTTGTCACATCTAGGAACCAAACCAAAACCTAGTGTGTGCGACTTTTTTCTGCACCATAATGTAGAAATTAACCATACACCTGACAGCACAAGGTCCTGAGCCGACGTGCCGGAGCTCGCTAATTATACAAATCCCGGTTTGCTTTAATGTTTTTAAAAGAGAAGATAAAACGGAGACAGAAAGAACTGCTTGTAGTTTCTAAAAGATGAAAAGGGTCATTCTTTAGGACTGTAAATTTAGATGGAATGTAAAAAAGTTCTTCTAACAAAACTTACTCACCTCATTGGATTGTTTTCCACTGTAGGACATCTTCTTAATGGCCACCACCTCTGCGGTCCGCACATCACGTGCCTGCAGCCAGACACAGGTTAAACAAACAAATAAATAAGTAAGTAAGTAATCTGAAAACTGGTAGTCTACAGTATAATAATAACCACATGATTGTGTGTTGGAAGTATGAGGTCCAGGGTATGTTTTAAGGTCTTTTGCTTTCATAAAACATACAGCGGAAAGTGCTGTCTACCCTCTTATACAAACATGAGCGCACAAACACACACACGATTGGCTAGGATCACGGTAATGGAGAGCTGAGAAAGAGCAACAACAATCCATCTCACCCAAAGAGAAGAGCACAAGCAGCTTCTCTCTTTTGCCTCTCACCCATCAAAATCCACCATGACTCAGCAAAAATTTATGGAAGCACTTAATTTAGGTTTGATAATAATGATTAGTTGTTGCTCAATTCCAAGCCGTTAAGCAATTTATGGTTGTTTTGCATTATATTTCTCCACAGCTCACGTAGCTATTAAGATGCACTTGTGCGCAAAAAAGAAAAAAAAATTACATCCTTGATTTAATCAATCGTGTCTAAATAGACATTGTGCATACAGTACTTCTAAATGTAATAAATACTCATGCATGGATCACCTTAAACGACTCAACAACAGTAATGCACAGTGATGTTTCCCATTTCTTTTAAGCCATAAATATGTTTTTGTCATAACAAATCAAATATTCTTGATTCTTGACACTTTAGATATTTTATACATTCACTTATACATTAAAAATATTGTATATAATTGTCAATACTGGTGCACTGCATGGTCTGTTTTTTTGTACAATACAAATAAAAGTGAGCTACTTCTGCGATTTGTTGGCATCTACGAATGTTCCTAAAAACAGCGGTCCGTTCGTAACTCGAATGTTTTACGTTCATATGAATTAAAACTAAAACAAACATGGTAAGGTGATAAAGCAAGGTTTCTACACCACTTACAAAATACACGGCTCCGAAGCTGCCATGTCCAATCTCGCGCAGGTCAGTAAAGAGCTTTTCAGGGTCTTCCTTAAAGAACAGCTCTGCGATCTCGGGGTCCTTGAGGTTCCCTGCCCTGCTGGTGGAGGGCATGCTGCGCTCGCAGGGGACTATCTGGCCGTGCGACTGCGACGCGCAAGACCCCGATGATGACTCATCTGCCAGAGAGTGGCAGCGTGCGCATAGGGACCTGTGGCAAGCACACACACACACACACACACTTATTAAAACACAAAGATGCAATCAACAACATGTGCCTTAATCAAGTGTTTYAATCAAACTGTTCTCAACGTCAACCTCAGCACCAGAGGTACCAGGGGCTCCTCTTTTGCAGAACCAAAACTTTGGAAGTCACTTCTCCTAACATATTTGCTTTCTTGGATCATTTACAAAATTTTAAATTGCTCTTAAAACATATCTTTTTAATCTGGTCTACTCACTCTGGATTGTACCCAATGTTTTCACTCATTTCTGACAGTTTTCGTTACTGTGTCTTTCTTTTCTTTCATGTCATTTTCCCCCCAAAATTATAAGTGTGTCCATCAAATAAAATTTTATCATCATCATCATCATCCTAGCACAACAGTCTTGTCGCTAATCTAAGCAGTCTCAGAGCTAAGATTATAAGTCTTTAAGAAGTGTAAGAGTGAGTCGTCTAAGATGAACACAGACATTCATCAGTAAAATGAGCTTTGTTTACTAGTCTACTAGTAATTAACTCTCTTCTGACCATATAAAAAGTGCATTTAGATAAATGGATAAAGTTCCTCTATATCCACAAAGATTTGTGAATTAGTTTGAAACATCCAATATCTGGTCTTAAACCAACAAAACTTACACCTGACTGCAAATCACATGGTTACCTTTTAAATTAAAATTCCATCCTAAAGCGCAGGAGGGTGGAGTCAGATCTCGCCCAGCAATTTCACCCTGAGCAGATTCGAGCCTAAAGTCCAGGGGGGCGGAGTCAGATCCAATACAGCGATTTCTACCTGACTGGGTTAGATCTTAATGTGCAGGGGGCGGGGTCAGACCTGATACAGCAATTTCTACCTGAGTGGATTTGCTCCTAAACTGTAAGAGACGGAGTCAAATCTAATAAAGCATTTTCTATCTGACGAGATTTGATCCTAAAGTCCAGGGGGTGGAGTCAGATCATACGGCACAAGTGTGTTTAATGTGCAGTACAACATTGTGTTGTTTAACTGGATGGGGTCAGAGGTATAGGAGGCGTTAGCTCAGACACAGATACACCGTCTGGACCTTTGGTTCTGCAGCAAGGAAGAAGAAAAAGTATGTACTCTACTGATAAAATAGTTTCCTTGGGGATTTTTTGAAAGTGAAAATTAATGGATGATAATATGGATTAACARGACTGACAGCTCCTGCAGCCATTACGTAAAGTACTTAAGTGTCAGAAGTATGAGCTGTGTAAGATAATCTTTAAGAGGGTTGCAGTTTGTGGAAGAATGGACATACCATGATCCCTCTAATCCTCTAAACCTCGCATAATGACCACAGGTTATACGTGGGCCGTATAACCAGTGTGTGTGTGGAGTCTGGTATAGCAGATTGCATTTAAAAAAAATAATTGCATGAATCCTCAGATGAGGACTTTTTTTCTGGCTAAACAGAGCGATCTGCTAAAACGTGATGAACGCCGGTAGTGAGTTAGCAGTCTGTCCGACTCAGCCAGCTTATTACGGCAGCATCCGTGTGACGCAGACCTGCCGTCTGTCCCTGTTCATTACGCGGCTTTAAATGCAAGTCTAATGCTGAGACGACGGTCGTCTTTGCGCAAGGCGGGACAAATATAATAGCTTACAACATACCTACAAGTCAGCTCTGTCATCTYGCTCTCTTCATGTAACACTCGAGCCATTGTACTGTACACACCATGTGCAAATGGAGTAAAGAGGAGCTCTAGAATTAATAATGAATATCTGTCTGTGTGTGTGTTGGGCACTAAAAGCATTTTCAGTTAGACATGTGAGCAGCTCAAGTCACAAGACCGAGAGGGTGACTACCAAAAAAAAAAAATACAAAAAACAAACAGTCCGCAACCTTCATGTGCTCTATTGGACTCGGGAAGAAAGTCAGAACTGCTGCAAAAGATTCGCTGCGTCGATTAGGGAAATTTACTGAAGTGGATTTTTATGGCTGACGACTCGACGACTCGTTTACCCAACAACAAAACAAAACACTGCTTTCTTTCTWTCTATCTATCTTTTTACATAATGAACACAAAAAAAATAAAACAAGTGCATCTTTAGCAAACCTGAAATCCAAAGAGCAAAGCCAATTTTGGATCATAAACACCGCACTGAAGATTAAGGTTCAATTATCTGCATTTGAATATCCCAGTTCAAAAGCTGGGGTCAGAGCCCGGATACTGTGCCCCCTGGAGYAGATAGGGCTAAGGGACTTGCTCAAAAACTCAACAGTGGCAGCCTGGCGGCGCTCGGGCTTGAACCGTTCAGTAACCCCCTTGGACTTGATACCCAGATCTGTCCACACTGAGTACTATAAATTTTTTAAATGTTTACTGTACAGTAACGTGTATAATTTGGGCTCTAAATCATGTCTACACTGTTTGATTCCACTTTAAAATGCTACTCTAGCAATTAGGGATGTGAATCTCCAGGGACCAGAGATGGATTTATTTGTATGGCTATTCTGTTAGTATTACGATTATATCAATATTTGATATTGAAAATTCAAGTTTGTTACAAATAAAGGAAAACATTGAATTGCGACACAAAAGAATCAGGATATTTACTTCCCCCATCTCTAGTACTACAGTCGACCCCCTCCGCAGTTCAGAGTTCACAGCCGGCAATTTCGCAGAAACAACAAATATTCTCCGGATTTTTTAAATGCCTTTTTTCATGGTGATATATAAAGTTTTAACGCTGAACTATTAAGAACAACGTGATCTACTAATTTTGTACCATACATATATTTTTAAAAATTGCTACATTTCCATATAAAATATAATACTGTATACATTTTTTTAGTACTGTAGAGAGAAAACAAAGCAACAGTAGAGGAAAACAACGCAGCTTGGGGCGGACCACATTCACCCTACAGTACTGATTCCAAAGAAAACTACAGCACATACCAAAGAACATGCGCTTGCATGAATTACAGTACATATACAGTAGGGGAAACCGACATTGTACATTCTAAAACCACAGCAGTACAGAACTGTACAGTATAAGGGTTTACCTTTACCTTCTTCGTTTTTCTTTTTAAGGGTAATGTATTAATCTGGGTATGAAATGAAATGAAATGAAAGGGTTTCAGGAGCACATTTGGGGTTTAAACTATTAAAAATAAGCATTTTTTGACCACCTCCAAAATTTGCGTTTTTTCACAATGCGTGGGTGCTCAAGGAACGAAACCCTGCAAAATTCGGGGGTCGACTATAAAACTTTAGAACCTTCGGCCATTTACGCGGCAACGTTTGTAAACCTAGCGTCTGCTTCTGAATGGAAAATTAAGACTTTGTTACGTTCTTATGGCTCGTCCTTGTGGTGGGGTATTAGGAAAAGGGATTTTCAAAAGCAACAGTTAAAGAGGAAACGTAAGCTAACGACAACGCTGTTTATTTTGTACATTAATATTTAAACAGATGTGAATCACAGGTAGACTGTCACATTGTTCTACTTACATTTTTATCCCACATTGCGGTTTTCAATTCGATTCAAATTTCATTTTGAAATGCTAAAAATGCCTAAAAGTASCTACTAAGTATTGAAACGCAATGTAATCTTTCGTCTTGATTGTTTAAAGGTAATGTCTTGTACAAAGCTGTAATCTTTTTTTTTTTTCCCTTGGCCAAACTTGTGCGCTACACTCCAGTGCAGTAGGTGGCTGCACTGCACCAACTACACATAAAAATCAAAAGAAGAAGCAGCAATGACAATGCAAGTATTTTGTGCAAGATGGAAGAGGTTTGTTTTTTTCTGCACAAGCCGTACTGTATTTTAAAGAATTTGTTAACTTTAGACTTTAATTTATTGTCTGTTTGAAACCATTTTAAAAGTATGAATCGATTCTGAATTGAAAACTGATTTAATGATTCCATTAATCGAATCACGCAATAAAAGATTACATTTAATATTCGATTAAATCAAACAGCTCTAGAAAGCAAGAATCACACAAGTAGGCAGGTCTGGGTTAGTCAGGTGACTACTGACAACATTCATATTACATGGTGTGTGTGTGTGTGTTTTCTGGTTGGTTGAAATTACTAAGCTAGCTATGACTAGCTTGGTCAAAAAAAAAAAAGAAAGAAAAAAAAAAGTTCTGAACTGAATAAGTGTCTCTTGCTAAAACATAYAGACTGGAAACTAAGTGGAGTTTTAAAACTCGACCACGGCATGTTAACCTGTCAACAGAGCGTAACCTGAGGTCAGTGAAGTGACCCTAGAAATGAGCTTCTTTATTGAGATCTGTGTCTTGTAATGAATCAAGTTATATACTTATTAACAGGGGTTTCAGGATGCATCATTATGCATTAACGTGGGGATGATTGTGGGAATGTACGATTCACCTTGTTTACCTCAGCGTTCTGTTAATTATTCATCTCATGCAGTTACACCGTTTGAAATCCAGAGGTCCTAGTCTGCTCGACTTGAAGTTAAAATATACATCGAGAGCACACACGTCACATGAGGTCATGCTTTCGTGGAGAGCCTGCACCAGACGGGAGTCATCTGCACTTGAAGTGATGAACAACAGCTCCGGATCAAAAACCACCTCATTTTATAAAACATACACGGTTAATACACCATGTTACAGCCATTACACAGAGCTCTTCAGTCACGGTCGAAGAAATCGGGCATTGTAGCTGACTTTGGAGACGACACAGTCAGAGACTATTTTTAGTCGATACATATTTGTAAAAAAGACTTATTTATTTGTTTGTTTGATTAAGACATACACTCACCTAAAGGATTATTAGAAACACCTGTTCAATTTCTCATTAATGCAATTATCTAATCAACCRATCACATGGCAGTTGCTTCAATGCATTTAGGGGTGTGGTCCTGGTCAAGACAATCTCCTGAACTCCAAACCGAATGTCAGAATGGGAAGGAAAGGTGATTTCGAATAATTTCAAATTGGTTTCTTGAAGATGACAATGAGTTCACTGTACTAAAATGGCCCCCACAGTCACCAGGTCTCAACCCAATAGAGCATCTTTGGGATGTGGTGGAACGGGAGCTTCGTGCCCTGGATGTGCATCCCACAAATCTCCATCAACTGCAAGATGCTCTCCTATCAATATGGGCCAACGTTTCTAAAGAATGCTTTCAGCACCTTGTTGAATCAAATGCCACGTAGAATTAAGGCAGTTCTGAAGGCGAAAGGGGGTCAAACACCGTATTAGTATGGTGTTCCTAATAATCCTTTAGGTGAGTGTAGTTCACAAATAGAATKTTTTAATACTATTTAAGTATTAAAGAAAGGGCTATCCGCCTCCTTCTGCATACACAGRCTTACAGAAACCCATGATCAKCCAATATGTTAAACTCTTATTTACGGCTATGTGTTTTTTTTAATGACTGTCTATAAATTCAGCAAACTTCCATCTATTTTGATGTCAATCCCTAAAACAGTCACTGATTCACTGATTCTGCAGTGAAAAKTAAGAGCCAGTCTCAACGCTTTGAAATGATTCACCCCCAACCAAATAATGTTTTGTGGATATTTACAGTACTGGTCTAATGTTTGGACACCCCTTCTAATTCCTTGGTGTTTCCTGATTTTTATTTCTTTCTACATTGTAAAAACAACACTGAAGGCATCCAGAATATGTTGATATTGAGGTTTGTCTGCTACATTAGCGTGATTCCACATTAGGCACGATGAATGAATTGTACCATACTCAGGAACCCTACTCAGGAACCCTACTCAGAAACCCTAAAGTTTCCATTCTCAAATACCACTGGCTTACAAGTYTAAYTCAGTCCGTCTAGACTTAAACTGTTTCAGGTCAGCTAACCTTCATGGCATACAATAACATCTGACTGTTGTTGATGTTGTTACTTAATTACCTAATGCCATATGCGTTAGTTTATAGTCTTGAAATGTCTAGCATCATTCTAGAATGTAGAAAATACAGCACAAAACAACAACCTCAACATTACATACATAACAACAATTGTTACTGTATACTGAATTGGCGTCAAATCGCGGCATGAAATATAAACTTAAAATATATAATCTCGTCAACGTGAGCACCTAAACATGAGCGGTATGTAACAGATGAAGGTTAACACTGGTTGAAGTCTCACAAGTTTCAAAAACTCATTAACCAATCTTTCCTAATCCACACAAAAAAAAAAAGGAAAAATAAAGTGTACTACAAGTCTAGGGTATACCTTTGTTATTTAATAATGTATCGAAGATAACCTAATTATTCAGTAATTGTTTTTTAAACAGTTGTACTTTTAATCAATCAGCACTTACAGGGCATGTACTGTATTTAAAGAATAACTGAAATGTTTAGAATATTTTAACACAATTCTAAACAAATAAAAAATAAATAAATAAATCACCACCTTATCTACCAAGATCTGCGGATTGCCTAAGTGACGGCCGTCAAAGTACAAAGAAGTCCCTGTGTGTACAGTACTAGGACCTTGAACTCACAGTTACAGCTTTAAAAATACACGAATACACAAAACCTGGCAGTAAAAACACACATTACRTGAACACAAAAGGGCACGAGGTGTTGCGTAGTGCTCGGGTCGATCGCACAGAATGCTTTAACAATCCGAGGAGGCATCTCAGCCATCTCTGGCATGTCTTTACATCATATACTTACAGTTTCTTCTAAATTTCTGCCTTGCTACTGGAAGCAATCAAACCCTTACCGATCCTTCCAGGTAAATTTTGTTTTTTTTTTTTTTTGTCACACATCATCCTTCTAAAGACGACCAACTTGAGGCGAATGAAAACCTTAAGCGAGAATTTACACCCAAAAGGTACATGACTAGCGTTCTTCACAGAAATCTGATGAGAAATGATTTTTTGCCACCCGGTTTGTTTTGGAGATATTTCAGCAGGAACACAGGGACAAACTTTTAAACTATATAGTGAGATAATTACCCGGAAAATGCCAACAATCCTGTAAGAGGTATTCAGTCAGAAATGTGTGCAGGCGTCATACAAACGTCATCACAATCCAACGCCAGGCGCTAAAGAAGTGACAGGCACTCAGGAGCCGCTCAGGCAAAAGAAAGATGATTAGCGTATCCTTAGTTCTGATTTGATTCCATGTCTTTGTCTATGTGTCCTTCAGAGATAGTGTTCGAGATACAGCACCAAATCAAAAAAAAAAAAAAAAACTTGAAGTGAGCTAGCTAAAGTAGCTCAGTAGGAGGAAGCGACACGTCTCATCTCTGAAGATCTGCAAGTTGGTGAAACACCTCCAACCATCTCACACAAATTCCTCAGTCTAGTCTTCAAAACTCAATATCTTTCCTCATCTAGGCCAAGACTACACCGCGGACCCACGCTTCCTGCTAACAAGCCA
>QMIH01000733.1:161374-175187 GCA_003987875.1 Clarias batrachus
TAATGCAGATATTCTCTCATGTTAAGGAAAAAAAATATATTTAGACAAAGTATTCAGGCATTGAATATATTGTTGTATCACGGCTGCAATTTTGGTTAAACCAGAAACAAGACCCAGCGTCTCTTCTCTACTCGAGTGACTACTTTGACTTCTTGGACGCTATGCTGTGAATGAAGCATGTTCATACATCTTTTTGCACATTTTTGATTTTGCACTACAACAGAACACAGTTCTGAGAGTGAAAACTCCCTTTATTTCTCTATCTAATCCCCTGCTTATCCCAGTGTTWCACTAGTGCTTGGCCASMAAGGTATAAAGTTCACTCAGTACACCAGAGTCAAAGTCTGAAACGCTGGCCTACCAGGAACTCCTTTAACAGCCCAAATATGTGGAAGTTCGAGGTCTGGACTGTACAGGGATGTAATAACAACTCCCAGTCGAGTTCCTGTACCGTTCAAGTGGTGTTTGTAAGAAGTGTACACACAATCGTTCACCGACAGTGTGAGTTGATGAAAAGTTATCAGGTGATTTTCAAGGTTCAGGCGTTTCATTCGCTAAATCTTCACAGGAACATCTGCAGTGGGTATCTGGATCCTCGAGCCTATAGCGATCGTATGGCCATCTTTAAAAACTTTGCACCGTTCCAACGTTTTACCGCGGCTAAGAGTCTCATCACCGTACTGTGCTTGAAGTCTTCTGCCTTCATTCACCAGAAATTTCAGCACAAGTCCCAATTTGACATGAACACCCCTTACATAATCACAATCCCAGAAAATTACAACCTGCTGCATACTTGTTCCTAATATGGTCATTTTATTGCTGTCCAGATCCAAAAACGTATTACTGATGTCCCTGTGATAAACTATACATTTCTTTTTGGCCATGTTCGATTTTCACGTGTACATTAAAGACTTTTTGAGACTGTAAATGAGCCAAATAAAAAAGCGATACAGACGATTAAAACTGAAATGCTTTGTTTCAAACTGTGCATGACTTGCAGCATTTATATGAACCAGGAAGTACTGCTGAGGATTAATTAATGCAAATTAACTGAAGTGCAGTGAAGTAAAATCAGGTGATTATCATCTTTCAAACTGTTCTCTTATGCAAACACTACTGTGATTAAAAAGCGCTCGGTGCCGTTTGACGTCTCCTCTTTGCAAGAATCTGTTACTGTTTGTTTGCGTATCTCTTTTCAGCCCTATTTCTTACTCACATATTGTAATGAGCTTTAGTCACATGATCAAGTACACCTTTCAGAAACATTATCAAATATTTGTTAAAAATACGTTGTTTTTTATTGTTTTGGGGGGGTTGTCATATTATATGATTAGTTTTAACACAATAAATATGTTTTAAAAAATTATAAGACAGCCTGAATACATCTTAAATCTAAGTTTCAGTACACATGAGTAATTAAAAGTGCCTATTACACATTTAAAGGTGAATTTGGTAAGGTTTGTGTCAAGTAGTGCGTCTTTAAAACAACTAACCAGCAATCCATCCAATCACAAACGAGCATTCAAACAAGGAAGACAGTTTTTCAACTAGTGGTGCTGAGACGCTGACTTAAACCATTTTTTTWAAATCATGTTTACATATTTAATTTACTAAAGCAAAACAAGCAAACTAACAACAATGGTTACTGTAACTTTAAATGCAAATTATTATCAGTTATAATCAGGATTAGATTCTGTATGATTTAAGAATAAAATTAATGTATTTTTTTGTTTATTTATTTATATTAATTAAATAAATAAATAAAATTCCTAAGCCTTTCCCCTTCATCCCCAGTAGGGATCACCTGATATGCTATCACGTTACCTAGATGCTAATTCGATTCCTATTGTGATTCTTTAAGTATTGCGATTTTATATCCATCCTGATCCGAAATACATCTCTTTTAGATATAGTTAAATTCCTAATGAAAGGTAACAAATAATTTGCTCCAGCTACACAGGATTCAAAACTGGAGGATTATAGAGGAACTGCAGCATATTACCACCTCAAATGCACACAAATATAAATACTGGATTGGAATTGCAAAGGGTAACCAACTTATATTGTGCAAAACTGATGTCAGATAATTTTCTCTCTCAAATTTAAAATTTAACTGGAAAATGTAAAAAAAAAAAAAAAAGAAAGAAGAAAAAAAAAAAGATTTTAGTGTCAGTAAGGCGACACATAAAAATTGCAACATAAAAAGAATAATGAGGCGTAATTTAATTGATTTTTTCAGTTATTCCTAAAGTATGTTCACAAAGCTCTAGCTCAGGCATATCATGTTGTGGGATTGAAATAAAGAAAATTTAAAAAGCATTCTGGACCAGAAGTCAGACACTTGTGCAAGTATGAAAAGAAAAATAAACAAAGCAAACAAACAAGCAAACAAAAATCACCTATTTCACCTTTAAAAGGGTCAGTCCTGTCCAGAATAACAGGCATGGGAATCAAATAATGCACTTAGGCTGATCTAGGACTATAAACAGGACCACTGACTGTCTGCTCTGTGTGATAAATAGTGCACCTTCACTGTGTTTGTGAATAATAGTGAATAATAGTGATGCTGAAAAGCTGGCGCTCACTTCAGTGCAGACCGATGAGGAATGCAGCGCGTGCTCAGCGTTAAACACTGGTGCTGACGTCAGACCCAGTGCGGGTTATTACATCGTCATAACGCATTATTCAGCTTCATAGCCACGGAATTTCACGCTTCGATTCTTGGCTTTTCTTTTGGACATGCAGTGCATGTGACAGGCTTGACTTAAATGCGACAGAAGGCATGTCCAAGAGCCAGAGAAACAAGCAAGGAGGGAGGGAGAGAGAGAGAGAAAGAGAGAGAGAGAGAGAGAGATAGACACAGAGCAGGAGAGAAAGAGAGAGAGAGACAGGAGAGAGAGAGACAGAAGGGAGAGAGAGAGACTAGAGAGAGAGAGAAGGGAGAGAGAGAGAGAAGGGAGAGAGAGACAAACAGGGAGAAAGGGGGGAGTGGAGTGAGAGAATGCGTGTGAAGAACGAAACAGAGCATAAGAGCGCGCGCCCGCGCGAGCCTCGGCACTGTAGCGACCATGTACACCAGTCTCGTGCACGCGAGTTAACTCATGACGTCAGATTAAACCAGTATTACACACACAGTATCACTGTATTACTTTCATTTCTGTTGTTTCTTGTTGTCTTTTTCTAGACAGGTGTGGTGACTGCTGGCTTCTCTCTCTCTCACACACACACACTGAAACACACTGACACACACATCTCCCTCCCAGGAAAACACAATCCAAACGCTTGACTCATTCAGGTTTTATCCTTAAGCAAGGAAATCACCTCGTTGTAAAGAACTAGTTAACTCTACCTAGATAACTAGCTTAACGTCAGCTAACCAACTGAGCAGCTATAAAACACTCATGTCATATCCCATAATATCATGTCATGCTACAGTACGTCATGTCATGTCATGTCAAAGCAACAAAAAAGCCCTTAAATTGACCTGGTCAGGTTAATAAGCCTGTCAAGACTAGTTAAAATGGTTAAGACGAGAAACTGTTTCTAAGGTGACTGCATGCTAGCATTAGCATTATTAGTATTAGCTAACTATTTGGGATTTTGAAATATGTCAACAACAATAACAATAACACAAAAAAAAACAAGGACACACTATCTCTCTCTCTCTCACTCACACACACACACACACACACATACATACATACACATAACGTTGCAGTGTAAAGAGTGTTTGTGTGTGTGTGTTGTGGAAGTGAAGCTTACCCGTCCAACAGGCCAGTTTTGACAGAAACAGGATTGAGGGAGGGAAATCTTAGCTTAGCTAATCTGTGCTAGCTCGGCTAGCCTCCAACGCAGTGAGATCCTGGGAAGAAAGAGAGGAGCAAACAAACTGCCCCACAGGAGGAGGAGGAGGAGGAGGAGGGGGGGCAGGAGGGCAGCACGGCTCTGACCCTACTCTCCTGTTCCTCACGTCGTTCAGGCTTTAATGTCGTGCTGCATGGGATGATCAGGACTTCGGGACAGACAGGGGATGCAGTAATGCTAGCCCTAGTGTTAACGCTAACTCCCCACTCCCTCCCAGTCACTTCCAAAAGATGGCGGCTGTTTTTTTTTTCTCTCTCTCTCTCTCTCTCGCTTGCTTATACCTCCTCCTCCTACTCCTCCTCCTTCCCTCTAGTACAATCCACACACACTTTCTAACCACACTATTCGACACCTTTCTCTCACTGCCAACAAAAAAAATCAAAACAAGAATGTCTCCTCTCTATTGCTATAAAATAAACAGAAACGCCTGTGATCTCAGCAACCAGGCACTGATTTACTCCTTACTTTCACTGCGTGCTGTTCCGCTTTCGACCACAAGACGGCGACAAAACGTTTGATGACAAAACACTCACTCATTCACCATCTATACCGCTTAATGCACACACACTCCGGCCAATTTGGGAATGTCAATTAACCTAACCTAAATGTCTTTGGACTGTGGGAGGAAACCAAGTGCAGGGAGACCATGCAAACTCCATGCACACAGAGACGGGAATCGAACCTGGTCAGAAATCAAGGCAACAGTGTTAGCCACTACACAACCATGCCACCCACTCATTCTCACTCCTCATCCATACCACTTTATCCTGTGTACAGGGTCACAAAGGGGCCTGGAGCATATCCCAGGAGACGTAGGGCCCGAGGCGGGGTACACCATGTATGGGTTGAGAATCCATCACAAGCCATACACACACTCAGTCATGCACTACAGGCAATTTGGGAACGCCAATTAGTCTTTGGACTGTTGGAGGAAACCGGAGTAGCTGAAGGTAACCCACCAAGCGCACACAGACTCGAGCTGGGAATCGAACCCGGACCCTGGAGGTAGAAGACGACAGTTCTAACCACTAAACCACCGTGCCACAACATAAATTAGCAAAACTAGCTAAGACACAAGGCAGCACAGTGGAAGAAGATCTGCTGGTGGACACAGTATGATGCTCTGGAGCAATGTTCTGCTAAGAAACATYGAGTCTTGGCATTCAAGTGGATGTTATTCTGACGGGGACCTCCCAGCTAAACATCACTGCAGACACTCACATCTCTTCCAGCAGGATAATATGCCCTGACACGGTGCAAAAAACTGTTCAGGATTGGTTTAAAGAACATGACAAAGAGTTCAAGGTCTTGACTTGGCCTCCAAATTCCAAAGGTTTTGATTTGATTTTGACCTTGCCAGTTAGAGGGCCTAAAGGATTTGCGGCTAAAGTCTTGGTCCTAGATACCGCAGCCGACCTTCAGGGGTCTTATGGAGTCCATACCTCAATGTTTTTACAAAATATTTAGCAGTTGGTTTTAACGATATGTCTTGTTGAGGTGTATGAGAAACATCACGGTCTGCATTATTTCTTGCGTTGTGTTTGATGATAATGCAGAAGACTTCACTTCACAGAAACGGGTGCTATATTGGTGGGATCTTCGTAATGGGTACATGGTAATTTGCAAGTGGTGATGACACCATTTCCAGTTTCAATACGTTCAACATGCAAGAACACGAACGCCACCATGAAAGATTGTCTTTTGTTTTCTTTGTCAAAGCATAAGTTACGTTAAGTGTACTTTGGTGCTATTCTTCAAACATTCATGCCGCATCTTACAGTACAGTAAAAACAGTGGACATTAGAGAAGTGAATAGTGTCACCAAGCTAGCTGGCTACTCGGATCTTATGTTTATGCTAACTTTAACCTCCTCCTTTACAGACCATTTACTCACTCACTCACTCACTCACTCACTCATCATCTATACCTCTTAATCCTGTATTCAGGGTGACGGGGGGCCTGGAGCCTATCCCAGGAGACTTAGGGTACCCAGGGTACACCCTGGACAGGGTGCCAATCCATTGCAGGGCACACACACATACACACACTCACTACGGCCAATTTGGGAACGCCAATTAGCCTAACCTACATAGTGTCCCATAGTCTTTGGACTACCGGAGTACCCGGAGGAGAACATGCACGCTCCATTCACACAGAGACGGGAATCGAGCCTGGCCGGGGATCGAACCCGGACCCTGGCGGTGCAAGGCGAGAGATAGTACTAGCTAAACCAAGCAAGCAAAAAACTGTTTAGCAGCTACTAGATTAAAAAAATATTTTTTTTAGTAAGTCCAGGAAAGGAAGAGGAAGAAGCCTTTTATGGACATTCACAACTATGAGCCAATAAAAACTGATGTAATGATAAAGACTACAACTATTAACACCCACTGAAAAAGTCATAATAAAAGGCTGGCACAGGTAGAGTACAATGTACTGTGATTCATTCTTGGGGTCAGGGACCTTAATGTTGATGACTGCTATTATATGCAGAAATTTTATTTTCCCAAGGTCAGATCCTGTCTGAATGCTAGATTCCTTCTGGCATAACTACCAAAGCTGCATCAGCATATTCATGCAGTATTCTCTGAAACAAACATTAATGGTTATCTAATATCATGAAACGACAGATAATAAACTCGGCATTGCAGATTCACATCACCCTGAAGAAATTCATACCTCATCCTTCATGCAAAAAATACATTTTTTAACAGACTTGCACCTAATTCCTTAAACTAAAGTCAGCAATTTCAGCTCAGCTCAGCCCAGCTGCTTAATTTTTGTGTTGCATTAATCAAACCTGAGCTGACTCATCTGGTGAACTGGTGAACTCAGACATGATGGTACAATAGAAAATGTGATGAAAGTCAGGAAGCTCTCCAGCTCTACCAGTTGCACTAACAGTTTAACCAGGGTTGTGTCAAGGTTTTAGGGTTGTTTCATCCCATTCAATGCCCCATGCAATGAGCATGATGGCTTACTGTTTAGCGCTGTTGCTTCACACCTCCAGGGATGGGGGTTCGACTCTCACATCTGTTCGGCATGCACAGAGCTTTCATGTTCTTCCCATGTTCTTCCCATGTTCTTTCTGGGTATCCTCCTATAGTCCAAAGACACGAACAGTAGCTTGATTGCCCATTRTGTGTGACTGGATGTTTGAGTTTATGTGCTTGTATATCGAAATGAGTTGGTACGCCAAGTCTTTCGCCCTAAGTTCTCAGCCTCCTTGCAACCCTGCGCAGGAATAGTGGTATAAATGATGGTGGGATGAATGGGTGAATGGATGCATGGATGGGTGTTGAATACTTTTAACAATAGTCACAGCTTTGAAATTTATAATTAGATTATTGACGAGCAAGCCAAAGGCTGAATTGGGAAGGAAAACCCCATCTGACATGAGATAGAAACCCAGACAGGAACCAGAAACCTAAAAGGAACCAATGCTCTTTTTGATTAAACCCAACAGTAGGAAAATAAAACTGTACTAGGTTTTTTTTTTTTTTAGATATTCTTTTAGGACTATCAATGAGATCGTCAACATACTTGAAAGTAAAAAACAGAATGAGAGATGGAGTAATGCATATGACCTTTTGTCTACTTTTGAAATCAATTTTCTTTTTATTGAGTTTCATTCTCCACTTAAAGTCTATGCATAGTAAGGGTATCATTTTCCTCCTGGTGCACAGCAGTGTAGTAGAAACGTAATAAGCTAATACAAAAGTGTGCCAGAGGCGAATGACCTTAAAGCAATGTACTGTACTAAAACTTAATGTGAGGGCGGAGCAAACTTCCATGTTGGTTGGCAAACCTAATGTGTTTCTAGATCTCCATTTATCCTAGAGTGGGTGTGCATTCATTCTTCCATTCAGGTTCTTCAACCCGAATCTCAAGATCTCAAAGATCTAAAAATGTAAAAAGTCTAAAGATGTAAAAAGATTTTTTTAAAAACCTTTAAAAAAWTTTTTTTATTTGTTTGTTCGTTTTACATTTGACCTTAATGTAGTGTTTATAGAAATCAAAGCCACCCACTGTACAGTACAGTATATGGTCAGTTCATGTTTGTATAGCTAAGAAAAACACAGTGGTCAAGGAGAATGATGAAAAGCTAACAGAGGCTGATGTTTTCTTTGAAACGTAGCCATGGGTTTATCAGAAGCACCAAGGAAAAGCACAATTTCACCATCTGTTAAAGGTGTATAACAGACGCATCGAGTAAAATCCACCATCTGCACCGTGCCTTTATGATACAAGACTTTTACTGCCACTGGCTTCTCAGCAAATCAGTTTCCTTTTCAAAGTTCATTTCTTTAACTACAGTACAGTATGTGATGACTCACCCGCCTGACATATTAACCCAGAGACTTAAGGAAGCCGGCCGGTAATAAGAATATAGCTTATAACTAAACAAGCAGAACCTCAAGAGTGATGATCTTCGGTAGTGGCGATTTTCAGATATTTAGATTACATTTAGATGAGTCCTTGTCGTTCCCCATCAAACGTAGCTTGGTGCTGGGGTTTTATTGGGCCACACAGAGGTACTGTACTGGAAACCTCATGAGGAGGAGCTTCTCGAGATTTCATTTGGTCAGATAACACAAGAGTTTGTGCATCTTAGCTGAGGACGATTTCAGCTTGAACACCTTGCTTGGGGTTCGGGATTCTGAGAAAACCATTCCTGGGAGCTGATTTGTTTTTTCTTCTTCTTCTGAGCATTATATGAATTTCATTATCTATAATGGATGATCTGAATGGAACTATCGATCCCACATGCCTAGCCGATCCACCCCTGGCTATGGATGTATTTCACCGTAAGTGTTTTTTTTTCCCTATGTAATTGTAATGATTTGAGATAAACTCTAGTTTTTTTTATTATTATTATATGTTTAAATAAGTTTATTCTCCATTTCTATGGGTTATAGCTACTGTATATGTATACTGTATAATATTTAAAATGATGCTGAAGAACAATTTAAAGATGTGTATTACCAAACCAAAATGTATACCATATGTAGTTTTTGAATATTAATTTTATTACATGAAAAAATGGCAATAAGTCATACTACTGTACTGTATATGGCAGAAATGTACGTTTTATTCTCTAATAAGACTGGTCAAAACTTGACATAACACAAAATGAATTTAAATTCCTGGTAATTGGTTAAAGTTTATTCTTCTACAACTTATCCATCATCCTTGCTATTAATTATAATCTTTTTTTGCAAGTCACAAGTTGCAAGTTGTCAGTTTTAGAGCCTTTCAGCCCTCACAATAGCATTGCGCATAAACCCTAATGTTCCAGGTAAATGTTAAAGTTCTTGCCTGACACATCCATTTTCTTTACGTCCATTTCTCACAGAGCTGGATATGTTTGGGATTGCTCTTTACAGCATCCTGACGTGCATGGCTAGTGTATCACTGTTGCTGTATTTGGAGCAGTGTGTGTATGTCTACAAAAACGTATCCCATCCAAAGAACACCACCATTATATGGGTCAGCGGTGCCGCACCGGTAAGAACAAGTTTTGTTTGTTTATTTTGATTGTTTGTGCAATATTCTAATACATAATTACGTGTAAGGTGTACTAGAATACAGTACAGTATGGCGAGACATACAGTATTACAACCTCCTTTCCCTTGCAGGTCATTGCTACTATGTCATGTCTTGGAATGTGGATCCCAAGAAGCACTATGATCACAGACATGACCTCTAACTCGTAAGACACTCACAGTGACTCTCAACATCACTTGTAGGTCACCGACCTGTAAAATGTAATGTCTAACTGCAGTTACAATAGGTCGTTGTGATTTATTGTTGCGTAGACGAGTGGTTCGTTGTTAAATATTACAGTAGCTATAATGACGTGTTCTGGGTGTAGATACTTTGCAGTTGTGATCTACAAGTGTCTGATCCTCATGCTGGAGGAGTGCGGAGGTGACGAGGCCTTTCTGAAGTTCTCGGCCAACAAGACGGTCAAGATCAGCACGGGACCGTGTTGCTGTTGCTGCCTTTGCCTCCCCCGAGTTCCCATCACACGGTAAACTCATAAAGATACTGTACAGTCAACTCACCAAGAGGATGCTATGAGTTACGAGCTTGTATGTATTTCTATGAGACTTTAACAGCTCTAATATTCTAATTTTGTTTAGGCGCATGCTGTTCCTGCTAAAGCTGGGAGCGCTGCAGTACGCCATTATGAAGACAGTTCTTTCTGTTTTGTCTGTTGTTTTGTGGACCAATGGAATCTTCGATCTTTCTGATGTATGTAAAATCATTACCTAATGCACATATACATTTATGTTTTACACTGAATACCACCAGACTCATAGTGTTTGATCTCCTTCTTACCATGCAATTACCAGCACAAAACAACAACCGGGTCTAGCTAGACAATGCCTCTAGATGACCCTAAATCAGTGAAAATAATAGTCTGTTGTTCTAGGTGAGTGGTGGCTCAGGCGGCCAAGGATCTCGTGTAGGTTGTTGATTTGGGGATCTGAGGATCCGGGTTCAAACCCTGTCATTGGTGGATTGCTACACCCCATGCTACCTAGCCACTGCATTCAGTGCTGTCCCAAGCCTGGATTTWAAAAAATGAATAAATAGGAGGGTTGCATCAGGAAGAGCATCTGGCGTAAAAACCTGCGCCAAGTTGTGTGCGGATGGGTTGGTCCRCTGTGGCGACCCATTGACGAGAGCAGCCGGAAGAAAGTTAGTTTCCAACTGATTTATATAACAAATTGAATGACATACAGTATCAGGAGCGTGTTGCATTCAGCATCCAATGTCAGCCTAATGCATGCTCGTTCCCTTTTACATGGGGAACATGGGTGGTAACTTTTCAGATTATGAAATTTCAGTAATTCCTCTTTACAACCATGGGGATGCAGAAAAGCATCCCATAAGGCTCACTGAGTAGCTGTTGTAGTYAACCTAGCCTTCCTGTAACATATTTCTCATCTGTATTTCCTGCCACTTACTGGATTCCGAGCTCTAGAGACTCTTGTGTATAGAATATCTGGAATTCAGCAGTTTCTGAAATATATATACAGTACTGGATCGTTAATTGCCAACATCTATGCCACGAAGTCAAAGTGACTGAGATCACATTTACTTCACCATTGTGAGTGTGAGTTGTTGCATCTTTACTTTTATCTTCTCTGTTTGTACACAGCTGGAGATAACAGGAGCTACTATCTGGATTAACCCATTCATAGGAGTTCTGACCCTTACTTCCTTGTGGCCAGTAGGCATCATGTTCATGTACATAAAAAACTCACTACGCACCGTCAAGTTCATCCCCAAGTATGCCATGTATCAGGTGAGTGTGTGGATTGATATCTTAGTGATAGGGACTCACACAGACAGTCTGATTATTGGCTTCATTAAAGGTTATCTGCAGGGACGTTCAATACATACTGTAAATGTTGTGGTATCCTTATCATAAATATGGGGTCTTAACTCGGGGTGAGGCCCAATACCATGATAAGAAATTAACGTTTTCAGTTTTAACCAGATCATTTAAAAACGGTCACTGCTACTGTAGCRGTGCRCAATTATACGAGGGMTGTTCATGTCAAACCGGGACTTTTGATTGCACWGAAYAACAGAATAGTTCTGAAAGTTAAAACTCCCTTTATTTCTCTATATAATCCCCTGCTACACTAATTCACTAATCACAGTGTTTCACTAGTGCTTGGATACCATTAAAGTAGAAAAGTTTCTCAGTTCACCAGAGGCATGATCAAACTGCCTTCTTGATGTCTGAAACGCTGGCCTCCCAGGAACTCGTTAACGACCCAAACATGGTGGTGAATGATTGTGTGTACAGTTTTCACAGAGAGAAGCKTGATTTTTAAGGATCACATATTCCACTCAGTGAATGTTCATGGGAACGACTGCCATGTGCTTTAAAAAACGTTTACACCATTCAAATGTTTTACTGCGGCTAGAGTCTCATCATTGTTCTGTGCATTGTTCAAGTCTTCTGTAAATATCAGTAGGTTTTATGCATTCATTCATGAGAAATTACATCACAAGTCCCAGTTTGACTTGAACATCCCTTGTATGCAACATACCAAAACATGTGGTTATGGTTTATTTRTTTATTTATTCATGGTACAGTACAGTGAATTTTTTGTACTAGTATTAACTTGTGCATATTCTCCATATGTATATAGCTGGTCTTGATCCTGAGTCAGTTACAGTCAGCGATTATTAATATCCTGTCCCTTAATGGAACAATCGCCTGTTCGCCGCCCTTCTCGTCTGCAGCCCGAGGATCCAGTGAGTATCTAGTATCTAGTTAACTCTAGTTATTTTTGACTAAAAGAAATAAGTATTATAACTTTAAAGCTCCATATATTAAAGAAATTAGGAATTTACTTTATTAATGATWTCAATTATACTGTATAATATATTAAATCCATAAGATTTCTTAAATTAGAATTATTATATCCTATTTAAGTAATGAAAGCAAGGTGTGCTGTTATAAGAAAATAATCAATTACATGGTCCAGTTCTCAGTTTCCACCCTGAAGTATTTTAGCCAAATATGCTTTATTTTTCTTTTATGATATTTCCTCCGTCCCCCTACAATAAAATCTAGTGTTAATAATGTTTTTTTTTTTTTTTTGTAGTATAGCAGATTATTGACGACTCACTAAAGTGATTGAACATACACTGTGTTGAATGGGTCTAATGTCATGACCTCTTTTTCTCYACAGTGATTAGTCAGCAGCTAATGATCGTGGAGATGTTCGTCATCACGGTGTTCACGTGGACGCTGTACAGACGTCCGTATGACCCTGTCAAGCTGGAGTCCTATGAGAGTGAAAATAACATCAATGTTAAGCTCAGCTTAAAACACAACTTGGATGWGGAGCATGTTGTCTGACGTGGAAAAATATATTTATAATTCAGTGCCTTATATAGTAGTGTTTTTGAATTTTGCTATTTTCGATAGCACTTGATGTTTGGTATATATAGTATAGTATAGTGTATTTAAAAAAAAACAGAGCATGGAGAAGTCTCTGCTACTCACATCAACTTTTAAGAACAATTTTCCATATTTTTTTTAAATAAGACAACTTTATTTGATCWTTTTTTAAAATGAAATATTTTAGATTCCATAAATGCAACTACAGACCAGCAAAAATACTGGAACTAGTTGTTGCTACACAAATATATCAAATCCATCTTTTCCCCCACATTTCCCCCACATTGCTAATTCAGTGGCCTCATAAAGAATTCAAACAGATTTCTAAGAAATGCATTTCTTAGATATTGATATTAACACAGTTCTTTATCTGTGCACTAAACAGAAACACAATTTTATAAGTTCYTTTACTATTAGCATTCTGATCTAGATAAAATGTTTCTTTTTTCTCTAGTTCATGACCCATCAAGTCTCTCTTATAAAGACATTACTTTACGTTTTCAAGATGCAAAGAATGTTATTCTAAAATTTTGATATGACTTTTTGTATACTTTTTTTTAAGGAAGCAATATAAGTAAAACCTTTCACAATATATTTTCTGTCAACTGTCCATTTATTTTTGCTAAAATAAAACATAATATCTTGACGTTAATGACATGACTGTAATAAGAAATTATAGGACCTCAAATCTCTTTATGTGTGCATTTGCATTCTGCTAAACATTTACCTTCATGGTAGTAAACTCACTCACTCATCATCTATACCACTTAATCCTGTATTCAGGGTCGAGGGGCCTGGAGCCTATCCCAAGAGATTTAGGGCACAAGGCAGTGTACACCCTGGACAGGGTGCCAATCCATCGTAGAGCACACACATACACGCTCCAGCCAATTTGGGAATGTTAATTAACCTAACCTACATGTCTGTGCACTGTGAGAATATACATCAAGCATGGTGAGAACATGCAAACTCCATACACACAGAGACAGGAATCAAACCTGGCCTGGAATCGAACCC
>QMIH01000733.1:186704-204522 GCA_003987875.1 Clarias batrachus
GTTTGGGATGTTAAAGGAATTCCTGGGAGGCCAGAGTTTCAGACGTGAATCGGTCAGTCTGATCATGGCTCTGGTGTACTGGTTCTACCTTATACAAACACTAGTGAAACACTGTGCATTAGTGTAGCAGGGGATTATATAGAGAAATAAAGGGTGTTTTTACTCTCAACTTGTGTTTTACTTCCATTATTCTGTGCAATCAAAAGTCCCTGTTTGACTTGAACTCCCCTCGAAATTTGTAAGTATGTACATATTCATACAGTTCATATTAAGTGAAAAACCAGTGTTAAGATCATGTCTAAACTGCAATCCACAGGCTCTGTCCAGCGAGTCGTTTGAGCGACTTCCCATCTTCAACAAGTCAGCGTGGAGACATTACCAGTTAGGGCCAGAGGCGGATGACTGGAGCAACCCCAGCAGCGGCCCTCGGGATGCCTCCACATTAAAAAAAAATGAATAGGCTAACACGTCTTGTCTATGCCTGTCTGCCATCTAGCAAGTGTATGCTCAAGAAGAACATTAGACAGCAGATGCTGAAAATACTGTTACATCATGACACATTTTTTCAATCCTTATTCGCTTATCTTTAGTATCTCAGGGGCTCTATGTTTATCAGAGTAATGGTGGAACTGGAACCAATCCAAGGAACACCAATGCGAAGGTGAGAATACACACTGGATGGGGTGCCAGTTTATCTCGGGAGAACATGCAAATATGACCTCACACACACAGCATAGACAAACTAGAGGAAACTCCTTTTGACTCGAACCCTGGAACCCTGGAACTACTGGACCTGCTACACCATAATACCACCTGCTAATCACCTGCTGATAAACTTAATACTTTACTCACTTACAGATTTTTATGGAGTTGATCAATGTTTATAGTTCATGGAGCCYCTTATCAAGAAAGACTGTCTGCAATGATTCGTTTCAGTTTCATATTGTTGCTAAAAACATTGCTTGTTATAGCACAGGATCTAGCAGTATTTGAAGAAATTGTGAATTTGTTTGTATTTTATCCTTTCTAGTAAGAAATGGTTTAAAGATTTAGATTTGAATCAAACTCGTATTCAGGTYCTGTTCTTATATTTTAATATTAATATATATTTTTAAAAAATATAAAAACTGCTGGTTGTAGACATGATGGTGTATGATTCTGTAATAGGGTTAGAACATTAGTAACATACTGTAAGACGTATAATCGTCGTGTGCGTGGTGATCTGGGAAAACCCTTCATAAGTKACATTCAGTAGATAAGGAGCTTGTTTTACAAACTTGGTCATAAAATTTACTCTATAAATAAAGACCATATACAGAACAGTCTGTACTGTAAAGTCGTGAGCCAGCCCTCATTTCTTATTAAATAAAATGATTTAAATTGCATTAAAGAAATGTGACCAAATGTTTTCCCAAAAGTGCCTAAAGATAATTTTTTTTAAAACAACTTCTGCAGCAACCTCATTTCCCCTCTCATCTGTTCCAACCACTCTTGCATTCAGCATCACCAGTATACTAATCACCGGCCTGAACATCTGTCATTCACCTGTTAATGCCTTCCATTAGGCATTAATTAGTGTTTTTTAATGCTTGAATGATTTATAGGTCACAAAAAAACACTGCTCTGAAACTGCTCATGTACGGGGACTGGACTGAAAATGAGAGAAGCCTGGAGAACTATTCCTCGCGACCACATTAAAAATATAAGAACATCTGACTCTTAGTACAAGCAAATTGTAAAGAAATTAAGGGTGGCTCAAGACCTTTGCGCAGTACTATATATAAAGATGGTAATATTTCTGAAATAATCTATTTATTACATATTAGGTAAGTGAAATCAATAAATAGCATTTGCATTTCAACAGAGTGTGGATAACTTTCAGTGGAGTAGATATGCAATTGTTTGAATGTCATTTTCTGCCTTTTCTACTTTTCTGTTTTCTTTATTTGTGAATCACAAAAATATAAAATATGTTTTAGTTAAAAAAAAAAAAAAACTAAGTTCTTCAGCAGTGTTTTTTTTAATGAGATATGTGAGTTTGTCTGGTGGCCACTCTCATTATTCAGTAGGTCATGCAGGAATCAGTACAATTGAGTGCTGTAATTAATGCAGGAGAAATACTTTTTTATTGCCGTGCAAAAAAAAAAATACTATTGTTATTGCTGTGCACAGTGATGCCMGGTTGTTTATAAGGGGCTGAAATTTATTGAAATTCACAAACCATATATTACACCTTAGTACTGGGTAAGAATTTATTTGAGGCTTTTTTATTTATAGAAATAAATAATTGTAAAATAAAATAATGACATCTCTGAGAAAATCAGGATTGTTATTTAATAAACTATAAATTAATGTAAATTAATGTATWTAAAATGTAACGTGTGTTAATATGACATTCTAATACATTGATGTAATTTGTAATGAGCCAGAGGGGGAAAAGAAAAAGAATAATAAATCTAGAATTCAGCAGACAGGCTTTGACTGGTTTTGTTAAATACACCATATGGACTAAAGTATTTGGCCAAACCTGTATTTATTGACATTGTCTCCAAATACATATACTTAAATATGGAGTGGTCCCCGTTTTGTAGCAATAACAGCTTCAACGCTTCTTGGAAGGCTGTCCACAGGATTTTGGAGTGTTTCTGTGGGGAATTCATAACCATTCATTCTGTAGAGTATTTATGAGGTCAGGCACTGATTGACGAGAAGGTCTGGCTCGCAATCTCTGTTTCAGTTCATCTCAATGGGGTTGAGGTCAGTGCTCTATCAGGTTCCTTTACACCAAACTCATCAAACCTTGTCTTTATAGTCCTTGCTTTGTGCACTGGGGCATGGTCATGTTGGAATAGAAATGACCCTTCCCCAAACTGCTGCCCCAAAGTTGCATAGAATCGTCCAAGGTGTCTTGGTATACTGAATCATTAAGTTGTCCTTSACTGGGACAACCTGATTGAAACACTCACGCACTCACTCATCGTCTATAYTGCTTTATYCTGAATTCAGSGTCGCAGGGGACWTAGAGCCTATTCCAGGAGACTTAGGACATGAGGCAGGGTACACCCTGGACAGGGTGCCAATCCATCCACAAACACAGTCACACAGACATTCACACACTACGGGCAATTTGGGAACGCCAATTAATCTAATCTGCATATCTTTGGAGGAAAAACTGGAGTACCCAGRGGAAACCCACCAAGCACAGGGGGGAACAGGCAAACCCCATGCACACAGAGACAGGAATCAAACCTGGACCCTGGAGAMGCAAGGTTTGGCCAAATACTTTTGTCCATATAGTGTAGGTGTTTGTTGGATTTTAGTTTTTGTTGTATTAGAATATGAGTTGTGCATTCTGGTAGATTACATTCCCTGTTTCAGCTGAAGGATGTACAGAGGTATGGTAGGCCTATTTAGAGGCCTGGAGGTGAGAGAGAGCGYGCTCTCGTTGGGCTGCTGCTGGGCGAGGTGCGGGGCGACTGGTACGGCGACAGGGCCTGCAGCACACGGCCGCTCCGCTCCTGGATCATATGCTTTTGGAGAAAGAATTGTCAGTGTTTATTAATATAGGATTTATTATTATATTATGTTCCATACAAGTGCATACAGGATTATAAACCGAATGATTCAGACACTCACCCATGGTCCATCGGGGCGAAAGAGCTCCAGGAAGTTTCCGATAAACTCCCGAGATTTCTCTTCCCATTTCAGGATCAGGTCATGACTTTTCTCTTCAACACGATGTACTAAGTGTTTAGACTTCTCTTCCACCGTTCTCACCGTCTCTTTCATTTTATCCACCTGGTTCTGCAGACGATACTTGTTCTCCTGTAGACAGGAAGGGACACATTATGGAGTGTAAATAGACTTTTAAAAAATGGCACAGACAATATCTAGGAAAGAATTCTTACRGTTTTCTTACATTGATAAAACCAACGTTGAGGTCTCGCGCCGTGTAGCCTCTTTGCAGGTTTCTCCGCACGTAGACGTCATAGTCTCGGACAATGCGTGTGATGAGGTCTGAGGTAGAAATGCCTTCCGTCCTTTGTGTTGCTACAAACATTCCTAAAAGTGAAAAAAAACCCACACACTCCTTCATATTTGACATAATAGATTCTGCTAAGTAATAGCTTTGTACAGTGTTGTGCTTGGCCSCACCTGCTGCTTTGATATGTTTATATACATCTTCTGATCCTGCAGAAGTATAAGGGATATCATCATGGGCCACAAAGTCAATCTGTATAACAAAGTTATTATTAAGCACAAGTTCAAAAGGAGATCATTTGAGTTTAATATGGAACATAAAGGTGAGGGTCACACTTTACCGACCTTGTGTTTCTTCAGGAATTTGGGCGTGATGGTCCACGGGGCATCACGGACCACCTCGTCTACGTAGCGGCAGTGTATGAGAGCTTCATAACGCTCGGCTTCAGTCATTACCGTGTAGCCTTTATATTGGTGCGTCAGCTTGTCACTACAAACTGAAACACACATGCATACAAATAGTTAAATCTGGTGCATGATGGCATGAAGTTTTTTTTTTTTAACTGTTTGTTTACCTTATTATCTATACCACTTTATGAAGTCTACAGTGTTAAGGGAGTCCTGGAGCCTATCCCAAGATGTCTTTGGACTGTGGGGGGAAACCCATCAAGCACGGGGAGAACATGCAAACTCCATGCACACAGACCCACACACAGAAGCGGGAATCGAACCCGGAACCTATAGGTGTAAGGCGACAGTGCTAACCACTAAGCCACCATGATGTTTCCTATTCTATGGTTGTTCTTGCCAATTAAGTCATGTTGTTTTGAGTATGTTGTTCTTAGTATTTTTTTATCATGCTGGAAAAAATGTAAGAATTTAGCAGCATGGATTGTTCTTCAACATATATTTTTTGATTTTGTGTTTAGACCGGAGCTATGATTACTATTATTAGATTATTTGAATTACAATTATTAGATTGCATACTTGCATCCAGCCTCATCACCCCACATRTTAYATACAATTGGTAATAATAGTATTATTGATGAGATGATAGCGCTTCGAACATCGKCTCCCTGTACACACACTTTATGCCATGCTGGTCCACCTCCTACCCCTTACTACTGTGTATCATGGTTGGGRGTAAGACTTTACCTGATTTTATTAAAATATTGTATCGGAAATCYATTTCTATGTTTTCCTTCTTGTCCTGTTCTTACATATTAAATCCTTACATAATAAAGAGTCACAGTTTTGCTCCAAGCTGCTGCTCTGGTGAGTAATATGATGTATGTGAGATGCGGAAGATGGATATTCCCTTTTTTTATCGTGCGTCTGAAGCTCACCTCCAACAATCAGCCATGTGTTAGGGAAAAGATTCTTGGCCTGCATAAGGGCACGGGCGTGGCCAGAGTGGAAGAGGTCGAAAATTCCATCAGCGTAAACCCTCACAGGCCGGTGAGCTGTGGAAGAACATAAAGAAGGCTTCTGTTCTTTAATTCTCKAAGAGAGTTCAGGACCAGCAAGACCAGTATATTATGAAGAAGAAGAAGAAGAATGTCGTACCAGGAGTGCCACGCTGGGCCTGGGTTAAAGTCACTTTATCATGGGGGACATCAGTATCAGTGCTTGAATCTTTTGCAAAGATTGCTGGTTCCCTCAGAGTCTGTAAGAGAGACACATACTGTAGGTTCACATTGAAAGATGCATTTTTATTGTACGTAAGAAATTTTTGGCATCCTTTAAGAGAACAGGGGAACTATAGTACTTACTTTAATCAAACATAAATCATTCATGTAGAAAATCTTGTAAAGCAAAACAAATTCAAACAAACTGTCTTTTGGAAAAAATATTTTGTCAGGGATTCTGGCAAATTATTTTCCTCAGATGCACAAGGCTGTTTAGCACAAAATTTGTAATTTGAAAACCACAAAATATCCTTCATTTCAAAGCTCTGGAGTTAGATTTTTGGTAAACATTACACTGAACAATTTTTTTTTCATGATCTAATTTTCTGCCAGTTTGACTCACTAAAAAAACACACTTTAAGCATACAGTAAGTGTGATATATTTTTTTATTAAAAATGGATTTACCTTGTTTTGCTGTCAAAACCTTCATTTTTAATTACTTTCACATCCAAAACCATGATATTGTCTCACTCTCACTCACTCTGGAGAATAAATATCAGCATGCATCCAGGCTAAGTTAATAAAATTATAATACTAAAATAATAATAAATAATACTAAAATAGCATTTAGTAGTATTAAAATTTCATTATGGAAAAAAAAACTACTGTGTTTAGAACAATGATAAATAATATCCCATTGTAATGACAATCAACATATTATATACTGTACATATATAATCTGTATATAATATATACTGTACATATACTGTACATATTCACAATATTCAATATTTACTGAGAACAATATTCACAGTTCACAGTAAATACTGGTTCATCATGTACATTGATTAATTTTCTAGCAGTACAAATAGATTTATTGTGTAATGTTATCATGAGCTCATGTCATCAATTTCCATGTAGTCTGTGCCACATCAGTCTTACATACATCCTTCACTTACATAATCCTTGTCCTATTGGAATTTTGATAATGAACCATAATCATAATTGCTACAGACATAATAAATTAAAAGGATATGTGCATGCAATCTAACTGATATTTGATATTGTCAGTGGCCCTTGGACCATCAGCTGGTTGATTGGCACTCTCGGAGCTGCCAATCAACCACAGGCAAGAGGAGGAATTACATAATCTTTACAGCAGACAGCTATGTTAGTTTAAAACCCAACAAAACTTACTTACTTACTTATATACTTCACTTTCTTTATTTTAAAATATGTACATCATTTTGAAAGTTACAAGCATATCATGCGACTGGGTGTATAAAATTTTACAATTTACACTGTACTTTCAGAAAACAAGTAAATATTTATGGATAGTTTGCATATAATAAAATGTATATTGTATAMAAAAACTGATTGGTTTTAATATGAACATTATTAAGCTGTTAATACATCAAAATATCTGGTTTACAGGTTCATCAGATTAGAGATGGTCTTATCAATAGCAGAATTTCCAAAACCAATCTATAGATGCTCGATTATGCAATGTCCGATTTCCCAGCACACACTAGCAAGCATTCACGAACACCATGTACCTTAGTGTGGGTGTGTAAAAAGGTGCAAGAGGGCACAAATGTGTCAGACGGAAGCAGTGTAGGTTATCTGACTTGTAACTCGTGAGAATTTTAAAAGCATTTCCCAAGTTCATTTTAAYGTGAGAACAAAAGGTTGTCTTTGTTCCAGATTATGTAAGAAACAGATGTTTGAGTTAAAAGTTAAATCTATACAGCTATTTGAGTTAAAATTGAAGTATACACCGTACAGTTGTTTGAGATAACAGTTAACGTATACAGCTGTTTGAGTTAAAAATGAAAGTATACAGTATAAAGCCATTTAAAATAACAGAATAAAGTACAGAATATACAGCTACTTGAGGTAAAGCTACTTGAGATACACAGCTGTTTGAGGTAATGGTAAAAGTATATACAGCTGTTCAAGTTAAAACTGAAATATGTACAGTTGTTTGACTTAAAAGTGAACGTACATAAAGCTGTTTGAGTTAAAATTAAACGTGTTTGCAGCTGTTTGAATTAAAAGTGAAATATATACAGCTGTTTAAGGTACTAGTGCAAGCATATACAGATGTTTGAGTTATCAGTGAAAGTATATGCAGCTGTTTGAGTAAACAGTCAAATAAATAGAGCTACATAAATTAGTTGTTCACTTTTAACCCAAACAGCTGCATACATTTTTACTCTGACCCTAACAGCTGTATATATTTTAAAGTTTACCAAAATAGATGTTTATTTTTCACTTTTTACCTAACACCTCTCTCTATATTTTACCTTTTACCCTAAGATCTGCTTATTTTCCACTCTACCCTAGCAACTGCACATATTTTCACTTTTACTCAAACATCTGTATATAGTTTGTATTTCACTTTCAACTGTCTGTATTTTTAGCAGCTACAGTAAGTTGCACTCACGATACCTTGAGTGTCGGATGTCTGCGTCTCTTTTGACCATGAGCCTGCTGGCCACGGGTTCCGTTGCGTCTCTTTTTTGCCATACTGAGCCTCTGTCCAGGTCTGGCACCTCCACAGCCCTGACGTACCACTAAACTCAAACAGACGTGCAAGGGGAGCTAGAGTGATCCATGTATTGGAGCAAATGTACAAAGTTCAAAGTTCACTTTCAATACAGATCCTGGAGCAAGCAGTTTAGTAAGGCCTATCTAAAATAACACCTTCTTTTTATTATTTCTTCAAAAATCTTAAATTTTAATAAGCAAGCATACAGCATGCTCCTTTTATATTCAAATATTATATTCCATTAATAAAATGTAAACCTTAGTATTTTGTTTTACTTCACACAGCACATGCAGATGATAGAGCCTGTTTGGCCTAGTTTTGGTACAACCACTTTATCTTTTCGTTTTCTTCTGCCATTTCAAACTTTTCTTCCCTTTTCTTTCTAATCGGGTCACATCTGTGACCTTCCATTTTGTAATTCCAAGTATTTTTATTACATTTTATTTGTTTTCCATAAATCCTTATTTTTCTGTTTTCTCTGCTGATTCCTGCCAGACAATTCCAAAGTAATATTTTATAACAAAGAGATTTGTTTGAAAGAATACTGGTCACGTCTTCCTCTATAGAGGTCTGACCCATCATTTCCAATGCATTATTCTTCTCTCTCCTCTTCGTAGCCATACTCTCCTCTGCATTCCTAAAATACTGATTCACATACCATGCTGATTTTAAGAACACTGATGGCTTCTCATCATCCATCTAGTAGTCAGCAATCAGGTTCGAGTCCACAGAGGAAACTGATTACTTCTAGATGTGCTTTTTGGTGGGGAGAGCAATATCCTGGCTGATGGTGTGGAGTAGATCAACAAAGCTGTTTGAGATGGTGAGCTCACCCTTAGCACTGTTTGCTTTCTGAATGCTGCAGACAAAGCATGCGACATTTGAGGGCTGTTTTATTATTAATATTATTATTATTATTAATATTAAAAGTTGTTTATTCCTTAATTATTGTCCTGCAACTTTAACACAATGAAAGTTTCAAAAGGTATTAAAGCTTTTGGCTTTTGGTCTCTTTGTACTGTATCTGCTTCATTCTCCAACTTTTTATGAAGGATGCTTGCCACGGTTTCTCCACATCCTTCTTCAATAAAGCAGAAAATACAACAATAGACTGGAGTGCATGAAACATACAGCAGATAAAAAAAGCATTTACAATATAATAATTCTAAAAAATAAAAAAAAAGTAAAAAATTAAAGGGTTTGACCAACACAGGAAGATGCCTATTTACTGCTTTCTTTTAATAAAAAAAAATACAATTAATGAATTTCACTTATTTATTTCAATACTTTCCTTGTTGGGTAATTTTTTTTATTGATAATATCTTATGAAAGTATAAAAAATAGGGCAAATAAGCAATACCTGTTGTGTTTGTACTGAAATAAACATTTAATATTTAAATGGATATTTAATGAAATGCATATAATAAACAGATTTGAAAAATATATAAATTGGTCTTCTCTTTATAGAAAAATAATCCTACATTTGAACATACTTAAGAATTCCACAAGAAATACAAAAGGCAAAGTTTTTAACTCAACAAAAGGACTAACCACAGTTCAGTCAAACCTTAGCATATTAACAATGAAAACAAACCTTAGCTAGCTAAACCAACAGGCTAATATACGTAACTAGCCAGCTAATTAAACGAGCTAAATCAAGCTACTTAAATGTAAATAGTTTATTTACCTCACTTTAAGTTAGCATCATTGTTCTTAAGCTTTTATGATGATTTTAAAGACTGAGGTAAAAAGGTCATTCAATAATATTTGTGTAATTTTATTTATTTTCATCATCATCTCTTTTTTTTTTTAATAGTACTTTTAGAGGTACAAACAGCTACTCAAGTTTTTTCCCACTCCAGGGCTTAAACAATGCAAGAATACACATTAAATATAGTAATGCACTTTAATTAATTATATTAATAAGCCTATTTAATTAAGCTAATAAAATAACTGAAACATTTTCAATGTTTAGCCAGTGAACAGCTTCCAGAGAGCAACTTGTTGACAGCAAAGTGTCCAGCAGATGGCAGTAGATCCTCTTAAGGCAGGCCATGAGCAGGCTGAAACCCCCATATCAGTTAATGCTTACAGTATATTACTCAAACAATGAATCTTGTAGTCAGTTTTCTGGTAAAAGTGAGTCAAGTATTGCTTATTCAAAATTACTGCTTCATTTGGTCCAGATAATGAGCTCTAGAAGGATTCCGTAGATCATAATGTGTTCCTTAACTTCCTAAACGTAATCTGTGTTGAACTTTCTGTTTGTGTAAGTGATCCTTCACCAGAAATATCTAATAATTTCAGGGCCATTGTTGTACACTTGTTTTTACCATGTCGCAGCAAACAGGGCCAGCCACTATGTGTCTTGTGCAATCCAGTGCGCCCAATTTATTATTTCATTACCACTGAGTTAGAACAGTACTATTATTATAGTAAATCTGTATGGCATCATTTGTTGCACCAATAATAACTTGCTGATTAAATAAGAGCTAATGATTTGTATAACCACAGCAGAAATATACAGCGGGTTACTGATTTGTCTCAGAAGGGCTTTGTCAGCACTGCAAGTGCAGCATGCATGGCCTTGTATTGTCTTCAGAATTGAAATGGCAGCCAGCCACCCTACCGTGTTTCTGAGGCATCCCCGCAGTGCAGGACATATAGCAAAGCAGATTATCACAATCACCTGCCAGAGCTACTCACTAGCCACATTTAGCAGTGGCGTTACGCCAGGACACAAGTCTGCAGCTGCTTTATCTGCCACCAGCTTCGGGGAAGTGGGTCAAAGGAACTGCCTTCTAAATTAATAGAATAAATTTTTGGCGAGGAGTCAGCAGAATGACATGCAGCGAACATGCAGGATCTAACCCCAAAGGGGGCGGAATTGGTTCTCAGAAAGACCATCTCTCCTTTAGAGGTGTGTTGATATGGTGAAATGCACTCTGTGGTATTGTTCCTATTAAAGATTATGACAGTAACTAATACATTTTTGACCACACATACCAGCACGTTCCAGTTTTGTTTTGAAATTAGCTTAATTAAATAGTCATATGCCATATCTCTATACAACATAGCCTACGACACTGAACTGGAAGGACAAAATCTTAAGTTAGAAAATTATTTATCAGTAAAAAGGTAAATGTTGTGATAATTGCATAAATATACCATATCCTGTTGGTCTAAAACCCCTAAAAATATTTCTGGTATTACCATTTGCCATCAGAAATGTAATTATTTGCATAGAGTTACATGATTTGTTCCAGAGTTTGTTAGAGATCATACCAGGTTAAGTTATCTAGTCATCAGATGCTCACTATGGTGAGATTAATGTACAATAAATATAAGGCTGTCTTACATATGCCCTATATGTAAACATAAAGTAGACATAACTGTAATTATATTTAAATAATTATTTAATCTATTATTAAAATAGAAAAAAACTAGAATCTTTGGGAAAACGCCATTCAATCTAACCTGGCTTGAACAATTTTTCCTTTAAGACCAAAAAAGAAAGAAAAAAATGGTATCTTGAAGATATACTGAGCATATATCTGAGAAAATCCCCTCATGGTGTATTTCTTAACATTAACCCCCAATTCTAATCCCAACCCTAACAGAACAAATAAATCTACCCCTAACCCCAATCCCAACCCTAATCCATACCGTAACCCCTACCTCAAAATCCACCTCTAACCCTAATCCTCACCCTTAACACTATTTCTAACCTTATCCCTAAACTCTAAACCTAATCCTAACTGCCAACCTCAAATATAACCCCTAAATAAGAAACCTTTTAAAATTATTTACTTTTAAAAAATGATTTTAAAATTATTTATTATTTCCAGGTTGTAATACTTCAAAATGTGAAAAAGTTCAAAGGAGGTCAATAAACGTACGCAAGGTACTGCAACCGTCAATCTGCTCTATGTGATCTGAAAGATTGCTAGTTGATTTATTATTGCTGACACCCAACTAGCGACTGAACAGTTATGTAATAGAGGAATGACAATAACCTTTAATAATCGATAGCTTGAAAGCCTGCAACAGTAGTGATATCCAAGAAAGTAATGACAGAGTGTTGTCATAAATGTCATCTGATCAACTTTTTCCTGCCAGGAAGCCAGAAAACCACCAATCAACATGACAGCTTTCTGCGAACTGTGTTGGGAATTTTGAGGGGAAAAAAGGAGGCAGCCGAAGCATGTCTGATGTTGGTATGAAAATTCAGTTTAGCTACTAGTAATCAACTACAGTACATGAGAGATGGCTTCACAGATATGGATATGACTGTGACCCCGCATAAATTTAAATTAGCTAGATGATTTACATAATAGTAGAGACTGGTGTGAAAATTTGGTCCGTGCCTGAGCTCGTAATTCAGCTGCCATGGCACTCAAAGAGCCAGAGAAATGACGACCACAAACATTCCTCAACACCTTGTGCCAGTTCTCATTCGGAGGTTACACGCCCTTTGTTTTCGGAACCACAAATCATGACATTTGGGTTTCCAGGAAACAAACAAAACCTGGAATGAGGGAGTGAGGCAGGCATTAGATTGGCATTATTAACAGCTCAGTAGCACTGATTCTCATTTCGTCCATCGTGAATATGTCGGACGTGCTCTTAGAAGTTATGCTGCTGGGTCAGAGTCAGAGACAGGCTGCTGTTCATATTAAATATCATATCGTCATATTGACAGATTTATTCGTTGAGGAATGTTGAGCTGATATGTAATCCTGCTCTGTGTGCCTGCCTTTGTGCTAGGCCATTCAAGTTTGCTCTAAAGTGTTCATTGTGTGTATTTGTGGGACCTGTGGCATCTTGATTTATGAGGTGTCAGTACTAGCATGCCTTTCCCAGGCAGCTGTACTAAATAAGTGGTGGATTTCTGAGGGTCTGCGGTTGTGCAGCATATTTGGGTTCCATGAACACACTGCCTGAGCATGCATGCACAAGACTTACCTCCTTTCTGTGGGTAATGTCCTTTCAGTAGTGATGGCCTTCCATTGACAAGATAGTGACACATAGAGAAGATGACGAAGCTGCAGGGTGGGTTTATTATCCCTGATTTATATAAGTACAAACATAACTAGTCATGTAATCATGGGTGACATTGATGATGCAATGGTTAGCATTGCCACCTCACAAACTCCAGGGTTCAATCCAGAGTTTAGAGTAGGGTCTGTGTGCATATACTTCCTATATCATCAAGGGTTCCTTCCAGTTTCTTTTGATTTCTTGAAAAGCCTGCCAGTATAGGTGGGTTGGTATAATTGCCCCAAGACGTGACTGAGTTGCCATTCTATGAAGAGCATATTCCAATCCAATGTTCCCAATGAGATCCAGATCCAGCAAGACCCTGAGCAAGATAAAGTGCTTGCTGAAAGTAAATGAATAAATATAAAATGATATAAGATTTAACTGACAGGTTTATAGACAGACTCTGATTTCATGTAAGATGGTTTAAGTATCAATATCCATGCCGATTCTTTCTCCCCACTGGGAACGAGCATGTGGCATGGAGCATTCAGGCCATGGTCAAACTGATTGTCTTTCACCCCCCACCCCCCTCCACCCACCCTCCTCTTCTCTCCTTGCCRTTTTTTTCCCCCTGCAGAGTCTCAGCTGCTGGAGCTGATGAAACATCCTCTCAGTTGCTAGATGACCAAGGGCGAGAGGTTAATGAGTGGCGGGGTAGTTCARCACAACATACAACACAGAGGAATCCAATTAGGGGTGTGAGTAGAGCAACAATGTCAGTCAGCACTAACGTAGATCTCATTCATTAAGGGAGAGAATGCATGGCATCACTCATAATAATAATGGTTAACCTTACTTCTTTATTATAAGTTGACACTCTTGGTGTGTCTTTCTCTGTGATGAAATTGGGCCTCAAATAACACYTATTGACACCTGTCATTCACCATAGTCGTCCCACTATAGATCCTTCCCTCCATTGAAGTAGGGAATTGAGTAGATTGAGGATACGCACAGACACATACAGGTTTGTCAAACAAACCATGCAAGGACCTTCAATTGATATTAATACTATGCTACATCTAATAAAATCATCAAATAAAATGTCCCTACAAGATCAAAACATTCCTGGGTTCCTATTCTTCAAAAAGCATTTGGTCCAAGTTGTACAGTATACGCATGCACACACATACAAATCAAATCAAACACATTTAGTTTTTTTCCGGTTCACTAATAAACTCTAACACGTATTATAATTAACCAAAAATTTTGGCATGGTAGCATATGCTCCATCATTCATCTTTAGCATAGGTTAACCTAAAACCAGCATGCAGTAAAGGCTGTTTATTTAGCATCATAGATAACATGCTATTTGTCATAAAACAGTTGCTTATACCAGCATCCCACAAATGAACATTTTGTACCWACACTGACAAATAAATCCATTTATTTATTAAACTGCAGGCTAACTGATTAACTAGCAACTGCATTGATGTTTAGCAACAGGCTAGCATCTAGCATGAATGCTTGTTATTTAGCTTGCTAAATAGGGAAACAATGTTTGTGAATATTGTACCAATAGTAATTGGTAAATGAATTGATATCACAAATTGTTCAAACCAAGTACATTTTGTTTTAAATTAACACTCCTTTAAGCTKACAGTTTTTAGTTTGCACTACTCCACTGCTGGTTGTGTACATGGGCTTTCCATCCTTTTCAACAAATCTTCTCTCCTGCATCAAACTGTTTACTGTTGGGCCCTTGAGCAAGGCTCTTAATTGCTCAGATGTACAGTATAATGAGATAAAAAAAATGTAAGTAGCTCTGGATAAARGCGTCTACCAAAATGCCATAAATGTAAATGCATTTTGATTGGTTAGATACTTTACTACATCTGAATGGAAGCCAGTCGTTGCCCCTTCAACAGTAAAAGGCTAAGTGTATCAAATCACTTTGCCAGTATGGAAATTTCCTTTCCATAAACTCATCAAGTCACCTATTCTAACCTCAACGTTGGGAAAACAAAAAGGATATATTTATTAAAATAACAACAAAAAAAAACCAATCAGATCAAGGTTTACATGGCTAATATTTACCTACTGAACAGATTCTAAAAGATTTACACATTCATTCCAACTGAAAATTCATTCCAGTTGGGCCAGATTGGGTCAAAATGTCTCGATAGAGTGTTTACATAATGCATTTTTATTCAGATTGTGCTATTTTTCTGATTATTAGAACTTGTATTACTATTATTAGATTATTATCAGTTACATGTAAATGCACCTAATGGGAGACACTGAAACAAAAGTCGAAGGGGCATAAATTCCGGTATTGTCTCCAGAGTCTGTAACAGTTCCTCAGCCTCAGCTACTGTACATCACTCCAGAAGTGAGATTTCTTTGCTCTTTCCTGTTAATGTTTGTTTTTTTCTGTTTGGTTGTATATGTGTTCTGTTTTTGATAGTTTCAACATGAATGTTTCATATTGCAAATGAGTGACACGTAAGACAAATTTACACTCACAGACTGACACTGTTTCATTACAGCATTGCGACAAAGCACAAACTTCTTATATATTTGCACCAAGTTAGGCTGCATGTTACAAACCTCTAGGGAGGGCATACTGGATGCGAGCACGCCTTTGTGTGGATATTTCTGTGTGTGTGTGTCTGTTTGTGTTTGTTTGTCTATGTGTATGTGTGTGCGTGTGCGTGGATGTGTGTGTCGGCGACTGGAAGTGATTTGTTTGTGTATGGTCTGTGTAACAGTGGTGACCTCCAGAGCAGAGGGATTTCGACAGGTGGGTTATGTTGGTCAGAAATAATGGTGCTAATCTAATGCCTGCAAATGGAGATCTAAGCATCTAGCATCCTATCAACACCAATCGTATTAGGTGCTGCCAATGGACACATACAAAAACACATACACACACATAGCGGTGTATAAACACATGCGACTCTGGCGGTCAAAGTTCAAGACTGTTAAAATAAGATACAATTTTGAAATTAAGGAAGCCTTCTATACCAAATGTGACAAGTCAGAGGGAGATTTAAGTCAATCCCACACTAATTATCACTCGTGTAATGCAGTGGTATACCAGAGAATTTCTCTCTCTTGTTTTTACACACTATTTCTCTCTCTGTCGGCTTATCAGCTTAGCACAGTTCAGTAAGGTACGGTTTAGTCAACTCAATCAGAACGTAACAGATAGAGTAAGTTTAAATGCAAGGTTAAAGACTAAATTGATGTAATTTAACTATTTCTATGATTAGCAAATATTATGCAATGTTTACAGGTATCAAATCATATCATGTTTAATGTGTTTTTGGGTGGCTGTCTTTCCACCCAAAAAGTTGCTTTGTAGATAAGTTATCTGATCAAATTTGCACACAAAACCTTAGAGGTTTTTCATTTTAGTAATACKTGACGGATCATTTCAAGTAAGAGGAAGAGGAAATGTATTCATTTAAATCAACTCAATTCATAAGAACTAAACCTCTTTTGGTTTCAAGTGTATTCAACTTCCTTGGAATTGGATCTATTGGATTTAYGTACTACCATTAGATTTGTGCTACTGCAAATAACAAAATTACTAGTGCCCTAACCAGGGAATGAAAGAGACGACAGGAATACACTCTCTGGCCAAAAAAAAAAAAAAAATGGGATAACTTACTGGCCTGCATCAATCAAAGAAAAATCATATAAGGAGGTTTAAATACTGAAACTGGATTAAGAATTTTCCAACACTTATGAGATCATCTAAACACTCAGTGAMGTTTTTCTAGTGTCTATTGTATTGTATTTTCAATTCCTATGGTCAGTAGAACTCTCAGGAAAGCTACGTTTATAAAGGGATTAGGGGGTATAAAGGGAAACATGTGAACCAATGCACCCCTCATGTATAGTGTCGACTGTACAAACCTCCGGAGGCAGTGTTATGATCTGAGGTTGCTTCAGTCTAGACTCAGGTCTAGACTCAGCAGTAATATAAAGTCAGCTGACGAACTGAATGTACTGAATGACCAGGTTATTATTTTGCCTTTGGACTCAAATTGGACTCAAATTGTAAAAGAGCAGAAGTAGGAGTTCTAGGAGCACAGGGAATCTCTCTTTTCACGTATGAACCAGCCACCACATTGTGCGATGTAATTATAAAAGTTGAATAAAATAAATAATAGGCAGTTGAATAAAAGTGTAAAAAGAGTATATGAGCAGTAAGCAGGTTGTCACGCTAATTGTGACATACACAAGTGTGAATTTGATGTCATGTTTGCTCTCACTTTCTGGTGAAAGCCACTTAACACAATTTTTGTGGTTTTCAYATTTTCCATGTATGGAAAGTGGGCCAGAATGTCATTGCTGACATTTAAAAATGACAAGAAAGCAGTTAGATGGTGTGATACATCCATCATGTTAATGAAAGTAAATAAATTAAGTAAAAGTTCAAACTGAAAAAATCTTGTTTTTCTATATATATTTTTTTTACATTGCTTTATTTTTACATGCTGTCTGCTAATTTAGAAACCTCTTAACTAACACTGGGGAAGCTCTGTGTCATATTCAACCTTTTTCCATGACGCAAAYCGAAACCTTTTATATGTGCATACAGCGCAGGATTGTGTGCATGAACAAATTTTGAGTTTCTTGAGTTTATTACCTGCTAATGAGCTTCAT
>QMIH01000733.1:226189-265389 GCA_003987875.1 Clarias batrachus
GTGCAGATGCGCTCACACCTGCCTGCTGCCATTCCTGAGCAGCTCTGCACTGGTGGCACTCCGATCCGCAGCTGAATCCTCTTTAGGAGACGATCCTGGCGCTTGCTGGACTTTCTTGGACGCCCTGAAGCCTTCTTAACAAGAATTGAAGCTCTTTCCTTGAAGTTCTTGATGATCCTATAAGTTGTTGATTTAGATGCAATCTTAGTAGCCACAATATCCTTGCCTGTGAAGCCATTTTTATGCAACGCAATGATGGCTGCACACGTTTCTTTGCAGGTTACCATGGTTAACAATGAAAGAACAATGATTTCAAGCATCACCCTCCTTTTAACATGTCAAGTCTGCCATTCTAACCCAATCAGCCTAACATAATGATCTCCAGCCTTGTGCTCGTCAACATTCTCACCTGAGTTAACAAGACGATTGCTGAAATGATCTCAGCAGGTCCTTTAATGACAGCAATGAAATGCAGTGGAAAGTTTTTTTTTTCGGGATTAAATTAAGTTTCATGGCAAAGAAGGTCTATGCAATTCATTTATCACTCGTCATAACATTCCGGAGTATATGCAAATTGCTATTATAAAATCTTAAGCAGCAACTTTTCCAATTTCCAATATTTATGTAATTCTCAAAACTTTTGGCCACGACTGTATTGTTCGCCACATCGCTAGATGGCGCACGTGTTCGGGTAGATGAGCGTCTCATCGAGGGAGGGAACGCGAAAGCAAAACAGATGACACACCTCCATGAAAAGTCGCGGGAGCAGAGGTTCTACTGCGTAGAGTTCGTGTTTGGCAAACTTATCGACAGTTTTAGACAGGCTTGTCATGAAAAGGATCATTTTCTTCTGAGGAATTATTTTTGTTCGCTTTCTGGTTTGTTCAGTAATTGTGCAGCAGGCGTTGTCGTTAGTGTGTGCGTATTAACTAAAGAGGCGTCCATTTTTATTTTGACGAACGCGATCGGAGCCTCATCATCGCTGCGGCTATGAAAGGCATAGGCATAGGCATGCGGGGCAAGCGCGCGCCTTTCGTGTCGCGCATCGACAGGAATAAGACGCGCGTGAACGCGCTCGAGCAGATGCTCGAGGACAGCGACGAAGGGTCGTACTGCAGCACGACGACCAGCGACAGCGAGTACCAGGAGGAGTCGGATGACGCCAGCGACAGCGACTCGGATGTTCCTGCGACCAAACGCGAGGACGCGGGAGATGATGATGATGACGACGATGACGGCAGCGGCGGGACGGACGACGAGCAGTGCGCGGTCTCGCGCAGACGCCGCAAGCGATCAGCCAGCGCGACCGTTCTGGACGATGGCACGAGCGACGACTCCTCGGACAGCGACGTGGGAGCCGAACCTGTCCGGAAAGCGGCGGGGAAGAAACGCCTCAAGCTCTCTGATTCCGAGGGTGAGAAGGAAGGAGAAGCGGAGGCGAAGGAGGCCGCTGCGAAGAGGAGAGAGAGGAAGAAGAAACTAATGGAGCTGTTGAAGAAGAGAAGGACGGCAACACCACTGCGCAGGCGCAGAACCCTGGTAAGCGCAAGGCATGGCAATCACCAGGGATCACCCGGTACGATATGATCACGATATATAGGTGCCGAATCGATTTGCATTGCGATTCTGTCAATATCACAATTTTATAAACATTCAGATTCAATATTACAGCGGTACCTTGTGATGATTTTAATCTGTTCAGGAGGTGAGTTCTTAAGGCATAATGTTGTATTCCGAAACTCATTTTCCCATAGGAAATAATGTAACCTAAAAATATTACCCATTCCCAACAGTATAAAAACATTTAGAAAAGACATGTGCAGTTTGTTCGCTACATATGAACATTCGAGTTATTAATTTTTTTTAGATTCGGACATTAATTTGCGCATTTCAAATCGCAGAAGTTAGATCACATGTTCGGGGTACATTGCCATGTGCGTGCAGCATGCATCCACTGCAACTGCAGTACAAGCCAAGGATGTCCGGAAGTAAGCGTAAAAGTTGCAGCGATAAAACAGGTACTGCTAAGAAGCACCAAGTAATAACGATGGAGACAAAAGTAAAAAAAAAAAAATTGAGAGAATGGAGCAAGATTAGAAGGTGGCAGATATTCCTTGTTTTTCTTCCACATAAATCATTCAACCATCAGCACGATTCTAAAGAAAGAACTATACTGTAATATACAGTGCACGGCCAATTATGTTAGTATTCTAGTACCTAGTGGATGAGAAGAACAGGACAGAAGAGACAAAAATATGATCAGGCACAGACCATTAATATTTCGAATGTCTTGTCTGAATTGGCGATCGTTGCTGTCACTGCTTTCCCTATACCTCCACTGCAACCACTAGATTCTCGCTTATTGCTGATCTTCTGATAAAGAGGCAGAAGTTGGATAAAATGACAGTCAGTAATTTTGTGCCCCTGTTGTACCTCTACTGTAATTTTTGTTTTCTAATAAGTGGAATGATTGTGACTTGTAATAAAATGGTTTGTCATTAAAGTCTTCAAAATGTTCTCATTCAGGATTCAGAGACGGTTGCAGTTGCAGAAAACAAACCCGAAGAAAAAGGAGAAGCGGAAGAYTCAGAAGAGTCTAGCGAGGAGGAGCAGGGCGCCGTTCGCTTAATAGACAGCAGCGAAGACGAAAAACAGGCCGACAATGATAGCCTGAAGGACTTCATCGTAGAGGATGAAGAGCAGAAAGCGGGAGACGAAGAAGAGGAAGAGAGTGAAACAGAGGACAAGAACTTCCGGTCTCACCTTCCACGCCAGTGTGAGATATCTGTTTATTATGTTTTTTTAATTTGTTTTTTGGTAGTGAAGCGAAAACATGGTGTATGTTTGGTAGAGATGGGAATCACCAGGGATCACCATACAATATTATACTGATACGTAGGTGCTGATTTGGTTTGTATTGCGATTCTGTAAGTATTGCGATTTTATAAAAATCCTAATTAGATTTTTTTTTTTTTATATTGTTACAATTCTAAACAAAGTTGGCAAATCATTTGCTCCTACCACACCGGAAGCTGTGCTGCCTGCTAATGTGTGAATAGTTTAGCACCATCTGCAGGATTATTGAGGAACTGCAATATTTTACCACCTCAGATGCAAACATAGATATTTCTTTAAAATTGATTGATCGATTTTGAAGTCAGTGTGGTGATGTGTAACTCGCCACACAAAAGAAATGGTGATATTTAGCTGAATAAAGGTTTTTTTCACTCATCTCTGATGTTCGGTTATTTCATTATATTCTGTATATATACTGTATATACGTATGAACCTAAGTAAGTCTTTTTGTTTTTGCATATAGTCATTACCGGATCTCAGCTGACCCACTTTCAGGTGGTAGTCAAAGCCTTGTTGATCAATGCACTGGACACCTCCTTCCTCAAGTCACTTTACGGTATGATTTTTTTTTTTCCTGGGTAGAAGGGATGGCATTAATTTCTCTCTCTCGTCAATCACAGTGACAGTTTTGACATCCATGAGCGCGGTGGTGGGAAATGTTTGCAAGGTGTACTGAGTATATAATAGGTTTATTAACATATTTCTACAGACGGCGAGCGGACAAAGCGCTATGCCGAAGAGATGAAATCGTCTTTGCACCACTTTGACGAGCGGCTGGTGCTCCCCCGCCTGGAAAATCTAAAGCAAAGGAGCCGCTGGAAAGAACGATACAAAGTAGGAATGACTTAAATCCTGTTCTCTGTACCACAGTAATTATGTAATAAAAAAAACCTACACTGAATTATGTATAAATTAATTTTAAAAAATTATTATTTTTTTTTAAACAGGAGCGGGTTGAGTGTTATCCCAAAGTGCGCATTAATATGGTGAACGTCCGCAGTAAGGACTGTGAAGCGTGCGAGCTTCACCGACACGGCCGCTTCTGTGTACGTCTGTCCGGGCAGCTGTATCACAACCAGACGCTGCAGGAGGACCAGTTCATGCCTGATGACTCACAGGTAACAACCATATTTATTGTTATATAGTTTTAGATCAATTTGAGTCTTTTCTATCAAAATTCAACCAATTATATACTACACCACTCATTTATTTAAGTGTTTATTGTTGTTTATGTTTAACTGTATATTATGTTCTACTTTTTTTATATAGTGTTTGTACCAGATGTGGTGTGATCTGTTGATTTTTTTTTTTTTTTTTAATGTAATTGCCCATCCATAAGTGTTTTATTCTGCTTAAACCACAGCAATTTGCCAGCAAGTATTTTATATAAGTTAATGTTTTAAACACACATCATTAGAGAAAACTTAACCATATTGATTATTAGTTGTTTACGTTTGTATATAATAGAAAAGTCAAACATGTTGGTGGCTCATACTACAAATCTAAATATCTTTAATACATATTACAGATGTTCATGGTCGGCTCGGTCTGCGCCAGCCGTACTGAGGTGTATCACGCACTCAAACACTACAAGTACCATCTGTTTGTGCGCTGCCGCACTGCTCTGGAGGATCAGAAAGAGTCGGAGCAACAAATACTGGATGGAGACGAAGACGAGCCGGTGAAGGACACGGTGAATAAAGTCTTCGCCAAGCTGATGGAGGAAGGCTGGATTACTGAGGTGTGTGTGTTGTGATGCGTCTGGTATTTCTTAAAATTACTCAGAGAGGTGATTTATGAGGGTTGTGTATTGTATGTCCTTGATATAGATGCATTACATTAATTAGTGTCGTTTCTCTTCATGTGCAGCAATATGAGGAGTTTCAGGAGCATCTTAATGCTGCAGATTTCTTCCAGGAAGAGAAGCTGGACTGAGAAGCGGATTCTTTTTTGTTTAAAACATTTCTGTAAATTTCTGCCAAAATTTATTAAATGTAATATATATGTATATATGTTTTTAACATACAAGGTCTTGATTTCAGTTTGTCGCTTTGCATTTTCTTTTGTAAAACCAGGAAAAGGTTTTATTTTAAGCTTGTGATTGGTTACAATACTTAAAAAAAATTCTTAAAGCTTGTTCAAGTAATGAATGAAAGTCACAAAAAAAGTTAATAAATTTTCTTTAAGAAATGTCTGTTTTCATTTTCATTTAAAGTCCTGTGTCAACTAGGGTTATGGAATTTCAGACAAAACTAAAACATTGTACAAATAGAGGAAACACTCAAATGTTAAATTGCTTTAAATTTTTATTATAAACAGGAAAAAACACAAAACAGGACAAAACTGTCCAAATTTTCAATGACCCAAAGGGAGTCGGCTCTGTTTCTAATAAAACCTTAAAGCATGTTGTACATGAACAAAGGCTTCACACCAGCCCAAGTTTGTACTCTGTCATAATGTGAGGCTCGCCCATCAGCTCACAGTGTGTGGGATCTGAAACACACAGAACAACCCCAAAGATTAATATTAATCAGGTTTAATAATACAACTGCATACTACAATAACTAATTTTTCAAGACTGCAAATATTTAAAAAATCTAATCAATCATAAATCGATTACTACAATGACAGCCAAAAAATGTTTAACATATTTCAGGAAAAGAAAAACTTGTTTGTCAATACTAATTACAGCGCCTGCTAAAAACGTTCCACTGTTAAACAGTGTTCTCCTTAGCAGAAGCGTATCCTCAAGTGTATTAGATTATATTTATAATTAATAGCTGCATAAACAGGAATATGGAGTATGTTTATTTTAATAGCCTGTTGTTTTTTTTACCCCCATTACACAACACACACGTACCGTTAAGGATATCCTCAAACCCGATGGACTCATCAGCACCCCTGAGTGTATCCATGGCCAGGTTGGAGCTCGGCAGAAAAGGCAAACGCTGAATCTATAAGAAACCGGAGCTTGAGAAACATGCTAGACAAAGTAGTCTGCGTTTTCACAAACTAAGTGCCATATTAGTAATAGCATTTTACRTAGTATGTTGTATTTGAATATTTTTACTACGAAATATTTGCCATTTTGTGTACTGCCCAAACATGTACAATCTAAAATATATAATATGAATATATAATGTAAACCCAAACATGTATAATGTACTGAACATAGTAAGGATGCATAAGTGCAGTGTTAACTGCTTCCCACCTGTCTGGCTGCTCTGTACTCCATCTGAAGCTTCAGGGGTGCATGAAGTCCTTGGATGTTCCTTAATGTGGAAAAGTTCATTTTGTCCTGGTTAAGCTGAAACTGTAAATAAAGACCACAAAGCAAACAGTAAGTCTCAGGGAAAACCAGTGATGAAAATGATGCCTGAATTCTTTGCTTTATATCAGAGAGAGACTAAACTAAAAAACTTTAACTAAAGGGAAAAAAACAAATCGTATGAAACAAGTTGTTCATTCTGTCATAACTTCCGATTGCTTATTTAATGGCTAAGAACACAATATTTGCAAAAATAATACATGGTCTCATGGCATGTGTCACTAGTTGAGAGTCAAACTCAATGAGTCTTAAGATCTCATCAGTATCTCTTGTTTATTTAGTTTGATCTGTCCTTTTGTGTAATTTGTATTTTAACTGGACAGTGTTTGCTTAGTCTATCTAATTTTCATTTTGCCTCCAAATGCTTTCTTTGCGGGAGTATAATAGCATAAATATTCCACCTTATATTGTCAAAAGTATAGGAACACCTGATCAATTAGCTTCTTTATACATGTCATTCCATATTTAGTCCTCCTTTGCCACAATGACAATAACCTCCAGTCTTCTGGGTACATTTTTGCTTGTCCACTACATTGTTAAGTGTGGGTGAGGAAGCATAGCTGCACTGGCATGCTAGAACAGGTTTGGGTCTTTTCGTTTCAGAAAAATTGATTTGTCATGCTACAGCATACAAAGACATTTTATAAATGGTTAGAGCAGGATGATTTTATCAAAAAAGTCACACTGCAATCATTTTCCCACGTACTGCAGTTGTGGTTTAGGCTGTACTATCATCTACAGCAGGGGTCTCAAACTCAGTTCCTGGAGGGCTGCAGACCCACAGAGTTTTGTTCCAACCATAATTAAAAACACCTGATCCAACTAAACAATTCATTAAGGCTTATTTGAAAACTACATGGTATGTATGTTGGAGCAGGATTGAAACAAAACTCTGTGGGGCTGCGGCCCTCCAGGAACTGAGTTTGAGACCCCTGATCTACAGTAATTCCATGGTCTTTCCTGATTTTTATTTCTTTCTACTGTAAAATTCAATTCAATTCAATTTTATTTGTATAGCGCTTTTAGCAATTTTCATCGCCGCAAAGCAGCTTTACACAATCAGAAGAATTATTTAAGTTTGTATGAAATGTGAATGTGTATGAATCAAAAAATGGTCAGATAGTCCCTGGTGAGCAAACCGAGGTCGACAGTGGCAAGGAAAAACTCCCTGAGATGGCAATATGGAAGAAACCTTGAGAGGAACCGGACTCAAAAGGGAACCCATCCTCATTTGGGTGCAACAGAAAGCAGGAATTGATCTGCATTCATAAACGAATGCTGTAGGCATCCAATATATGCAATAATCTACTCTGAACAGTTGTGATTGGACTTTAATATTTATCTGCTACTTATGCTCTGTAAAGCCTCCATAATGGCTCTAATCTGAGGTGCTGTTTGTTAATTGGTGATTTCTGAGGCTGGTAACTCTAAATTAACTTCTCCTCTGCCGTAGAGGTTAGTTCTTGGTCTTGCTTTCCTGGGAAGGTCCTGGGAGAACCAGTTTCATCATGGTACTCAATGGGTTTTGCAAATTAACTTAACAATCCTGTTCTTGAAAGAACTATTCTTGACCTTCATGTCTTAAAATAATAACTGACTGTCATTGTTGTTACTTAATTACATAAGGCTATTTGTGTTATTCCATAGTTTTGAAAACAGAAATCCAGTATTGCTCTTCAATGTAAGACGTGCATCCATACTTGTGTTCAGACTTTTGATGGGTACTGTACAATTTTGCATTCAAATGTATTGATCTAGCCTAACAGCAAATACCTAAACAAATTATATATAYACAAACTCTATGTACACAGGCTATGTGGATATTTACTGTAATAAATTGTGCCATTTTGTGGTTAGATAATTACACCGGCCCATAATTTTATTCTACAATAGAACAGTATGACCGCAAATCAATTCCTGCTACCCGTTATCATCAGAATGAGGATGGGTTCCCTGTAGAGTCTGGTTCCTCTCAAGGTTTCTTCCTATTGCCATCACAGGGAGTTTCTCTTTGCCATCCCGGCCCTCTCACACATTTCATTCTAATTTTCTTTTGATTCTTTAAAGCTGCATTGCAAAAATGGACCATAGTTAGAAGCTCTATATAAATAAAACTGAACTGAAATCGAGTTGAATATATCGTGTCACAAAAATGCACAATAGTGACTAGTGAATTGATGTACTTTTTTTTAAATTTATTTCCCAGACAGCAGAGTAATAAACTCACGTTTTTCTCGGAGAGCTCTAAAGGATGAGAAGGGAGAAGCTCATTTTTGACACTGGAAAACCTGAAATCAGAACAATGCATTAATATAGGTTTAAAAAGCCAACAGATACAATCTAAATAAGCTCACGTCAGTATTAGAAAACAGGTGAAAAAAGTCTTTACCCCCTGCGCAGTGTATCAGGGACGCCAAAAGATCCTGCCTGCGGACAAAGCCCTGCCACAGGGACACTGTCTTTCAGCTGAGAGCGAAGACCACGAGTGTTCTGTAAAGAAAAACAACATACAAATACATTTTGTATTTTTAAACAAGGTTTCTATTGCAAATATTATAATTAATTCAGATCTTGAATGACTTGTTACTAGGCAATGCGACCGAAACAGAAAGTAAAGGCAGCTAGCAAGGGAATGACACATCACAAACACATAAAGCTAGCACTTGCTTTCTAACATGATGCTAATTAAAACAGCTTTTAAAAATTACCTAACTTAATCGTACATTCAGTGTAATGAAACAATAACAAACAAAAATGTAAATGGCTTAAGTTGCCAGTTGCTGTTGATTTTCCCATGATGCCCGGTTAGCTCAATGCTACATGATACTAGCTTTACTAACAATTATAGAAAAAATACATAACGCCATCAAAAAAAAAACTAAAATATATCATATATAATATCTATATAATTTACAAATTATTKTAATTTGACAGCAGACATCAAGCAAATAATATCCATAAATAAAAATGTTATTTAAAAAAAAAAGGTTCTACGCTACCATTTTCTGGCGAGCTCTTCCAAACAGTTCAATGTTCTACCTACTTCCGGTCCAAAACCGGAAATGTCCATCACGTGTTTGTTAAAACGATGTCTCTTCTAATTAAAAGTCTGACGATTCATACTGTTTAGCTTATCTTTAATATTATATCATTCGTTAAAATATGTTTATTTATATGTTGACACAAATAAAGGTCATTATAATAAAATAAAGATCAAAGTAGACGCGTAACAGTTACGTATCTTAAAAAGGGTATATCTGTGCACTTCATTCGTCAGGGGGTATAGCTCAGTGGTAGAGCATTTGACTGCAGATCAAGAGGTCCCCGGTTCAAATCCGGGTGCCCCCTAATTTTCACCGATCTTTAAATTTTAAACTATAGTACTGTATTATTAACTCACACACACACAGTGATCACTTTTTCATGAATATACTTTAGAAATTTAAGACAGTAGATACAGAGAGGCGTAATAACTGTGTCCATGCTACTCAATAAGTTACACTATAAGGCTGGCTAAAAAAGTGTCTGGATAACCAGCCATTTCAATTAAACATACTTCTTATATATCTAATTTCAGATATAGCCCCTTTTGCCTTTGTAATAATGGTGCCTCTTCTCAGCTTTTCATATAGATGTAGCTATTGTACTGTAGGCATTTGCTATACTATGCAAAGTATATCAATGTAGATGGCCAAAAGAAGATGCCCTGTCGGGGCCCCCGGAAATCCTGCTATAATCTTGATGAAGGAACCCCCAATCTTGATAGAGACAATCCTTTCAATTGTCATAGTCAACACACCAGATACAAAACATTAATTATTATTAACTTATTAGATAGATGAATGGTCACCATTGGCCTTCAGGCTCTCTAGTTGGACTATAGAGATTGCCAGGTGGATGGAATGAGATAGATAGATAGATAGATAGATAGATAGATAGATAGATAGATAGATAGATAGATAGATAGATAGAGTATGGTATTATAATAATAAAGATATCTAATCTAATCTAATCTAATCCAATACCGTACCAACATACACAATGTGACATGTGACAATGTGAACTCGGATGTAAAACCTACATTTCTCTAGAAAGCATTAAGATTGGATTTTTGAGCAATGGAAGAAGGTTATGTATTCTGATGAGTACAGATTGGCCCTATTTCCAGAGGAATGGGTGCATCAGGGTAAGAAGGGAAGCGCATGAAACGATGAACCCATCATGCATAGTGCTCACTGTACTGAACATTATTTTCTATCTATATATAAAACCGATTTTTTTTTGTGGCTGGTATATGTGTCACACCACCATCATCATCATCAATTTTAATGTCATCCTATGAGGTAATAATATATCTTCACTTGATTACCAGATCATCATTAGGTGGATGTGCTGTACGTGGGCTGCGCTTTGGCAATAAGATGAAGTCACCTGACTTAATCAAAGGAGTGTTTATTCCCTAATAGCACAGGCATGTATTCCAGGAAGTCAATACCAAAATCCATAGGCCTCAAATTGTGAAGGAGTGGTACTGAGGGATCATTTTCAAACATAAATCTGTCACCACATACGGTAGTTCTGGCCTTAATGCAATTCATTTAGGATATGCTGGAGAAGACTTTACAGAGAAGTTGGACACTCATGTCATCAGTACAAACATGTTGAAACATGCTGTGTGTTTGCCTGATGCCCTGTGATGAGCCGGCGTTCCCGCGGCATCTGTTCAAATATGGCCTGTCTGTTTTTACATTTGTTACCTGGTGTAAAGAAAGATTTCCTTAACCGATGTAAAAGTCAGTTGCAGACATGGGAATGGAAAGTGGGAGCGCTGAGGGTGCTGCGGGTGCATATCTGCCGCAGTGGGCATCTCCAAACCCTTGTTGCAGCTCCCATTGTGGACCACTAGGTGTAATAATAACTCTTTAGAACTAAATGGGGTAGTGAGTAAGCTGCACCATGATTGCGCAACATGTAGGAAAGGCAAGCGCATTAAAGGAACATTGAGGTTTTTTTTTTTTTTTTAGAATATTGCCATGGCAACGTCCAGTGGCCTTTCCTAGATCGGCACAATAGACAGCTAATTCGCTGATTTCTAAAAGTGATTTGTAAATATTGACAAATGACAGCAGAAAAAAAACAAGAGAGATTCAAGCAGATTTATTGTCCCATTCCAAACCACAAGTGGAATCTGTTTTAATACATAAGTGCAACAATACTATCAACTTAATATAAATAACAATTAAAAAACTCATTTTACATGACATCCTATCTCTGTGCTAASGAACTGCAAATATATACAAAGAAGATTTCTTTACAGAGAGTATAAAGAGCAGGAAATAAGAACGGTGCTACATGAATACAGTAGTTTTATGACCGTATCTCTGACAAATGCTCATCTCAGTGAAGAAAGGTTCTGCTGAAAGTGTTGTCCATTCCTACCCATGATTTCACTGGTGTCTTGAGGAAACCTGAGTTTGTTGGTGTTGTAATACATGCTTAAGGGAAAGGAGCAGTTGCATATCTTTGTTGCAGCGTCATATGACTTTCTCATAGTGCCATTCCAGTGGCCAATCGACATGCGCTGGAGCTTATTGTTGTACATTCAGTTTTTGTGACGGTGGAAAACTACAGTTCTTCTTTATTTAGAGGTTTCGGTGTTGCATTAGGGTTTAGGGTTCTATTAAAGATGCATTTTATCCCAGGTTATAGTAATGTGTTTGTTTTATATATAGGTGCCCGTGGCAAAGCCTTTCATTCCCACACATGTGCAAATGCATGCAACTGTGCCACCAAGCATCAGCGATCAAACAGCACAGYCAATTAGGCCAATTCTTTTTTAGCTTTTGGGATTAACACATGTCTGGCACAACGTTTTGAAGTTTTGAAGCAATTCTTATTTAATCCTGGTGTTATCTTAATTTGATACATCAAAGGACATCAAATGTCAGCTCATGCCCCTATCCTAGATGTTTTTTTTATTATTTTTTTATGATTAGTCTCCTTTAAGTTGTCCGAGTCTCAGAACATWAGATGTCATCTTCAAGSTTAATAAGTAAAAGAGAACATTTCTTCTATTTGAACACAAGTGACCTAAATTAGGACCCGTCTAACGTCTAAACACTTACCAGAATCAGGTCCCTATCCTATACATTGATGATTTTACGTAATCAAGAAAAAGTCACATGCTGAGACACATTATTGCACACAATCCTGTACTTCCCCCGAGAGCGTTCGAGAATATTTTGGGGATACACGGGGATACAGTTCTCCAGTTTCCAGTTCACCTACACTGACCTACCGGAACATCAGACACAATAGATTAGGCGATATCTGTCCTCATTTGTTTATAGGACAACCCTTATTTTAGTGTGTATGTATATTTTTCTACTCCATAAATAAGAGTGGAATGTGAGAGTGCAGCACCTTAGGATTCTTCTTTAATAGATGTTAACCTGCCATAGTCAGATATGTATAAACCTTAAAGGTACTTGCAGTGTAGGTGGCTCGCTTCTGTAATTTGATTAAGGTTGTCTGGGTGGGGAATAATAAGCAATTTGATTTGAACTTCCTCATTTTCTGTACATCTCTAGATTATCTTTCGCAACCTGCCCCAAAACGAACCCATCACTTCATGCCCTCTTCTAATCTATGGTGCAGGAACACCAGGAGGTTTATTTCGGAACGTCTCGAAAAAAGCCAGCATGCCTTTCTTGATGCCAGATGACGCCATTTTGGGTTGCGTGTATCCCTGATGGCAAGGCGGGAAGGTGGAGCCATCCATGGAGTTGGCGCGTTTGACTTTGGAGCCGGCTCGCCACATTTTGGACCTCAAAGGTGGTGTCTGGGCGACCAAGCACTTTTGGTATTGGACCTAAGCACAAATTAGAGATGCTTCATAATGAAAGCTAGGCTTAAAGCATACAGTAAGTATAGCTGTGCATTAGTTTAGCAGGATTGCACTAAATATATATATATTTAATATATATATTTTGTACGTTCAACACCATTTACCATGCACGCTGCCTGTACTGCCTCGGAGATGATCCCAGCATCAGGTTCACACCAGAAAACATGACACTCAAAGCGCTGTGTGCCGGCATCTACTATCACCGCAAAAGTGCGTGTGTCATGTCCGACGCCGAGAAAGGTCAGGTAGCGTACCTGGCATTCCCAGAAAGGGTCCTCGCCATCCTAAAGCAAGCAAAACAACATACAGACAGATTAAACATACAGTATACCATTGACTAGTCTATAATAACTACTGCATGAAAGATTTGTCTAACAGCTAATCTGTGTTGACATATGTCCTAGCGTACCTGTCCCCGCCACAGGGACAGCACTGTGTCTGACACGCGAATGACAATCCGCTCCCATTCGTCTCTGTCTCTGGAGTGCATGATGCTCTCAATGGCTCTGTTCAGCACCTCCATCCCTGCTAGGGCCAAACACACAACATTAGAAAGAAATGAGAACCAAGAGCCCCCAAGATTAGAGCCGTTATGAAGGATTTACTGAGCATAAGTAGCACACACAATAGCTCAATATCAATATAACTGTTCAAAGTACATTTTTGCATATTTTAGACGCCTTCAACATTGTTTCACAGTGTAGAAAGAAATAAGACCATGGAATTAAAAGGTGTGTTTACACTATTGACTGGCAGTGTACGGTAGGTGCCTGTCATGAGAAGTAGGGAATGACAAGAGCAAGAAAAATGCAGTCAAATGAGGCTCTTGTTTTTAGGGAAGGAGGCCATTGACATTGCGCCTTGTTTTCAGAGACACACCATTAGCTGTTACAGGGCCGTCTCCGTCTCTAGGGAACCATGATGAATATGTCTCCTTAACAGTACTGTACTTGATGAAAGATCTCCTGAGAACGGTCATGACACACTAACCCTGGGGCGAACAAAGCTGTATGACTGTGCATTTTCCTCGCACCGCAGCATCACTTTTCCCTCTGTGGTGTCATTTCAGTTTCAGAACTGAATCTCGTAATATTTAGAAGGACTGCTTTGTGTACAAGGTCGGCACCGGATCGCACAATTGCGGCATCAGACTACAAATAACTTAATCATGATCTAAATCAGTCATAATTTGATCTGACCTGACCATAGCTATGCATGCTTTCAATACACATTTGCTTTTGTTCTTTTACTACTATGTAATGACTCTGATTTTGATCTCATATAATATGTGTCATTTTGTCATCAGTTTGTTTTCATGCATAGTGAAGAGTTTCGATTTTTCTCTCAGAATTTTATGACTTTAATGTCTGATAAAAACCTTCTCAAATAGTCAAAACTTAATTATTAAATAATTTTTCTTTGGCCTTCTGGACTCCCTCATGTTGTTACATTGAGTTGACTCTGTTTTGTTCACCATCTAGGTTTCTGTAYTGCTGCTTGAGGCTACAAGTATGTTTATTGCTAAAAGCACTATATGAATAAAATGTCCACAAATTTATTGAATACGTACAGAGGCCTTCTGATGACATTCGGGAAAAAAATCATTCCGTGGCCACGACTTACTGTCCTAAGGCATGGGAACAAGATGCTCAAGATGTTGTGGCCACAACTTAATAACACAAGAGAACAAAATAGTAAATCTATGGTTTGGCCACTGGATACCGATGTGGCTTCATCGTAACTGCTTAGCATTTAGCTACTTGCAAACTACAGGAAAAGTTGAACTGATTTCATTTTATTTTAATCTCGGAATGAATTMCAATGACATACTTGAGTCGTCTCATTCTGAGAAAGAGACGTTTAAGTAGTTTATTAAAAGTGCATGGGCTTTGACGCAGAAAATATGCTGATCTTGGGGAAGGCCTTAGTAACTTGTGGCCACATCATAGTATCTTGTTCCCACACCTTATTAAGTCAGGGCCACGGAATTTTTCATTTTTTTTCCCCGAATGTCACCGGAGGGGCACTGTACTGTACATACCTTCTCCCAATAATTCATTTTTTCAATTTTATCTGAATAACAGTCACTCACCCATTGCTCGGGAGACGGGCAGATTGCCGATGTACTCCACCTCAAATTTTTGAACCCTCTTCCTCACTGCATCTAAGAAATTCACTTAGAAACATAAAATTCATAATAAGGATACATGTGCGTATAGGTCAAAGATCACTCTATTGATCAAGGACGTATAAAAGTGGCCGGTACCATGGTGAGGCAGGTCCTCAGGAGAAATGCTCTCCATTGTAAATGAACGTGGTACAGATTTTGGTGTTGCTGCTTTCTCTGCCATGATCTACAAACACAGACAAATAATTACTCTTAGGCTTCACTCTAGCGACATCATACGGAAAGGGTTTGTGTTGGGATGGCAAGCAAGCCTTCATCCTAATTCTAATAGTTTGTCCTGCATCACCATTCATCACCATTCAACCATGCATGYTCCTCAAATGACAAATCCAACCCCACACACAGATCTCTCACCTTGGAGCACATCTCGTGCAGGGCAGCGGCGATAGTTTTAGCTGGTGCGTTGCAGCGGAACACGTGACACTTCAGCATGCACGTGTCCTTATCRCTGGCCACAAAGGCAAAATCCCTACAGCAGGATGAGCAGACCAGAGCAGAACCTCGTTAATTCAAACACGCAGAACTGCAAGCAGCGTCTGAACCTGCTCCTCAACATCTACCGTCTAGGATAATCTTTCAGAAACACATTCTGTAACCTGACTCTATATAACTATAAATCTATATTGTTGAGTGGATTCGAAGGAGWAGGGTTGAGCCTTGAAATTAGAAAATGTGGGTCTTATTACTGTTAAAAATGAATGAAGTTATTAGCTTTATAAAGACGACTTGTTCGCTAAGTCTTCTCTGGCAGCATTATTATGAATTACACAAAGTTAGTAAGACAGGGAGAGAGAGAGAGAGAGAGAGAGAGAGAGAGAGAGAGAAGTAAAGAAAACAGGAAGAGAGACAGAGACAGAGAAAAAGCAGAGAGAGAGACAAAGGACAAATGAAAGAAAAGAGAATGAAAAACCAGACAGGAAAAAAAGAGAGAACAAAATAAAATAGAAAAAAGAAGAAAAGAATAAGAAAAGAAACCTGAGAAAACAGAAGAATCGAAAGCATCAAAACCAGAGAAAGGAAAAGAAAAAAATAGTAAAAAAGGGAAAAGAGACAGGAGAGAAGGATGAAGTGAAGAAATTAGAAAAAAAAAGTCACGAGAAGAAAAATGAGACAACAGAGAAGAGAAAAGAAAAGAAGAGAAGGAGGGAACAGAGAAAAGAAGAAGAAAGAAGAGGAAATAGACCAGGAGAGAAAGTGGAAAAGAGGAAGATAAGGAGAAAGAAAAGACAAGATGCTATATGAAGAGAAGGAAGGGGGATAGAGAAAAGAGAGAGAGAAGAGAAAAAACAAAGAAAAGAAAACAGAAGAGAAGAGGAGTCGCTATGTCTCAGTGTTCCCTTTAGCACCGTTGTTAGTTTCCTGTGTCGCATGCATTACAGCACTGTATGACTCAATCACAAAGAAAAATAAATTTCCATWAAAAAAAAAAAAAAAAGTGCTTCATACCTATTTTAGGCAACTAAAACGGTAGGGGATTTCATTCTGATGTTTAAGWCAATCGAAAAACTATGGGAAGACTGAATAATCTCTTGCTGATGTCCGGCAGCTCGATGACGTGCCATTTACGGTCTTATTCATACCAAGAGAGGARGTACTGAGGGATCCAGTAACATCCTGTTTTTTTTTTTTTATGAATATTGCCTTGCCGCTGCTCAACGTATAATGTCTACAGTACCTCATATATGCAATATATACCAGCATGTACTGTAAAACAGGAAACCACAATTCTAGCGATCGATAAGCACAGCATACATTTTTCATAAGACTTTCATCTGGTTAATGGCATCTGCAACTTGCACTTTTGCTGAATATACAGAACGATATTTCAAATATCAAATAGTGCAATCACCAGTTAGGCCACATCGGTTTAAAAAATCTCATATTACRAGCCATGTACTGATGCTGGGCTTGGGATGATGTCACTATGACTCAACTCTACTGCACTGTATTACGCAATCTGATAATTATGGTTTTGTGTTGTTCTGCACAGATTCTAGCTTTGTGAGAAGTAGTTATTTGGATAAATCCTTGACCCTGTTGTTCAACAAAGGTTATCAATCAAACAGGCGATTCCCCATGCGTTCATCTAAAACCACAAACTGTGCCCTTGTGTTCACGCTGCTGCCATTATTTTACACATCAGCCAATCCTGGGTTTTGCTCTCTAGGGATTTAATCAGTGGTTTGTAATTAAATCTGCATGGATTTGTCAAGATTAATGATGGCAGCATCCCAGTGGGCCTGGCCTATTATGAATTACATCTTCACAACATTAGAGGCAGGGACTTTTATTGATTTACCAGGCCAGGGTCATTTGTATAAAAATATATATAATGAAAAGCACATGCATGCATTTGCTGGTTGAATGAAGCATAACGAGTTTGTTACATTTGTAGGTAATGAAAAGGAAAGACGCTCAGTTTGCTTCATGCACAGGAAAGAGAAGAAAGAAGCAAAGAAGCAACAGCACAGTTTTTCTAATCTATCTACCCGAAAAAGCAAACGTAGGTGAGAGAAGCCAGGAAAAACATGGAGAAGTATAGAATTAAAAAAAACAAACATGCAACACAAGACTAATGACACAAGATAAAGATACCGTATAAAATGCTAGAAATGATAGATTATCAATCTCACAAATGGATTGAGCTGGTTAAGAAAAAAAAAGGTGCAGTGATTACCTGTCTCTGTATTCACAAGTGTGGATTAAAAAAAAAGAAAGGAAAGGAAAAAAAAGAAAAGAAAGAAAGGTCATTGTTAAGAATGCTAAAATAAAATGATGCAATTGTTGCAATTTAAATACATTTTTTTATTATTAAAATTTTTAATTAAAATTACATTAACATTTAAATACATCACCTTTCTTAAACAATTACAGTCAGCGCTAAAGTATTTGGACACTGAAACAATTTTCCCTCCATACATACACATACAGTATCATCCACAGTAGGTCTGAAATGAAGCAACCAAAATGTGATGAAGTGCAGACCTTCAGGTTTACATTAAAGGGTTTCACAAAATTACTATGCGTTATCACCCAAATGAGGATGGGTTCCCTGTTGAGTCGGTTTGAGTCGGAGCTGATTGGCCGAGCTCTCTCAGAGGGGAGGGACGAGAGGTACTTGGTGCTCCCACATTAGTTGCAGCTCTACGGCCAATCAGGGGCGTCTGTGAGCTCACGCAAGTGGAAGGAGAGGATAGCGGTGTCCTCCAAGTGTGTTACGCCCCCAGCTGTGCGTGAGCAAGCAGTTTGAAAAGATGCGGTCGGCTGGCGTCACGTGGTTCGGAGGAAACACGTGATAGTCTTCGGTCCTCTCGACTAAATGGTAGTAGTAGCCGGGACGGGGAGGAATTTCAGTTCATTTTAATCAGCTATATAAACGTAACTGAGCAAAWAAAAAAGGGTCCCATAGGAAAAGTAATAGCACAGACACACATGATCTTATGGTTRTTTCCGATTGTTTGTAAGCCCAAAAAAAAAAGAAAAAGAGCACTTGATTAATTTGACATTTTTGTGACATTATTCACATATTTTCATAATGATAACTTAATGATTTACTTGACATACTAAAAACCCAAATGTACAGTTTGATGTCTGAAGCCTCCCTGGATCTCCACCCATGCCAGAGTTTTAAGGGTTAAACACCTTGAAATACTCTCACTCACTCACTCATCATCATTACCGCTTAATCCTGTATTCAGGGTGACGGGGGCCTGGAGCCTATCCCAAGAGACTTACTTAGGGCACGAGGCAGGATACACCCTGGACAGGGTGCCAACCCATCGCAAGGCACACAGACATACACACACTCACACACTCATTCAYACACTATTGGCAATTTGGGAGCGCCAATTAACCTAACCTACATATCTTTGGAATGTGGGAGGAAACCGGAGTACCCGGTGGAAACGCACCAAGCACAGGGAGAACATGCAAACTCCATGCACACAGGGACGGGACTCGAGCCTGGACCATGGAGGTGCAAGGCGACAGTGCTAACCACTACACCACCGTGCCGCCCCCATCTTGAAATAATATACTTTTATTTCTTGCTTCATTTCAAATCCATTGTAGTGATGTATAGAGGCAGAAATATCAGTATTGTGTCACTGTCTAAATACTTGACCTGACTGTATATACTGTAGATTCCGGGCACAATTGCTATTAATCCTAAAAATACCCAGTTCATAGAAATACAACAAATAATTTTTCCGGGCAGAGAAATAAATAAGAGCAGGATATGTCCGGATGATAAATCTAAATCAGACTTGGTCTTTCCCGGAAGCTCTGCTGAGTGTGACCAGAAATAGCAGCACTTAAATTAACTCCACATGAGCATCTGAGCATATCGTGAGCAAGCCCGTAGAGCTAGCCTCACCATAACCATGGAGACATGCTGAATAAAAGCACATCTCTGATCACAAATCTGATTTTGCTATTGGAATAAAATCAAGGACAAGGTATGTTTCCGAAGGCAAGTGTTCATAGCACTTACACTGATGCGAATACTCCGACTTAAATGAAAGAGAATAAAATAAAAAGGGGAGCTTTAGTCACACRGTGTGACAAAAATGGGGAGAAAATACACCTCCGTTACTGACCTGCCGTTGTTGCAGCCCACTCCCCACACTCGAATGCTGATGATGGGTTGGCAGTGGATGAGACTGCGGTCTACGGGGTCCAGGAGGCTTAGCGTATCCTTTTTGAGCACCATCATCATGTCCTGACCCTTATCGCACACACACATATAGATACACACCCAAATGTTGAGGAATAATACACCTTTAACACAAGGCTATGGGCTTACTACTACACCTTTAACACTCACACTACATTCCTAATGAAATATCTATTATGAATATCAAATGCATACTGTGTTACTCTTGCGCTTTACACACTTGCTCTTTAACGTTACATGCTGACAATGAGATCTCCTCACCTCTCCCCAGGCTCCGACAGCATCACGGCCCTCGGCTTTACTGTGAGATAGCTGCTGGATACAGTTATTGACCGCCAGGCTGCTCTTCCCTGGAGCCAGTTCCTCCTCTGGGATCTCCACCCATCCCAGTGAGCGTACCGCGAAACACTGGGACACACAAATGCACCGCTTCAAAAATTATGGAGTCGACTTGGGACACTCTTTTGATACTGASSATGACACTCGTAAAAAATWAAAAATCCAGCATSTCAAATCATTAGAATGTTTCCTAAGATCAATCAAAACAGGATTTACAATAATAAAAAAMTATTCCTTTATTCCTTTAATACAGTCGTGGTGTAGTGGTTAGCACTCCAGGATCCGGGTTCGATTCCCGGCCAGCCTCGATTCCCGTCTCTGTGTGCATGGAGTTTGCATGCTCACCCCGTGCTTGGTGGGTTTTCTCCGTGTACTCCGGTTTCCTCCCACAGTCCAAAGACATGCAGATTAGGCAAATTGGCGTTCCCAAATTGCCCATAGTGTGTGAATGAGTGTGTGTATGTGTCGATGAATTGGCATCCTGTCCAGGGTGTACCCCGCCTCATGCCCTAAGTCTCCTTGGATAGGCTCCAGGCCCCCACGACCCTGAATACAGGATAAAGCGGTATAGATGATGAGTGAGTGAGTGACTGCACTCAATACTTGGTGAAGGCTCCATCAAATTACTGCATCAATGCGGTATGGCATGGAGGCGATCAGTCTGTGGCACTGCAGTGGAATTACTGATGACCAGGTTGCTTTGATAGCAGCCTTCATCTTCATCTTAAAAATACTACATAGATTTTCTTACAAAMAAAAACTAAGCTGAAATATTTCCTTTGACATGTAATGAATCTAGAATATATGAGTAAAAACGTTTTATTTATATTATATTCCACGGTTTTCTTTTTTTTCTTTTTGATGCACTTTATGCACATTTGACAGCAGATGCTGGACGCACATTGGAACCTTGCGTGCTAAGGCAAAAGGAAAATAAAAGACATATACAGACAAGAATTGTGAGCTCGAATTCCAATATAGCCCCAGGCCTCTGTAACCAGGAGCCAAGGAAGTAAAAGTAGCTGTGCTCTCTATGTGTCAATCACACTCGCAGAATCTCAAATTAATTGTCAAGTGTAAACTCGTGTATAAAAGCGTATGGAGTGTGTTATTCGTCTCTGTGACAAAGCAGAGATCAAAAAGATGTCTGGCTTCAGGTGTTTCACTGTAAGCATGTTTTTAGCCTTCTGCCTTGCTTGTTAGGTGACATATGATAGAACAGGGGAGAGCTGGCTGGTGACCAAACTAGAGTAAAAATCCAAGGGATATAGGCAGAGACATTTTTAAAAATAGCTTGAAATTATAAAAAGATGAAAAAGGCTTATGGTTAATATACAGGATAATAAGAAAGATTGGGTGGTAAATAAAGGAGGCAGGTCTTCATCATTATTTCTTAAGGGAATACAAATCTCAACTGCATAAACACTGTATAATTTATAATATACAGTATTGTCTATTGTTATATACAGTATGTCTAAGCATTTTAACCAAACAACTACATCCTGTGTTGCCTTGATGTATGTATTTCCCCTAACAACTGTACAGTATATGATTTAAATATTTATTTTTATTCAAACTATTTGTGTTTGTCTTGGCGGCGACCTTCATCCTTTTACACCCACGCTTAATGGAACAGTGTCCTCAATAATGCTTCTCTCATCTTTATAGAGGAAAGTAACCACATATACAGTACAGTACATCAATATCGTTTCCAATGAGACAACAAAAGCTGATCTGGGCTCTGCCCTTAATCTCACCTTCTAACAGACTGTATTGTGACTTTATTTATTCATTTTATTCTTTCATCTAAGGGGTTCGTTAGCATTCATTTGCACATGAAAACAAGATTGGAACGTTACCTTGGAGTCTGGATCCATGTTCGCACAGAAGTTTTCCTCCTGCCAGGACACTCTGGTGAAGACAGGGAGAAGTAAGGTACTAAAATGCAATATCTATGCCAAGAATCTTTTTTAACCAGAAAAGGCAGGGGGTCGTGGCTATATATTGATTATGGAAGCCTTAATCAGCTCAYGGCTGAGTGCATATCTTTATCTAATCCCTAATAAGGAGCTAGCAAATATATCTGCTTAACTAGACAYCAGAAGAGTTTTATAATATAATCTAAATCTGGAAAAGAGAAAAATGAAAGACAGCCTTCAGCATGACATCGGGTCACTGTGAAAATTTGGTAATGTCATATGGCTGGTTTAACCCCATTCCACTTTTTTTTAAAGCTTATTAATGACATCATCAGCGATAAACTGAGTAGATTGGATTTTAATGTACTGCATATATTATACCTAGAGAGACCTTCAGARAGTATTGTTGTGAAATTTCACACAGAGGACAGTGCTGGAAAAAATATATATATTCCACATGGTTAATATTTTCCCACCTAGAAATGGATTATTTCTGTATAACTGCATAAATGACAAAAGGTTTTATTCCACTTATGCCACAGTAATTTGGAAAGGCTTGATCCCCAAAATGATAATGAATGGCATGTAAAAAAAAATTACCTGTTACACTTTATTGTTATCTTTTATTATACAACAGTTAATCACGACTTAGAAATCCAATTAGACAAGAGGCATTCCTGGGGAGGTGATAACAGAATGTAATATCACTTAACTATATGCATCACTCTGAATCACAGATATTCTAACTACAGTATTGTACATTACACTGACTGTCAGTCATGACATGGGTGAAAGTAGGCCAGTACGATCTGCAGTACGGGAAAGAGAGAAGAGTAGCTGCCAAAGCAAGTCACTGAAACACTTTCATTACGAAAACACATTTGATAACGTTATATTATGTTTAAAAAACACGCTGTCTCCTTAGTAATCGCTTCTAGTTCATTCCAAATTGCCTCTGAACCGGTGTTATGCGCTAAAATGCCCCCCTGCCACAGATTGCCCCCCCCACCCCCATTTAATCTCCGTCGAATAACCGGCCGTATTGTTTTATTCATGGATAATAAGCTACAGTACAAAGCTAACTAGCTTCTAACTCAAGACTGAATCCCAAATCACCCTCTAACCCATATCAAGGGCACTTCTTTGTGTGTGGAACAAGGGATTGTACACTCTACATAGTGCACTAGCTTTCCATTTAATGCTATTTAGGATTCAACCCAGAAACCAGGAAGTTRGCTGATATGCTAAAGCGGAATACAGTTACAGGAATGGAAATATAAATATACTGTATTTGGAAATGGAAATCTCGTATGTTTCTCAGGATTTTCCACCACCTCCATGGTTTATTCTCCTCACCTTTTGCTACATAGTACTGGCAGAGATTTAAAACGACTTTCACCCCTGTTAATTACGCTGACTATCAGATGCTAACTGTTGGTCGCCAGTCGTGGTTAATTAGTTCCGCCATTTGTAGAAGGGTAYGTGTTGGAGGAGTGAAATAACTGGTTAAATAAGTAAACACACCATAATCTCTTGATAATAAATGGTCTTAGTAGAACTGTTGTGTGAAAGCAATAATAATAATGTAAGTGATAATTAAGTAATATCACACTTAAGGTCATACTGTTGTTTCGAATATTAACACGGCCGTGATGCGGACATGCGCACGACGGCGCACAATATATAAAAAATACTGACAATATACAGTAACGACCTCAAGTGTGATATTACTTAATTATCACGTACATTACAGTAACAATAAACAGACATTTGCGTACCAGTSTGTATAGTATTTTTTTCTGATTGAAAAGAATAAACCCACGCTTGTCAGAAACTACAATCTGCCTTGTCCTGAAAACAATATTTGCTCTGCTCTTACAAGTTACATAATCATGTCTCTTTTTTCGAACATGTTTTAGAAAATAAATGTATTATTTATGTATCAGCCCTAGATTATGTGAGCTGCTGGAACCTGGATGTTAACATCTTAGATCCTACAATCCTGAGCTGCTGTTAAATTATTRAATGCATACCTCACCTTTTGATTTGAGATTATAACTGTATATCTGTGGTATAAAGAAAAATTATTTGTTTATGAAGGTGGAATAGTTAATCCTCTATAATGAACTWTAATGATCTAATAAAAGTGTTTCATGTAGAACCATTAGCAAACAGATGATTGTCTTCCTGGCTTATTGGCCTTCTCTCTCTCTCTCTGTCTCTCTCTCTCATACGCGGCTGTCTGGCTAAAATAAGATTCTTGTTCAGGTGCTATTACTATCCACATGAGAGGACATCTGCTGCCTGGAACACCAGGTGTTTACTCTCCTTTCTCTCTCTCCTGGGCATACTAGTGGACTCAACGGTCACTGGCTTCATTACGGAGAGATAGTCACACACAAGGTAAACACAAATGCTGGACATTCTAAAGGACAATTCCAGAAATATGTTTACTCTGCAATTACACTAGGTTCTACATAATTGTCTCAAGTCTCACGGGAGTGCATGTTGCAGAGGACCTGTAGTCTCATATGGGAGGTGTATTAGGGATGCAGCATATCTGATCTTTTACATTTAAGGCATTTGGTAGACGCCCTTATCCAGAGCGACTTACATTTATGAACTGAGGGTTAAGGGCCTTGCTCAAGGGCCCCACAGGGGCAAACTGGTGGTCATGGGGCTTGAACCTGGGACTTTCCAAACTTTCTAAACCAATGAGCTACCYCTGACCAGACCAAAGTAATTAAACATATTGAGTGCTTTTAACTTAAACAGTTACAATTACTTCAAATGAATAGACCTTGATGAGTATTTAGAACTTTTTGGTATTTATGAGTTTGTAGAAATGACACTTTTCAAGTTAGCTGAACAAATTTGATATTTTAAGCCACAGTAGCTGTCTCCTTAAAGTTCCACCAACTTAAAATCTTTCAGCCTAGCAATTTTGTGCCTGATATCATCAAAGCACATGTAAACTGCCCACATTGAATTGTTTTAATCAAGATGGTGAATTGGTCTGTCTTCACATAATCTTTCCAAATCTGGGCATCCACTGGATGAAGTGCCTGTCCCAAGCCCAGATAAAAATGGGAGGGTTGTGTTCAAGACGGCATCTGGTGTAAAAACTTGTGACAAACCGCTGTGGCGACCTATTCCCAGGAGCAGGCAACAGTCCAACAACAATTTATTTAATTTGCAACAACTAAAAAAATTATAGTATGATTTCGGCTACTCTGTAATGCAAGTAAAGAATGATTAATATGAACGAGTACAACAAACTCAAAAAGTGATAGTCCTGTTTACTTAAAATTGGAAACATTATTACTGATTACCTCAAATACCTCAAATATTTGGAGTTTTGCCAACTTATTCGGGTTTACAGTGCAGCGTTTCAGACGAGATGCAGGTGATCTGATCACGGCTCTGCCGTACTGAGAAAACTTTCTACCTTGATGGAACTCATGCACTAGTGAAATGCTGGGATGAGTGCATTAGTGTATCACTGGATAATACAGAGAAATAAAGGAAGTTTTTAATCAAAAGTCCTGGATTGACCTGAACGTACATCAAAGTAGGTTCGTTTTTTTTTCTGGAAAAGAAACTAACTTTTCATAAGTCCGTTGTGTCGAACCTTCTCCAGAAAGTTTYGGAGTGACTGCAGGTTTTCATTATAAACAAGCAGAAGCCGCACCTGACAGTCTATTGAAAGCCAAGAATGACTAATTGAACAGGTGGAATCAGATGCGGCTTCTGCTTGATTGGGATGCAAACTGGCACCAACACCGGCCCTTTCTGGATAGGATTTGGCATCCTGTCCTAAGCAGATGCTAGCATACTAATCAGAGCTAGGTAGCCCTTCCTCACATATTGAACACGGAGTTAAAAATGCAATGACCATGGTGATGGGTAAATTCATCGCTGCAGATCTGAGCTGTACATGGAGGTATAGTGGAGAATGTAAGATTCAAGAACATGTTTGAGTTAGAGAGCGTTATGATTTTGACAACCAGCTAAAAGCAGAATGGGAAATAACTCATACACCTCAGTTAAACCAGACTGAAAATGGATTCTGAAACCAAATTAGGTTAGTTTACCTTTCCCATTTATGTCATTTCATCTAAACCTGTTATTCAGAGTGAATTACGTTTATCACATTTATACAACTGAGCAGGTGAAGTTTACGTCTTTTCCCCACCATAGGCAGCTTGGTGTTACTGGGATCTGAACTCACAAACCTTTCGACCTGACCWTCAGTGTCAAAGCATTTGAAAAAGAAGCCCTTTTTCTAATATGTGAACTGTTTTGGGGTGTTTTKTTTAATGCAGTTTGCCATCTTGAGATGTTGTTGGGGTGGAAATTCGGTTGAGATCTGGCAACCCTGTACATCAGCAAAGGCCTGGCCAGAGAACTAATATTCAATTAACCAATGATTCATTCGATATATCCTAATGCACAGCTTTTGTTCCTTTATACACTGCTAAGCATTTTTAATGAATCACATAAATACAATTTCATAATTAAACGTCTATTAAGAATGCTATAATTAATTGAAAATGGAAATCTGGGGCACTTACAGTATTTTGTGTGTGTACTGTATCAAAAATGTGTCTTTTTGAATTTTGTGTATCCTTCTACGTGTGTTKTGTGCACAGTAGTGCTGCTAATAATATAAAAATAGAAATCGTACCCATCACTGAGGGAATGCACGGGGCTTTCTGTTAGCCTCCCCGTAGACTCACACCTCCCATCTGCGTCAGCACTCTGTGCCAGGAAAGACAGAGAAATGTCACCTTAAAACTTCCTGTAAATGTATCCGTGTCTGTATTTAATGAAGGGGTGTCTATAGTAGTTGGATGTGTACTTGATTGACATTGACCTGATCTGTGTCCGATCTTTATTAAACAGTGTACATAGTGTGTATTCAGAAAGAACACTGACCTTGAGCTGGATAGCCGGGAGTCCGTCGTTGATGTTCTGTTCGTTCTCAGTGCTGTATGAAGGGTGTTGCCACTGTGTGGTACCCGAAGGCACGTGCCAGTAGTAGGTACCGGTGCTGTCCTGTATAGTCCGCCATCCTGGAGGCAGGTCTGAGTCCAGCGTCAGGCTCTGGTCATTCCAGATATCATCTGTGACCAAGCATAAGAAATATTCTATTAAACAGTAATAGAATACTTCCCGAAATGACGGTCTGTACACCATAGTCCTTTGTTGAGGATGAAAAGTGAGTTACGAGTGACATGAAGTGGAAGAGAGGGAGAGTGGAGGAGACATCATTCAAGCCAAAGATTTGTTGGGATGAAAAAGACAGCAGTTAATCCAATAAATTGTATGAGAGCCATGAGTGTGAATCAAAAGCTGATAAAACCTGACATTGTGCTATCGCTTCAGAATTCATAAAAGACAGATATTTAATACGGTCACTCATCTTCTATATCGCTTATCCTGTACACACACACATACACTACAGGCAATTTCGAAACACCAGTTATACTAATCTGCATGTCTTTGGACTGTGGGAGAAAACCGAAGTAAGCAGAGGAAACCAAGCAATCACGGGAAAACACGCAAACTATGTACATGCACACAAACCCGAGGCGGGAATCGAACCCTCGACCATGAAGATGCGAGTACTAACCAGTATGCCACCATGACGTTTCATGAAATCTATTAAACACGTTAATAACACACACACACACACACACACACACACACATTAATTTAGTAAATGCCGATCCAGGTGGCTAATTTGGTAGAAATCTGTTTCCTAATTTAGTTTATAAACTTTCTTTATACCTAGAAAGGCCCATAGATATTTATAAGGAGCAAAACTCTATACAGTAGATGAGGCTCTTATAGGAAAATAATCCTCTTTTACCACATCAATTTGTTATAAAAAGCTGTCATATAGCCAACTTGGACTTCATTTCCTATTTATAGATATCTTACTGTAGATATAAAGTCAATTGGAAGTACTCGTCGCATTTCCAGCATAATGAATAGTGCTGAAGTCGTAATGCAACAATAACACTGAATTGAAGGATCAGTAGTGTGAGTCATTTTTCTTTGGACAGCACTCAAATATTTATTATACTGAAAAAGTACAAATGATAGCACTGAGTTTATTCTAGTATTACAATAGATKCAGTAAGATGTCTTTTTTTTCTGACAAATCCTGCCTTCTGTATTATGATTGATTAAAAAGTCTTGTACATGTACTCTTGTATTTAGTCTTGTACATGACTGGTCAGATCTTCACTGGGTGGTAAATGCGAGCTGGTCCTAGAGCATGCAGGCAGGATGTGTTTAGCGCATTTAAGCGGCATATCATATCATACAGATTCCCGTCACAGTTTGTAGCTGGATATTTCAGCTGCTATTTTAAGGCCGACGTGGATACGGACCGGACCTCCTTCAGCTACCAATAAGCCCACACTGAGATTGCGTATAAAAGAGGATAAAACAGTAATCTTGTTCTCAGGTAGATTTTCTTACCCAACCTGGATGTGCTTCTGGAAATGAATGCATTCCACATATCAGTAACTGGCTGGGAGTTTGTTGCTACTGGCAAACCAGTGGTGAACATGTTTGCCAGTAGTGGCAAACTTTGAATTACTGCCAGACTCTTCCTGGAAATATGACTCTAGTGGCAAACAATAGAAAACCTTTTCATTTCTATGCTGCAAATTTGCTGAAACTGAAGCATTTAATTTTTGCAAGGGAACAAAATCCTTTCGATTTTGATATTTATGCATTAGCCATGGCTTTGCTTTCTGTGTAAGCAGCACTATCCAGTGTGGCGGTGATGCTCGATCACTGGCGCTAATGCAACAGACAGGGTACAGTATGTCCTATCGATTCTATAAGATATCTATGTCATTTCCCCTCATCCACACAATCCACAGCCAGATCACATGACCATTTCCTTGGTTCGTTGCAAGGTTTCTATTGTTTGCTTGTTTTTTTTTAGCTTGTTTCATGGATTGTTTTTTGACTTTTTAATTGTACAGTACCTGCATGTTATAAAATCACAGGGCTGCGCGTGTATCCGTCTCCAGGACTACTCGACAAGAAGTGCACACCATGCATTTTATCCATTTGTTTAAATTTAAATATCATGTTACTGAGAGCTGCTTGCATATGAAAATATTCCATCCTCAGAAAGAGAACATTTAACATTACTAACTTTAAGAAGTCCTTTTTGTTTTCTTGAAGTTCTTTTTCTTGCAGCAAAGCATAGCAAATCTACAGCATAGCAATATCCATAATCCAGGTTTAACCTGAAATAATGTGTGCGATGTCACAACCGACGGCTCTTATTGCCCCGGGCGGATTTAAATCCTGAATTTCTGCATCAGAAGGATATTATTGCTTTGCTCTTGAGGAATTTAGGGGGAGAAAATGAAAGGAAGAAATAATGCCAATACACAATACCACAATTTCTCGTTCACGCTGTTCCCATCACGCTTCTCAGTTTGAAATCTTCAATCTCACACATCATTAACAAGGAGCCTCTGGAACAGATTATTTGTAGTATTTTTTTTATATTTTGATGTGCATATACAGTACTGTAGCACCCTTGCACATTAAAGCAACATTAAATCTGGTGTGCACTTGAATTAATGCTAAAATATTCAAGCAACCTGCACATCATCATTAATGACTCATTGGCTGTCGAAATGAAAATGCTACCATCTGATGATCTCTCCTCTCTTTGAGGCTAGGATACGTCTTCTGCAAAGGTTTTTTTTTCCATTTCTTTGTACTTTTATATTTACAGTCAATACAGATATTCAATTATTTAACATCCACTCACCTAAAGGATTATTAGGAACACCTGTTCAATTTCTCATTAATGCAATTATCTAATCAACCAATCACATGGCAGTTGCTCCAATGCATTTAGGGGTGTGGTCCTGGTCAAGACAATCTCCTGAACACCAAACTGAATGTCAGAATGGGAAAGAAAGGTGATTTAAGCAATTTTGAGCGTGGCATGGTTGTTGCTGCCAGACGGGCCGGTCTGAGTATTTCACAATCTGCTCAGTTACTGGGATTTTTACGCACAACCATTTCTAGGGTTTACAAAGAATGTTGTGAAAAGGGAAAAACATCCAGTATGTGGCAGTCCTGTGGGCAAAAATGCCTTGTTGATGCTAGAGGTCAGAGGAGAATGGGCCGACTGATTCAAACTGATAGAAGAGCAACTTTGACTGCAATAACCACTCGTTACAACCGAGGTATGCAGCAAAGCATTTGTGAAGCCACAACACGCACAACCTTGAGGCGGATGGGCTACAACAGCAGAAGACCCCATCGGGTACCACTCATCTCCACTACAAATAGGAAAAAGAGGCTACAATTTGCATGAGCTCACCAAAATTGGACAGTTGAAGACTGGAAAAATGTTGCCTGGTCTGATGAGTCTTGATTTCTGTTGAGACATTCAAATGGTGGAGTCAGAATTTGGCATAATCAGAATGAGAACATGGCTCCATCATGCCTTGTTACCACTGTGCAGGCTGGTGGTGGTGGTGTAATGGTGTGGGGGATCTTTTCTTGGCACACTTTAGGCCCCTTAGTGCCAATTGGGCATCGTTTAAATGCCACGGCCTACCTGAGCATTGTTTCTGACCATGTCCATCTATTTATGACCACCATGTTCCCATCCTCTGATGGCTAGCAGGATAATGCACCACGTCACAAAGCTCGAATCATTTCAAATTGGTTTCTTGAAGATGACAATGAGTTCACTCTACTAAAATGGACCCCACAGTCACCAGATCTCAACCCAATAGAGCATCTTTGCGATGTGGTGGAACGGGAGCTTCGTGCCCTGGATGTGCATCCCACAAATCTCCATCAACTGCAAGATGCAATCCTATCAATATGGGACAACATTTCTAAACAATGCTTTCAGCACCTTGTTGAATCAATGCCACGTAGAATTAAGGCAGTTCTGAGGGCGAAAGGGGGTCAAACACCGTATTAGTATGGTGTTCCTAATAATCCTTTAGGTGAGTGCAGACCTATGAGTACAGACCTATATTTAGAGAGATGAACAATTCGAGAAGTGTCCAAAGAGGCTTTATTAATTCTCAGCGAGAGAGAGAGAGAGAGAGAGAGAGAGAGAGAGAAAGCTAAATAAAGTAAAGACAGTATAGAGGATGCTTTGTAAATTATGCATGATCCCTAGACAGAAACAACCTCCATTTTGCGATCAGGTCTCTATCAGTAACTGCTGTTAGTAACCCGTTTTCATGTTTTTTATAGGTTTTGATATCAGTCCACCTGAGGAACCACCATTATAAGCAAATTAAGTATGGAGTCCAGCCATGTCTACTTTATTAGGGACACCCTGAATCTTCATGCATACAGTATAATCAGGACAGGACACATCAAATCAACAAAATGAGAGCAGGAACAGTGACCCGAATCTAGACGAAGCCGTAATCTACATCTAGAGTAATATTATTTGTGAATATGTGCATGCAGGGTGTCTGCCGTGGATTGTATTCCAGCCTCACCCCCAACTTTCCAAAGATCAGCTCAGGATCCACTGATTTTCCACCGTAATTGAAATGAATGAACGGACAATTTGGATTTGGACTGCATCGTCCGGGCATTACAAGTGAATATGGTCCATCCATTGTCTTTACTGCTTATGTTGTTTGGACCTATAAACTAATTCCAGGGAGCTTTGGATACCCGGGATGCAAATGGGGTGCCAATCCTTCTCAGGGCACAAGCACACATACTGTACTCACACACACCCAATCATACACTACAGTCTATTTGGAAATTCCACACACAGATTAGAATGCAAACTAAAACCTCCAATCATAAAGGTGCAAGGAGCATGAAGACCACCATGCACCATGCATCTTTACGAACAGGGTATTTTTATTTAGCAACATATATATTAGGTTCAACCACTTGATTGCCTGAACCTTTTCCAAAACTCAAGTCTTCGTCCAAGCAAACATGCATACTGTACATAACAAAACCAAACCCTAATCTCCGGATAATGATGTTGGAGCTAAACGTTTATTTCACCGCGAGTACTCTGGCAAGAGAATATGTTAATTGCTGGAATATCTTTTTTATTTATTGTCAAGAGATTAGGTTGTGAACTGGATGCATATTAATAAAGCAGTGCCAAAGACGACCAAAGATGAGTTATTGTAGCTGAAAAAGTACAGACGCTGTATAATGTTACACGGTACAATGTGCAAAGTACTGCACTGCTATTACTCTTTCGGCACTTTTATTCTGCGCAGCCTTCATCAGGGTGCATATTCGATTTTAGGGAAAAATTTTAGATGTTTAAAAAGGTAATGAAGATGCAAAAGCCTTTAAACCGTTTAATTAAAAAATGCTCATGTTCTGCTGCTTTAAGTGTGTATGATCGCATTGATTCCGTTATTCTGTATAATGTATAATGTCTTTCCTCACTGTGAACACTTTGCTCTGTGCCCATTCAAAGTTTATGTCGAACCTGCATGATAAATAATTCACGGCAAAGCTTACAAAAAAGGTTGAATTAAGTGCTGAGTATTAGAGCATGAAAGGGAAAGAAATAAAAGATGTATAGATTGTCTCGAGGCTAAGGCTATCATGCTAAGCAGAGTCTTGAAATAATGCTCATACGATCAGAAATGAGAACACACTCACTTGAACTTAAGCTTATTATAAGGGTTTAGCTGCTRTTAATCTGCCAAATATAACTTTTGTTTTGTAACTCTGTGAAAGCTTTATAATATTGTCACAACAGAAATATCACAAAATGTGCGCATATAGTACAGCTTTAATTCTTCACAATTTGATTTGATAAAAAAGAAATGTTATTCATTTTTTTACACCAGTTTCTCTAAAAAACGTTCTCTATTTAGCTTAACGTGAAATGTGGAAGTGTCTTTGAACAAATTGCTTTTTTTGTGCTGTAGTGCTGTAAATACATTCAGTCATCTTGTATCCTGTTCAGGGTCGCGGGAGGTCTGAAGCCTATGCCAGGGGACTCAGAGCATGAGACGGGGTGGCAATCCATCCTGGACAAGCTGCCAATCCATCATAGGCCACACTCGAACACACACACTCACACATTCATTCATAATTGGAAACGCCAATCAACCTTACCCTCATGTCTTGTGAGATGTGAGAGGAAACTAGAGCACCCAGAGGAAAGCCTCCAAGCATGGGGAGAACATTCACACACACACACACACACACACACACACACACAGAATGGGAATCAAACCCCAACCCTGAAGGTGCGAGGCCACAGTTCTAACCACTTCTCCACTGTTCAACCTACTGTAAATACAGTATAGAAATATTTCTAGTTTGTTCCCTACAGGCCACTAAGACACAAGAAGGTGGCATCTACTGTATTTCCTCTCAGCTTAGTGCCTAGATGCTGGCTTCACCACAACAGCAATCAGAAGAGCTAAACCTTCCGGAGATGGCTTTTGAGTGGCTAATCTGTACTCACCACCAAGTCTCCAGCCGGTCCACTGAGACAGCACTAATAGAGCTTAATTATGCTGATTCTGGTCAAGAGCTTTATCCTGGCAATCCTGTCGAATCCAGTCCTTACACTGCTCAAACTTGACAGCGGTGATGACGGCAGAGGTTGAAAAGCAACACTGGTGTAATTAAGGCTTTAAAATAATTGTGATGGAGTTTGAATAAACTTCTAAACAAACAGCAACAATGCGGGAAAAAAAGTTATGAATTGCCCAAGAGGACAGTTTAACAGCAGTATAAGATTAGATGAGACAAGCGCTTTTTGATTGCTTGATGTGAACGAGTGCATCTGGAGGAGAGAGTAAACCCTGCGGCGGACACAGAAGAAGATCAGATTAGAGGGATTAWGGGTCAGAAGCAAATCTGCCTTTAGTTAGTGAAGACCAAAGTAGTGCCATTATACTGTACTTCACACATGCATTCAAAGTTACACGATGAACTCGGTCACAGAAAGCTCATTAACGGATGACGAGTTCAGTGGAACTGGAATTTAGCGAAGGCTTTCTTCCTAGAAAGATCTCAATACCCTGAGGTGGTGCCATCCTGGGTCTCTCTCTAACTGCCTCTCCATCAGTGCATGTAATGAAAGTTATTTTAAGGAGCTTTGCTTTAGTAAGGCAGAGACCATTTTAAATATCCATAATTTTAAGATAAGAGCTAAATACAGGGTGGCCTGGATCCACGGCAGTTTTCTCTATATGAAAGAGAAAGAGACRGTATGTCAGATCTAAGCTGATAATAGAAGATGGAACAGAACCAAACACAGCTTCTTTTTTGGGCTGATCTGAAATCAGTCATTTATCCCAACACAATCGCTGAAGTCAGAACCCTTCAATTTAATGGAATAATTCAGTCAGGTTTTAAAGCTAAATTTATATGCATGTACAGTACGTACATTGCCACAGGTCTTGGTCGTTATAAATTTTCCTGCTCTGCATGCAGGCTGTGAAGTGTGTCACTCGGAATGCGAGTCCAATGTAAGTAATCAGAGTAAAATTTCACAACCCGTGCAAAAAYGCATTCAAATGAGGTTCTGTGGTCCCACTGAGATAAATGGAGTTGGTACCTTTCGATAGTTCTGGTGCATTCAGTGCAAATTTAACTCTTTAAATCATATCTAGCCATTTAACTAGTTCCTGATGTCAGCATGTCATCTGCTACAACATAGTAAATGCTATAGCTACCCATGSGCATTTGAAGATGGATAAGCCATGGCACTGCAGTGTAACAGTGAGGATAAGCGCCCCTCGCCTTACCTCATTAAAATGTTTCAGTATACTGGAGCAAGCAAGGTCTTGTAATGGACTCACAGGTTTAAACCCCAGCACCACCAAGGTGCCATTGCTGGGCTCTTGAGCCAGGCCCTTAACCTGCAACTAAGGGGATAAAATGTTTGTTGCTGTGGATAAGAATTTCAGCCAAATTACAAACATTTTAATATGGCATGTCCTTACCTACCTGAACTCTATTATTATTATTATTATTATTATTTTTAAAAAGCATGTTTCACTCAGCTATATTGTAAAGTTAGAATTAATTTCATAAGCTCATTCTTTCAATGGGAGAATTTCCAGTATTTTCTTGCAMAAAAATGTGGCTTGATTTCCTCAGCCATGTCATTCCCATAGCAACAAATCAGTGTACTGACATTGCCGTGCCAGGTCCAGATAAACTAGGAAGAGTGCATTAGGAAGCTCATCATTAAAGAGGAACAACAACAGTCTTAACCAGCCTAAACCAGTTTTAGATCCTTAAAAGTTAGTTTTCACATAAAACCAGGATAATCTCTAAATTTYATCAGGTAAGAATATACAGTACCAATTAAAAGTTTGGACACAAGTTTGGATTTATTTTCTACAACCTACAGTAGAACAATACTGGAGATTTCCAAAACTATGAAATAACACATGTTGCATTGCATAATTATAATGACCACAATGACAGTCAGTTGTTATTTTGTGACATGAAGCTCAGCTGTTCTGCAAGAACAGTATTGTGTCGAGTGCATTTGCGAAAACCATCCAGCACCATGATGAAACTGGCCCTCATGAAGACCTTCCCAGGAAAGCAAGACCAAAACCCATCTCTGCTGCAGAGGAGAAGTTCACCAGCCTCAGAAATCACCAATTAATTAATAACCAGCACCTCAGATTAGAGCTGTTATGAAGCTTTACARAGCAGAAGTAGCACACACAATAGCTCAATACTAACTGTTGAAAGGAGATTATTGCATATTTTGGACACCATCAGCTTTGCTTTACAGTGTAGAAAGAAAGAAAAATCAGAACCAGAGAATTAGTAGGTGTATCCAAAGTTTTGTCTGGAAGTGTAAGTACATACTTCCACATGCATGTTCTTCAACTGTGGGAGGAAACTGGAGAACCCAGAGGAAACCCACCATACCTGGGGAAAACATGCAAATTCAATGCACACAGACCCTGAGGTGGGAATTAAACCTGGACTGTGGAGGTGCACGGTGACAGTGCTAACCACTAAGCCACCGTGCCACCATCTATACTTTCACTTAAGTCTAAAAGCTCCTTCCCTCCTCSTTCCTGACCATTAGTGAAGGACATTGCTATGTGAGAATCGTATAAAGCGCTCATTACCATTTGGACAAACTGTACAGAGACCACAGTGGACCGAGAAAAAAAGAGACAGGAAAGTGGACAAAGAGAAAGAAGCCCTGGTGTAAGTTACGGTCCTGACCTACATTCGAATCTCACGAGCATCACTTTTCATGACATCACCACACAATTTCAACACAAATAGATTTCGAAATGTATTTTCTTTTACGTCAGTATAAATTCCCCCAACAGACCAAATTCTGTAAGCGTTTGCCTAGCAACTCAAAACTCTTGTGCAAAGCAACAATGGAGCAACAGTTACCTAGACAACCCACCTACAAAGTGGCAACCGAACGCTCTCATGTCCCCAGGTCTTAAAGCACACCCTTGTGTGTGTGTGTGTGTGTGTGTGTGTGTGTGTGTGTGTGTGTGTGTGTGTGTGTGTGTGTGTGTGTGAGATCATGTACGACAAAGATAGTGATAGAGCAAGGTTCTGGGACCTCACTGAGGTCTAATGTACGCACACATTTCCAGAAGTGCTGTGTACAGAATCAGGAAATTGCATTAAGCTGACTGCTGCCTCTATGTGCAGTGATGGACTGGCACAGGAACTGCATGCATCTCCTGATTACAGCTACTGCTTCGAACAATACTGCTTAATGTCCCATGAGGGCATTACACTGATATGCTTTGATGATCCCACCAAGACTATTATCATCATCACTCTTTGAACTATCGTGCTCTTTATGTATAATTGTTTGCACTTTTTGCAGACAGTGAAGAAAAGAAACAGCACCCGAGACTCTGTTTGGAAAACTTGCCAGGCATTACAGGTTGCATGTGACATAAACAGGACAATAACACATCAGATTTTTTTTCCCCCATAACTCCCAAGCAAAGATAATCACACACCTGCAGAGAAGAACGACCCGAACAATATCTTTCCTTATCGTGCCTCATATTCTATTATGATACTGAAAAGCACGAGAGAAGAGTGCGTTGAGCACTAACCTTCATAATTGACTATGATGATGGCAAGCATGTAGTCCTTTCCCAGCATGGTGAGGTATATGTTCKTGAAGGTCTCCTGAGGTTAGCTGAGACACATTCCAGACCGAAATGTCCCGTTCATCTGCACACAGTCAAACGCAAGCCAGGGACACGGTCGCATGCCAAGCAGATTGCAGGACTCCTTTTCTTTACTCCCTTTATCTTTTCCCTCTTTTTCTCTTAGTCTTTATTAAGTCTTTATTCTTCCCTAACACCTGCACTGGCTCAGTAATAGCAGGCACAATCACACCAGCATTGTCTGACTGACTGAGATGTATGACTCCTCCTCCTCCTTCTCTCTCTCTCTCTCTCTCTCCCCTTCTATCTCTTTTTGGTTGAGATTAAAGTGATGCTGTTGGTGAGATCCCGAGGTGCCGCCACCCCTCCCCTCTTTCCCTTGTCGCTATTGCTTTCAATAAAGCCTGCAGCAAGCAGCAACATCCCCTTCTTCCCTCTCTCTCTCGCTCTCTCTCTCTGTCTCCATAGTGGTCATGGTGATGCCTTAAGGATGGCTGAGCATCACTCACACACAAGAAAGGATTCCTGTAAATGATGCATGCCTGAGTTGCTATAAAAAATACTCCAAACATTCAATATCGAACCCTAAATCTAAAYATTAACCCCACATGCCTTCTTGTAGTCTATAAGGAGGAAAAAAAGTAAGTGCGACTGAACTTTGATGTCATTAGTTTCCCCTGTTATCAGGATTAATGACTGCCTATTTGACTCACCCACACAGAGGCGCAGAGACAGAGAGTAACCACCATCTGTCAAATCATGTACGGTGGGAATTGCCCTCATTTCTTCACTTTAGACCCTGATATTTATTGCACATGGATTACATTTGTGTGCATTACATACACACAAATTCATTCACACACTATGGCAATTTGGGAACACCAGTTAGCCTATTCTGCATGTCTTTGGACTGCGAGAGGGAACCGGAGTACCATGAGGAAATCCACCAAGCGCAGAGAGAACATGCAAACTCCATGCACACAGACCCTAAGTGGGAATCGAACCCGAACCCTGGTGGTGCAAGGCTCATATTGATTGAACTCATAATCGTGCCATTATTTTTGGCACTAATTAATGAATCAATGCAATGCATTGATGCATTGCAGTATTTAGGTGTTAATCCTTATCCCCCCCCCCCAACTCAATGGACATGCCACTGGGGAAAAAAAAGGGAACAAATTTCTCTCTCTCCATCTCCCTATCTGTCGATCACCACTCTTGTCTAATCCAAACCCTCTCTGTCCTCTGGACCTGTCTGACTCATCCTGGTGCCTCGCTTCTGTATGAAGGTCTCTTCGCATGGAGTCTGGTCTGTTTGAGATGCGTGTGGTGACTGTGAACGCTTCCACTTCACCGTGAAGATGGTCCTGTCCTCGACAGCTGTTCTCTGAGGACTTGTGACTGCAGTCGCTCAATAGTTCAAGACTGGAATTTCCTACATTCTACCTGAGCCTCCAGTAACGAACTGGACTCCATAAACATCTCTCATATCTTATATGGAACTTCCAGCCTTCTAACACACAGTATGATTGCACAACAATTCCTTCTAGCAGTAATCACCCAAATGAGGATGGGTTCCCTGTGGAGTCTGGTTCCTCACAAAGGTTCTTCCTATTGCCATCTTAGTGAGTTTTTTTTTTTTTATCGCTACCATCGCACTTGGCTTGCATATCAGGGGCAAACTGATCATTATGATTCATGCACATTTCCATTTTTTTTTTAAATTCTGTTAAGCTGTTTGGCGATAGTGAATTGATTTGAATTATTGGAGAATTTTTTTTAAATGATCTAAACACATCATGTGCATGTGTGTGTTTAGATTATATATAT